>VZRJ01011661.1:40715-89391 GCA_013397565.1 Ptilonorhynchus violaceus
GGAACGGGATAGTCCGGGATGGCAACGGGATAGTCCGGGATGGCAACGGGAGCGGAATGGGGGACACTGCGGGATAGGGGACAACCCCGGGACGGGGAACGGTCCGGGATGGGGAGCAGTCCGGGATGGGGGACAGCCCCGGAACGTGGAAAACTGCGGGACCCTTCGAGCCAGAGACAGCCCGGGGATGTGGGACAGCCCCGGGATGGAGGACCCTGCGGGACCCCTCGATCCAGGGGGCGGGATGGGCTGTGCCGGCCTGGATTCCCTCGGGAGCACCTGATGGGGATGGTGCGGGGCAAGAAGTGCTTCCAATGGGCGCTGAACAGGCTCCCCAGGGAATGGTCCCGGCCCCAAGGCTGCCAGAGCTCCAGAAGCGTTTGGACAACGCTCCCAGGCATGCACAGGGTGGGATTGTTGGGCTGCCTGTGCAGGGCCAGGGGTTGGACTCGGTGTCTGAAGGGGCTGCAGGGAAGTTGGAGAGGGACTGTTCATTAGGAACTGGAGTGACAGGACGAGGGGGAAGGGGTACAAACTGGAAGAGGGGAAATTTAGGAGATATTAGGAATAAATTCTTTACTGGGAGCGTGGTGAGACACTGGAACAGGCTGTCCAGGAAGGCTGTGGCTTCCCCATCCCTGGAAGTGTCCAAGGCCAGGTTGGACGGGGCTTGGAGCAACCTGGGATAGTGGAAGGTGTCTCTGCCCATGGCAGGGGGTGGGATGGGATGAACTTTAAGGTCCCTCCCAACCCCTGACATTCTCTGAGTCTGTGATTCCATGATCCTTGTGGGTCCCTCCCAGCTCTGGATATGCTCGGATGCTGTGATTCCCGGGGCTCAGGGAGGAGGCCGGAGGCCCCGCTGGGACGGGCACTTCGTGTGCCACTGGTGAAACTGGGGGAAGGCGCCATCCCCATGGGGATGGGGCTGGGAACTGGGGGATGTCACCGAGCCCCCACCAAGGGACACCGAAACACCTCAGGGGTGCTCGATGGAAGTCTGCGATTCCAGAGACTCCTTGCAGTGGTTGTGGGCACCCACAGACGGGATCTCGTGACGGAGCGGGACAGCGGCGCTGCCCCGGTGATCCCCTGCTGTTCCACACCGCACCGTGACAAAAAGGCTCTTTCAGAGCTCAGCCCTGCGAAGGACAACGGTGCCCTTTGTAAATCCGGCGGGAGCAGGAGGGCAAAACGTTCCTGGGACACCACACGGCTCCTCCTCCAGCGCACACCGAAAGCAAACACACCTCAGAGGAAACAGCCCTTGTGAGATGTTCCTGGGAACGAGGAGAAGTATGGGATGTGGCTGATCCCGATCCACAGGGTTGTGCCCAGCCTGGAAGGATCCCTCTCCTCATTACCCACCATGCTGGAAGCGCTGCTGAGAGTGGCTGGGAGCTCCCTGCTCACAATCCCACCGCTGACCTTGTGGGAATATCTGCAGGGAAGGGAGGACGGCTCAGTTTCCAAAGCAGGGACTTTTTTTATGAGGCCAAGATGTTTCCATTCTGTCTGAGCTGCTCCCCGCTGCGATGTTCCCTTACACACATTGGGCTTTCCACGTCATCTACTCCAGGCTCCCCAGGGACAGAAAAAACCCCAGTCCTTACAAAATATCCTAAAAGTGAAAAGGGACACGTGCTCCTTACAGGGTTGCCATGAATGGCAGTGCATTCAAATTAGGGACAGGAAGTGCAAAAATAGTGGAATCTGTAGAGTGTTTAACCAGATTGAAGTATAGATTTAAATGTTCATCCCCAAAATAGAATCAAATATGATTTATCACAGCTGTCGCAGTAGCATCTGAGGACATTTCCTTGCCCCTTGGCCTCAGGAGCAGAACAATTTGGTGCTGCATAGAATTATGGGGCTAAAATTGTGGCCTTGTCCCCAGATGTCTTCAGAGGTTACTGCTGGGGCACAGAGATGCACTTTTAATTCATTTAAACACAGCGAGGTGGAATTTTGTGCACACAAAGGCTGCTTCCTCGAGCACATCACACTCCTTTCTGTTCCTCTCTTATCTCCCCTTCTTTTGCCTTTCCCACCTTTGAGGGATTCAGGGAGCAGAAAGGTGGTTAAAACACCATTTTTGTGGAGTGCAGCATTGAGAACTGACCTTTGGGGCCCAAGTGTGCAACAAAGGGGTCGGGGAGAGCTGTGAGATCGACGTGGTGTTGGTTGGAGTGAAGTCAGGAGCAGGGGATGTGTACAGGAGCCACCAGCCATGGGTTTTATCTCAGCATCTGCCAAAGCCCCTGGCATTTCCCCAGAGCCACATGTCCCATTCCTGCTCAGAAAAGAGCCCTGTTTCTCCATCCAAGCCCCCCTAACATCAATATATTCTATGAAAGGTGTGCTGCAGGCAAATGTAATGGTTACAAATGGATTTCTGGAGGAAAATTCATTTTTGCCAGTGCTAGGCAGAAGGAGGAACCTTTTCTGACTCTGCTCATCTCTTACTCCTTTTGTACAATGCGTGAGGAATAATCACAACCACTTTTAAAAGCGCTCTGACATCCTCCTGTGACAGGCACTATGGTCATGGCAAATATTTTTATTTTTAGCAAGCTTCATCTCTGCAGATGTGTAGGAGGGCCAACAACAATATAAATAGAAAAACTTACCACAAACAGAGCCAAAAGCAACACAGACCAGTAAATAAATCTGTAAAAAATTTGGTGTGGAAATAACATAATCTGTGTTCAACATGCAAAGGCACAGATCTTTGCATGAGCAACCCAAGGAGCGGTTAATGAAACCTCCAGAACTGTCCAAATATTTCCAAAGTCGCTCTCAGTTTTGCAAACATTCCCCCTCTAATTTAAGCTATTGTTTTTCCAAGAGAATTTGAATTTAAAACGTGGGTTTCTTAGCTAAATATAAGCCCATTGTGCACAAACAATGAAAATCTCCTTTAAAAACAATTGTTATTCTACATGCCGAGGGTTATACAATCCCAAATAGTGTGAATCCTTTTGCATGGCTTCACTCGGTGAAAAGACTCTTCTGACAATCTAGAAAATCAGAGAAGGATCTCGTTTGAAAACCTCTGGGTTTGATTCTATATTTCACTTGAATCCTTTCAGAATTAGAGCCTGGAAATTATGAGGAGGGGGGAGCTGGAGGAGAGATTTCAAACTTGGGGAGAATATGCTGCTTTTTTATCTTTACTAAAGCCCTCCTCTCTGCACAGAGATTTCTGCACTCAGTGGAACGAGCTTTGGGGAGAAGCACAAGAAGCCTGGGCTGCTGCAGAAGAAATTCAGATCAACCCATGTTAGCCAAGGAACTGGAACTCCACTCTGCTTCCAACACGCAGCCTAAAACTGCTCCCACGTCGGTTTTAAGCAACCAGAAGCCTTCTAAGCTGCCAAAAGCAGCAGCTCAACATTTCCCCCATCACTGCTCCCCCTTTGCTGCCCCCACACATCCCCTGTCTGTGTCAGCAGCAGATCCATCCCCGCGAGCACACGGCAACAGCTTCCCCGCTCTGCTCCCGCAGCAGCTGCTCCGTGCCCGTGGTTGTGACTCGGGATTTTCGAGTGCCACGTCCGAGCTCAGCATCATTTGAGCACAGTTTGCTTTCTTTTTTTTCCTCCATTTATCTAGACCAAAGCTCACCCTCCAACTCTGTGTGACTCTGAGTCACTTTTGTGTTCCTCAGCACCACAGTTGGTTGCCCAGGATGACTTTAACTTTTGTTTTAGTTGAATGTACCTCCCTCTTGGAGCAAGCCAGCAGAGCTGTTTTCTTCTAGGAATGTCTTTGCCTGTGTACAATATTCTTTATGATCTTGCTTTACTTATCTGGCTTTTTTTTTTTCCCTGGGCTGAAGCTCTTCTGGCCACCTAGAAGCTGACAGATCTGTTATTGCTTGGTTTTGCAGGAGGACTATTGTGATGGATGGTTTTTTATTACCCACTAACATATGCTTTTAATAGCAAATGGTAACAAAGGTTCCAACACTGACACGCTGCTGCTAACTAATCCCAAATTTATCACGTGTCCAGCTCAATAATACATTTCAAAGTGCCCTATTAATTGACCACAAGCTTTTGAGCTTTTTTCCCTCCTCCTCTCGTTTTGCCTGTTCTTACAAAATTTTGTGTGAAAATAAAGCACCCTGGTGATGAAATTTCCTGGAAAAGATTTTTTTTTAGTGTTCAGGGCTTTGCAATAATCTGGAAGCAAATTCACACTGGAAGATTTGCAAACCATTCCCACAGGAGCCATGTCCCAAAAGACGCATGATCCAGTGGATCCCTCCAAGTTCCATGGAAACATTTTTTTCCGCCCCTTAGCTGACAGGATGGTCAAAGGAATAACACTGGGAGCTTGCACAGCATCACTGCACGAATACTGCTGCACAAGGAGTTTTTGGAGGGGAAACAGAACCTTGGAAAAGTGACACGTCCATAAATCTTCGGATTCTTGTGCTGATTTCACTGCACTGCTGTGCCCCAGAGCTGGATTTTTCTGAGGGCAGTTCACACTCAGCACATCCTCGGCGATGCTGGTGTGGAAACTGGGATCAGTGCTTGGGGGAGGGGCAGTGATCCGGAGCCCTGCCCTGATTTCCCAGCTTTTTTTCCTGATTCACAACCTGCCCCTGGCTCTGGAGCCTGCTGGGCAGAGCTTTGGTGTGTGCTGTGGTCAGAGCAGTGCTGTAAAAGCAGCCAGGCCCAAAAAGGCTTTTTTTGGTGGCTGCAGCCTCTCCAGAGTGAGCCAAGCCTGCTTGGTGCCTGCAGAAAATCTGCATCCTCAGGTCTCCATGACCTGTGGGGGATTATCTTGCTCTGTGTCCACATCCACGTCTCCCACGGAGTGTGACAGAGTCCATGTGCCAGACTTGGCCCTGCTGCTCTCCCGGACCCCTTCAGAGAAGTTTTTCAGAGATGAGCGCTCTAACTACATTTGGTTTTAGTTGAATTTACATCTGGTTCATATTATTTGCAGTTTTGCTTTATCTGGGTCACTCCCTCCCCAGTGTTCTTCCCTGCCCGTTATCCCAGAGCACCGAGGGTGGATTGTAGGCAGTGTTCAGTTACAGGCTGTCATCCCACAGACCCTGCAGCCGCCAGCTGTCTTAAAACCCCGCTCAGTTTTCCTAGAGAAGCCATTCTTTCTTCATTCCCTCTGTCTGGCTCGCCCCACTGACAGACACCGAGTCCTTCCTCAGCTTCCCAAGTCTGTCATCAGCCCTAAATTCACTTTTCCATGTTTGGAGAAACTGCAGTGTCCCAACCCAATGCTGACCCATGTTCCAGAGGGCCATTAGGATTTACAACATGTACAAAGCTGCGGATCAAACGGATCCCGGAGGATTCCTGTGTCAGCCGGTATTTTGGAATACCCCACAGCTGCCCGAAAACCATGAGGGGGGAGGGAATGTGCTTGCTTTCCTAAAGAGCAGGGTCCCATCAGCTTCGGGGCTCTGAAGGGGCCCGACCGCAGGACACAATAGCCCGGGGAGAACAACAGAGCGTGGGGTTGGAGCCGATGGAAAAGGCAAAGGAACCGGACAGGCAGAACCGGATTATTCAAAGTGGAATTAGAGCCGAGCACGGGGGTGAGCGCACCGCGCTGGAAACACTCCCGTGACGGCTGCAAAGCAGCAGAATCCCGGTTTTTAGCAGGGAGCCAAGGGACAGCACACAAAGCAGGCCGTGGGGAGAGATAAAGGGGCGAGGAGCGCTGGCTGGAGGCTGCAGGAATGTCCCGGTCCCGTTGTGATTGGCTGCGGGATGCTGGAGTCAGTTTTCACGGGGCTGATCAAAAAGTTCCCTTCGGCTTCCCAAAGTCGCTGTCTGAGAGGAGGCATCGGCGGGAGGAGGCCGGGAGCTCTCGCATTCCTCGGGAAAAGAGCTTCAATGGGATGAGAAGGCTTCTCCCTCCGAGGAAACGCAGCCCGGGACGGGCGCCGAGACGGAGCCGCGTTCCTGCTTTTCCCCCCCGAGTCGGGTTGAACAGCGATCCCTTCTGGGATGCGTCTCATCCCTCAGGATACGATGTCACAGTATTCCACTAACTTCCTGCTGCTGCCCATCCCGGAGTACCCCGCGCTGGATTGCGTGCCCAACAAAATCATCAAGCTCGTGGTGCTGGGCGGCAGCAGCGTTGGCAAGACAGGTGAGTCCGCAGGTGTATTCCTGCTTTTCCTTGCAGCTGGACTTCCCAGCTCGTTGGCTCCTCGGTCAGACCCAAAAGTGCCGAATTTGTTGCAGCTTGACCATTTTAAGTTGGCTTTTTTTAAAAGAAAAGGCACGGGATCGTTGGTGAGGCAGATGTGCTGTGTGAGCAGCCAGCGTGAGCCGATGGGGAGTTTTGTGCTTTCAAATGATCCTAGCTGGTCTCGTGCAAATTATTTAACTGTGACTAAATTTCCACACCCCAAAAATTGGGACCGATGGTTTTTATCCTCCTGTTGTACGTGTTTTATGCTCTGCAGACAAATCACAGCGTACAAGATGTGCCTTCCTCTGTTATTCCCCAAAGGAAAGGGGAAGAAAAGAGGGTAAAGAGAAAATTAGTGCATTTGAATATATGGTCCATGATGTCAGAGATTATTAAGAGCAGATCTGATTTATTACATCTGAGGCTCCACGGGATTCAGTAAAATATTTGATTGTTTTGGCTTTGAAGCAGCCACATGTTCATATCATTTTAAAATAGTTTGTTGAAGACAGCTGCACAGACAATTTCATCTAAGGGTGCTAAAGGATGACCCAGCAACACTGTGAGAAAAAATATTGCTTTAAATGAAATCTGTGATAAGATTTGTTTGCAGAATAAGCCATTTTATTTAGCTATTAACTGTTTTTGCAAGTTATTAGGAATCTGCCGAGATCCAAGCACTACAGGAATAGAAGTTACTGTTGCCACGATGGGATTTAAATGTTTTATCAAGAAAAAGGAAAATGTCCTTATCAAAGAGTTTAAGAAAGCAGCACAGGTTGAGGTGAATGAGAAGGCCTAGGGTCCTGCATGCAGCTTGTTTGCTGGGTGTGATTAGATATTATTAATGGGCTTCAGGGGGGGTTTTAAGGCTGGAAAGAACCATTCCACCCATCAGCTTCACTTCTTGTATGGCACAGATTGCTTCAGTGTGGGATTGGATTAGTTGCAGTCTCCTGGCTTGTTACTCTTTTTCTAAATTATTTCAGAGCAAAGGGCAGGTTGTTTTACCTGCAATCCCAAGGAAACAACCTCCCTATCCCACGTTGGGCAGCCACCCTGAATCTAAGGGCTCGTTTCCAACACAAGCTGTGAAAAACTCTGTATCAGGTATCCCAGCCCGGCCCCAGATCTGTGAGTGTTGAGAGAAACATTTGCAGAATAACCTGTGAGCAATGCAAAGATTAACTGGGTTTCATGTGAGGCTCATTCTTGCAGGAAGGTATTACATGTGTTGTGCAAAGATGGGTTTTGGCTCTCGTTAAGGATCCATCTTTTCCTCATTGTTTTGCAGCCCTGGTCGTGCGTTTTCTCACAAAGAGATTTATTGGGGACTACGAAGCCAACACTGGTGAGTCTGCTCTCCCCAGCAGCACTGCAGAGTCTGAAAATAAATCCCCTCTGCTTTGTGACTGGTGCACATTACAGGAAAGCCAAGTGGTGTTAGATGTCCATAAGGTGCATATTTTCAGTTAATAGCCTCGAGCTATGAAAGCAATAAATCAAAGGCTCATTATTTATGATCCTTTCAGCTAGTTTTTTCCCCCAACTTGATGGAAAAGGATCAGAGTAAAAGGTTTGCTTGGGGACATACCTATACCAAAACACAGGCTCGAGGAACCACTTACACATCAACTAAACCACGGAAACCCAATGCTGCTCTCCCTGCCACCCCAGGGAAGGCAGAGGAATTCCAAAGGGTGTAAAAGGCCGTTCAGAACTTCTTCTGTGCAGTCCCATGTTTTCAGTGCTGTTATGACTAGGGAGACTTCAAAATTGAAGTCTTCTCTCTGTAAGATAAGCAAAGCAACCATTCATTCCTTGTTTAATCCTGGCACCTCTGAGGGGCTGTTCCTGGGAACTGTTTCATTCACAGCCTCTGTTCCAAGAAAGCACTCACTGATTAGGTCAGTGTTGTAGGATCCTACTCATACCTACTGCACATCCCACACATCGGCCACCTCACAGGGCTGGGGTCAAAATGGGCAGGATTCAGAAAATGCTTCACTTTGGGGATGCCTGCTGAGCTCGGGATGGGCAGCAGGAAAGGAGGGAGCAGTACAAGACACCTTTGATCTGAGGAAACACAATCTGAAAGCTCCTCCCTCCAGCTCCCCCTCACTGACCCTAAGTAACCCTGGTGCTTGGCTGCACTATTTCTCTCTCTTTTCTGTCACCTCTTCTCTGGGAGGTTGTACATCAAGCGAGCCTCGGGAGCTCTGCAGTGGATTGCTGCCAGAGCCAGGGCTGGGAACCACATGCTTTTCCCATTAAGCTCCCAGCCCAGCAGCCCTGCTGGAGGAGAACTGAATCTGCCAGCAGTAGGAAACAGGTGGCAGTGTCTTTGGGATCGCTGGGCAGGCGGCAGGCAGGGCACGGGCAGTGCCTGGAAGCAGCTGCTCCTTGTTCTGCGGTGCCTCATGGAATGGGAATAAGGTGTTGTCTGGCCTTGGTTCAGGGGTGCAGGATCTTCCTGTAAAACAGTGTCATCTTTACAGCCTGAAATCTGATCTGTTTCAAAATGCAAAATAAATCCCACCAGGGCTAGACCCCCTCACAGGGTCGGTATTAAACCACAATATGATAATGTTGGATTCAGTGCTAAATTTCCTTGTGCTGTAAATGTTCTATGAGCTCAGACTCTGTTCCACTGGAATAAAATCACTGGTTTCCTTGAAATAAAGATGATTTTCAGCAGTGATAGCTGATGGCATTACTGTCACTAGCTGGCCTCCCTGTTAGTCTGAATTCCTTACTCTCCAGTGGATGGATTTCTCCACGTCTGGGATGCAGCACATTGTTCTAGAGGCAGCAGTGCCAATTGTGTTGGGACAAGACAGAAGGGCTGTACACAGCAGCTGTGGATTAGCATTTCTTCACACACTCACGTGACTTGTATCAAGTTCTAATGAAAAATGATCATGACATCAGCCTCTGAAGCTGTCCTTGTCACAACCACAGACAGTTCATAAGATCAAGAGTTAAATTTTTGTTGTCACTTAACTCACATTGCAGTAACAAAATTAAGTTCAAGCCCAGGAGAGCAATGGTTAGATCAGAGCTAGATCAGGCCTAAGTGGTTAGAACTGGGACTTAACTCTGAATAGATTTCATCCAGACTAACCAAAGTGTCCAGTCTTTGGGGGTTTCAACCAAAATCACACAAATCCCAAAGAGCATCTGTGTGCTTTGTATACACTCATTCTGTGTCCAAAACTAGAACACTTTCCTTTTTTAAATGCATTCAGAAAAACGCAGTAGGAAACAGCTCACTCCTTTTACAGACAGCACCTGGATGTCTTTGTTTGAGATGAAATATAAACGCAGTTCACATTTTATGAAGTTAATGATGTGGATTGAGAACCTGAATGGGATTTCTGTGCCCACTTTGAGTATGTGACTCAGTACAAAGTGCCCCTTTCCCAGCCCCCATCCCGGCTGTCCATTCAGAACCTGTCTCCACACAGCAAACACAACCCCACTTCACTGAGCAAACAGCCACACCAACACTCCCGGGCCGTTCACTTTCCTGGAGGCAGCTCCATATCCCGAACCTCAAAACTCTGGATTTCAACAGTTCCACTTTGCCTGTCTGTACTTTTCCTTCCCTGTTCCAGTCCCTGACTCTAACGATGCTCCTTTTCCACCAGGTGCTTTGTATTCCAGGAAGTTCACCATAGATGGGGAGCAGATCTCTCTACAGGTGCAGGATACTCCCTTTGTCTCACTGGAGGTAAAACATCTGCTCGGTGCTTCTCAGCACAGTTCTTGTCTCATGTTTGTTGTCAGCACTTCCAGCTGTAATTAACTCCCCTTAGCAGCAGAAAATACCTGGGCTCAAACCCAACACTAATCAGGGTACCCTAAGCCCCACCAAAATGAGCTCTTGAAGGTGTAAAATCAGGCTCCCTTAGCAGGAAGTCAAAATGAAATCTATTTCCAACACGTTACTAAACAGCAGTCAAATCACAGTCTGGTTCCCTCCTGCCAGTAACTGCATTGTTTTCTTTTCAGTCAAGTGGTTTCTGTCCCTGCATGGCAGAAAACTCACCTGCCCAGAGGCCCAGCTGGCTCAGCTTGGACCTTCCTACCCACCCTGAGCCTCTGAGATTTACAGAAGTGTTTCTTTCCAAGGGAACAAACCTCACAGCAGTTGGCATTTCCAGCTAGGGTGCTTTTCACTGCTTTCCTTACTCTGTTTTTAAATGTAATTAATTCCTTATTTTTAAGGTGTTGGCATTTATCACACCCCTTTTTCTATCAGTTTTAGATCCTTGTACTCATGATCTTAAAGATCTTTTCCAATCTTTATGATTCTATTATATTCGAGATTTAAAATTTTACTAGGAACCTGTTCCTAGAAATATTTTTCCAAAGATATCTTTCCTTGAGGATCTTCTTCACGTGCAGAACAAGAGGATGAAAGTAGTGACAAAGCAGCAGGAAATGACATGAAAATTGGGTGAAATGAATGGTGGAAATCTCATGAGAGTAATAATTCTTGTAGAACAGCTGAGAGTTCATGATAAAATTAAGTATTCTCATTGCACCACCAAGCCTAAACTCCTAAGTGTGGCCTTAACCTCGGTCTAAACTTGGACTTGGCCAAATATATGTTGGGATGGGAACACCACCTCCTCTCCTCCTGTGTCAGGCTGTCCCTGGACACTTTGCACACCTTGTTTCCCCTGCACAGACCCACGGGTGCATTTCTGTGCCATCCCGAGTTTACAGAGCGGGATAAGCAAAGCTCCCCCGGCCTCACTTCCCATTCCCAACTCGACTGATGACTGGAAGTAGATGGAAGGGGAAAGCTTTGATGGAGTTGCACTCTCTGCTGCTGCTGGGGTGCACAGAGCAGAGGGCAGGAGCCCTCATGTGCCCTGGACACTTCAAAGCAAACAAAAGCTGCTGTGGAAGCCCTCCAAATATTCAAGTGGGATTTAACAGCACAAAGGCCTTTGCCAGCTTGCCCTGCAAAGAGGAGCTGTGGGGGGTCATTGGGCACCGCTGGGATTGCCTGATAAACAGGGAACAAAGGGAATCCCCTCTCTTCCATCCCAAGGAGAAAGGAGGGAGTGGAATAATTGAACTGCCTCTTTCAGACCAGACATATTCTATTTTCTGGTTTTCCTGTTTAAATTAAGACTGTGCCCTAGATTTCAGTGACTCCAGTCGGAGCTGCACAAAATTTAGTCATGCCAACCGCTGAGGTTTCTTAGTCAGAACTGATTTTAATTTAGTTAGGAGATGTTTCATTTTCTTTGTCCCAGGCCAAGGTCTGTGCTGTTCCAACAGCTCCCACAGACACGCTTATCTCACCCTGTATCTGCTTGCTTCAAATGATGTATCTGCAATAATTGAAGGCACTGTGTCAGAACAGGTTAAGACCGAGAAAAGGTTGGATTTTTTTGTTAAAATCCTTAAGGAAGAGAGTTTCTTGCACTCTGCAGGCTGAGTAGAGTGTTTCAGGAGGAAGTCACGTGGAATCCCCCAGGATTCAAGCCACCAGAAATGTTAATGTGCAGAGAGAAACAGAAGCAAGCAGATGACTGCTTTTGTTGGGTGATCCGTTGCTGCTTGGCCTATACACGGCAAATGCCCGTGTGTTTCAAAATTCATTCTGGAGCAGAGATTTCCATTTAAAAAGTAGCCCATTAGCCTTTGATTTTCCTGAATAAAGCATTCCGTTTGGGATTAGCCATCCTCTCACTGCTGGGTGGGCCTAGCTGGAGTAACAGAGCATTTCTGCTCATTAGGGCTCCCTGAATGAGCACCTTCTCCAAACCCATTTTCAAAGCTTGCCAGCCCAATTAGTTCCTTTTTTTTTTGCCGTGAAAGGAGTTTGCTGGTGAAAAGAGGCTTCCAGGACATGGAGAGTGGCTAATTATCCCCAGACTGGATACAACCCAGACCCCAACAGTGCAAATTGCCCTTCTTCCCACAGCCTGCCCTGTCCTGGCTGGAGTTCACTCTCATTACCCTTTCCAGCAAGGCTGCTGGTGAGGATCCCTCTTCATCCCTTGTGCAGCTCTGTTGGGCTTTGGGGTCTGGGGTCCTGAAGTTAGGCTTTATAATTCATATTTAGGTGTCTAAATAAAAGTCTGGGGAGGTTACATGCAAATTCTATTAAAATTAATGTGAATAGCAGATATTTATTCTATAGATAAATAGATAATGGAACATATGCTCTAATAGTCTTAGTGAGGTTGATGAAGATTTCTGGAGTGGAATTTAGCAACGAGAATAAAAGTTTGGGCTCTATATTTATGATGTTGAACTCCCCTTAAAATACACAAAAGCCTCCAATTTCTACCAGCTTTCTCAAGAGCTGTACACAGAATATACTTGTTGGGTATGAAAAAAATTACAAAGTTCCAGCAATGCTGTAATGTTGACAGGAATATAGATTTTTCCAAACCAAACAGACTGGCCATAACTGCAGCAGGGATGTCCCTCTCTGGCTGGGTTATCCCTATCCCAGCACGGATAACAAAGAGGAGAGGATTAGCTGGAAATAGCTCGGTCCTGACAAGTGAGCTGATCTCTTTTCAAGCCCCACAGTGTTGGATTCAGCTTTATATTCCCTGCACTGGTGGTCGTTGGGGCTCTGAGTGGGAGTGGTGATGGACTCAACAAATGTGTGACCAGAGAAAAATGACCTAAACCCATCACTGCTCTACAAATTACCAATGGCATTTCACCTGATTTTCAGTTCCAGTAATTGGTTCTTTGTAATAAATTGCTTTTTTTCAAAATAACTTTGACTATCTGGAGACCTGCAAGGCAGGAAAACCTGGCAGGAGTCACCAGAGTTAGGGAGACCCTCTGTCCATGGAGACTTTGAATAAAGAATTGGAAGAAGCCCTAAAAGTCACCTTGGGGGACAACTGTTCCCTTGTCATAGTGTAACAAGCCTGATGGGTTTTATAATGCTCTTACTGTGCCCATCACAGTTTTGTCCACAATAGGAGTGTGAGTTTCTCACTGGTTTGGTGCAATAGAATACAGAACTAACTGTTCAAGAGCAGTATTTTGGCTGTTCTGTTCTTTTCAACCAATTTGCTCTGACCCTGGACCACAATACTCCACGTTACTGCTTCCCTGTGATATGTTAATGGGTTCCCAGAATCATGGAATCATTGAGGTTGGAAAGGCCTCCTAGATTGAGTCCAGCCTGTGACTGATCCCCTGCTGTCTCAACCAGCCCAGAGAACCCAGTGCCATGTCCAGTTGTTGAACACCTCCAGGGATGGGGACTCCACACCCCCCTGGGCAGCCCCTTCCAATGTCCAATCACCCTTTCCATGAAGAAATTCCTCCTGATGTCCAACCTAAGCCTCTCCTGGTGCAGCTTGAGGCCGTTTCCTCTTGTCCTGTCACTGGGAGCAGAGCCTGACCCACACTTGGCTACATCCTCCTTTCAGGGAGCTGTAGAGAGTGCCAAGGTCCCCTCTGAGCCTCCTTTTCTCCAGGCTGGACACCCCGGCACGGCATTACCAACCCTGGGAATTTCTCCTGTCGCTGGTACCTTCAGAGAGGTTTCTGGCTGTGCCTTAACAAAGAGCCCCACATTCCACCCGGCTTCTGAGTTCCCTCTGGGACCGTTTGCTCTCCCTGCTTCCCGGTCTCCCATTCCTGACTCCCAAATCCTGTTGTTCCGCAGGATGACACGGACAGCATCTGCTGCCAGGAGCAGATAAACCGCTCCATCTACTGGGCCGACGGCTTCGTGTTCGTTTATTCCATCACGGACTACGAGAGCTTCCGCGTGCTCCGGCCCCTGCACCAGCACATCCGCAGGATCCACCCCAACGCCAACATCCCCCTGCTCCTCGTGGCCAACAAGGGCGACCTTCTACGAGCCAGGCAGGTGTCCTCCAAGGAAGGGCTGCAGCTGGCCACCGAGCTGGGAGGGACTTACTACGAGGTGTCGGCGCGGGAGAACTGCGAGGGCGTGCACGAGGCCTTCCAGCAGCTGTGCCAGGAGCTCAGCAGGATCATCGGCAGCTGCAACGGGGAGAAGCGCAGGGGCCTCCACCTCGTGCGGCCCAAGTCGCCCAACATGCAGGACCTGAAGAGGCGTCTGAAGCAGGCTCTGACTTCCAAAGGGAAATCGGCCACGACGCTTTGATGGCGCCGCCGGTGCCGGGAAGCGTTTTCCGGAGGCCCTGGAAAAAAAAGGGGCACAACTCTGAGGTTGAGCGAGAGACTCTTTGGTTTTGTCTCGACGCCTTAAAAAGCCCCTGCTCGTTCGGTAAAAGGGACTGGCAGGTTTTGCTCGTGGGGGCAGGAATTTAGAAATTGTGATTTAGAAAAAGGGATTGGGCCCAATCGTTTCCGTCAAATCGTTTGGTGTTGAAAAGTGGATTTTGTTAATGCAAATAATGAAATTCGACTTTTAAGAGATGTGACTTGCCTTGGGGGTGGTTGTGTTTCCCAAACACGGGTGAGGAACTACAGCAGGACACGAGAAGAGTGGTGTGAGCTGTACTGAGCAAGCAAAATGTACCAGATTTGCTTCGTTGCAAGACTGGAAAATAAAGGCAAAAATTAAATGAAGAGCACAAATAGTGGAAAGCAGTAGTTGAAAGAAAGTGTTCTCAGCAGTAGGGAGAGATTTGTTCATATGGAAACTTTAGCCTTACAGTGTCTCTTTAAAGGGAGATTTTTAAAATATCACTATTTTTTCAGATTATTTTTGTTTAAAAGCGCGTTGGCTGCTTCTGAAAGTGATTATTTGGGCAAAACACAAACTTGTAGGAGCATTTTGTAGTCAGTCTCTCATTAGTCTCTCATAGCATTTCTCATTTTTCTGAAGGTTTCCTACGTGGCCACAACAGAGGGACAAATAGATCAGAGTGGTTTAAAACCTGTCAGAACATGGACTGCTTGATCACCTAAAATGATTTAAGTTTTTCTTTTCCAAACTAGCAATGCTCCAAGTTCAAGATGCTGCTTTAGAGAAACAAGGCCTTCACATGAAATATATTTAAATCATTGGGTTTGGGAGTTTTTAAAGAAGAAAATGTTTTATGACGCCTGAAATTTTTGGCGTCAGGAATTCATTATTTTGTTGTTTGAGTTAAACCCAGACTTCCCTGACCCCCTCCCGGAGCATCCCGGCGAGCCGCCTGTCGGGACATATTCCAGTGGCTGTGTCTCAGCATGTCCAAGGATTTGGAGCTTTATCCCGTGAGCTGCCCTGATTTATGGAACCAATAACAACAACGTGGAGCACCCAGCATCCTGTTCTCAGTGAGAAAAGGGCTTGGCCCATGTAAAATTCATGATGCACCAACCTTGTCTTCAAAGAGACCATCTGAGCAATTCCAGGACTATGGAATGAAGTGAAGCTCCGTGATTTATCCTCAGGACCACAGGAGGGAAACCCGAGTTGGATGGATGTGGAACAGCACTCCCAGCTGCAGTTTCAGCTGGCGAGACTGAGCTCAACCAGCCTTTCACTCATTATGAGCAGCAAAAATGGAAATTGAGTCTGATGAGTGTTTGTATAGCTCAGGGCTTTAAAATGTACTTTGTATTTTCTGTGTCCCTGTATTAGACAGCTCTAGCCATGGTTTTCCTTATCACCTGGATTTGCCTTATCTCCAGCTCACTTTCTGTTTTATTTATTGTTTTCCACAGCTGGTCACCTGACAATGTCTCATCTTCTGATTAATTTAAAAGTCTTTTATTCCCACAATTGACCTGCACCTGTTTTTAAATTCAGTTTCAGGTGGTAGTAGGAGGGGAAAAGGAAAGTTTGATCATCCAAATGGACTCAAATTATATCAGGGAATTTCTACTTTGGCTTATGGTTAATTAAGGATTTGATGTTTGAGCAGTGTCGTTAATCATCCCAGGCACTTTGGTGTGGTGTTTATGGCACAGAACTGCAGTGTTTTAAATTAGTAAGAGCTCAAATATTGAATCTAGAGATTCAATAGCTCAAATATTAAATCTAAAGATTCAATAACCTGAAATAGAGCAGTTTGCAAGACACACAGAAACGGAAATATTTTTCTGTTGGGAAAATGATCGTGAATATTGAACAGAAATTAACAATTTTAACACTCCAGTACTGTATAAAAAGGGCTAAATTTGCTGAAGACAATTTCCTGACATTTGTTCTCATAAGAGCCTAAGAGAATTTGTGCTCTAACTTGTCAGAGTTGTTTGTAACTTCCTCCTTCAGCTCCAATCCTTTCTTATTTGGGAAGAAATCTCACCAAATTTCAAACCTGTCAATGTTTTATTTTCATTAGTGATTAATAAAAACATGCAAGGTCTTTCCTGGGTAGTGTATAAAATGGCTCCTTTACGTGTCACATCTTTAAATATTCCTTGTTTACACTGGACTAAAATATATTGTTTTCTCTTTTTACAACCTAAGACACCCTGCTTTGGAAGTATTCCTTATGTAAATAAGTATTCCCACATTCCTGTGGGGGGCAAAAAAAAAAATCTACATTTTAACTAAAGCCAAAAAATATTGAAACATTTAAGTCTTCTCTTAGGTACTAACATGTGGCAAACATTTATTCTGCTACAGAAACTTTAGTATTTCCTTTGTTCATTGACCAGGAGTACAAATCCTGGTTTTAAGCCAGGACTAACCATGTACAGAAGGGAATAGAGCTCAGTGTTTTCATTTGGGGTGCAGTAATTGAGCCCCAGAACACCCCACTCTGCCATTGAGGCATAGGAATGGCAGCACGAAAAGCAGGGAGAAAAGAATGCTATAGAATTAAGTGCCTAAAAATAATCATGGAAAAGATCAAAGTTTAGTCATGTAGAACCTGATCCTGAATTAGAAACTCCAGGCTGCCAGGGGAAAACATGTATTCTACCGAAGGTTTCAAATTAACCCTCTAGAGAGCAGGTACTGCCAGAAAGTCAAGAGTGGAAAGGAAAAACAAAGATTTGAGAGTGTGGGGTGATTTTTGGATACCAAAGGAAATTCTGCTCTCAGTTCTATTGATTTAGTCCAGATGAACTCCTCTGGAATCAATACCAACAGCAATGAGCTGTAGAACTCTCTCTTAAAATTTTTTTTTCCCTCCTCCCTCACCATTCTCGTGAGCATTTGAAATCTTTGTGCACCATCTGGTTTTCAAGATGGTTTTACAGCTGGGTTTACTTGGGCACAAAGCACTTGAGTGATTTGCCCCAAGGTTACACAGCTGAGCAAGTACTTGAGAGGAACTCAAAGCCCGTGTCCTTTGTAATTAATTCCCAACTCTTTACAACGGCTCCCAGGCCATACACCTCCCTCGAGGTATGCACAGGCAGTTGTGTTGCACAGGAATGTAATTAAAAGTTGGAAAAAGTGACTTTAATTCCAAGCTGTGTTAGGGACTGAGCAGAGTCTGAGTGACAGGCTGGCACCGCCCAGTTGCAGCAATACCGAGACAGGCTGGGGAGTTAGGGAAGATGTTTGTAAATGGTTATTTTCTGTGTTCCTGTCAGCTGCATTTCTCACACATTTCCAGTGGTTCCCCATGGAAATACAGTGTGACCTGGGAGATGGGAAAATCAGGCTCTATTTTTAACTCTTCCTGTGACTTGTTTGGTGATCTTGGCCAGGTCTCTTAATGTGAGCTGTTCATAGGTGAGAGGCAGGATCGTGGCACATCTGTCACACACCTCAGCATCCCTGGGAGAGGCTCACCAACGAGAAATAAAGGAATTGCCCACGTTTGCACAGGGATGGCTGAAATATTAACATCTGAACTCACACCTTGCTTCCGCATTCCTTTAAAACTCACTTGTTTGGATCCCACATTTACACTCGGAGCATAGGATCAAACTGGAAAATTCAGATCCTGATTTCAGGGAACAGCTCAGACAGGAGTGTACCTGGCTGCTCCCAGGATTTGTGTCAGGTGTGCAAATGAAGAGGAAAGAATAACCTTCTGAGACATCAAAAGAAACTTGCCCTGTACCAGAAAACAGTTGTCTAATTGTTTTCCAAGGCAAACTGGATGGCTGCCAGCTGATTGTTACTGCTGGATTTCCCTCTGCCCACTGGCTAAGGAGATTTGGGGTCAAAATCACCCTGCCCTGGCAGAGCTGTTTGCAGAGGCAGCACAACGGGAGCAGAAGCAGCAGAACACAATGACACACTCGCTAATATTTCATGTTGCTGTGTTCTCAGAGCTCCTCTGAGCTGTGCCTGTCTCCTCTGGGGCTAACACAGGAAAACCACGGAATTAAAGTTAAAAAAGATCTCCAGTTTCACTTGAAAAGCTCAAAAGCAGGGACAATGGAGTAGAGAAGATGATCCAATCCATCACTAATGGAGACAAAGCAAGACTCTTCCCTTGATAATTTCTCACTGGCTCTGCCCTCCTCGTCCCTCTCCATTCATGCCTTTGTTCTCATTTCACTTAGCAAGCAAAAACTTCTGCAATTCCCTTTCCTTTGGTTTAGAAACATATTTTTACTGGCTAGTTTAAAATTTATTTCCAAATATTCGAACTCCAAACATGGTTTGTAGCAAAGGAAGAGTGTCTACTTAGTGTCTTGACCTAAAGCATTTTAAGGCACAGCTACATGAAGCCAGTACAACTCTGATTTAGACAAACCTTTGAATTCCTGCCATTTCTGCCCAAGTGCTCCCACTGGCTTAGCCCAATATTTCCTCCCCTTGTTTTGTGCTTGCTAATGTTGAGCTCATTAGTGCTGCAGAGTCATTGCTCACTTAAATCTGTTTAGTTCTTAAGTTTTGCTGCTCTCCTCTGAAATCCCCTGGTTTAATCGGGCGAATTCTCTTCTCTGAGCAGCTGTGCAAGTGGTAAAGGAGCCCAGAACAGCTGGTGATTTTCTGCTCTGTCAGATTTTAGCCCATTATTGAAGATTTTGGAATAAACAGGAGCATGGAAAATGGTGCAGCAAACCCAGTTCTAGTCTCCCTTCATCTGTAGCTGGTGCAATAATTTTATCTGTCATGAAGTGGACAAAGTTCATCCTAAATGATAATGCTTTTTCCTCCAGATGGAAAAACACCAAATATGAAGCAGAGAGATGAGCTGATAGACTCTGTAAACCCTGGGATCCAATTCATTCAGGAGCTGTCACACCAATCTTCTTTTCTTCAGAAGATACATTTTTTACATTTTCCCTCTTATCCAAATGGGTTTCAAGACAGAGCCTCTGGATCTCATCACACAGACACTTCCCATCCCCTCCAGCAGGTCAAGGGGAAGCTGCACATTTTCCAAGGATGAGGGGTGAAACTATGCATGTCTTGTGCTGTTATGAGGGATGATTGTGGAGACTGTTCCTAAGGACATTTTTCTTCTCTCTGGGCAGTAATGCAGAACACTCACAATCAGTAACTGGTCATTTGGAAAAGATATTTGGGGTTTTTTTCTGAATCTGGAGACACACTGTACCTTGTCTGCTGGTTAGAAAGCTCACCAGATAAGCAGAGCTTGGTTTTTTTTCCGATGTTGCCTTTGAACTCTCACAGAGAAAGTTGAATTATATCACTTTTCATTGTGATCCAGGTTTCCAGATGCTTGCAGAGGCCATTCTTCAGTGTTCTGCATTGTATTTCACTTCAAAACTCAATATTTTCCTATACCATGATAAAAATGCTAATTTGGAATATCACATGGATAATGTAAGAGCTTATTCTCTTGCCTCCCTGTTTTGGATGAAGGTCATGGTTTTGCATTTGTTGGGGACTTGATCTCAAACTCATTCTCTATAAGCAAAGGTGTCTGACCGGGTTGCCCAGAGAAGCTGTGGCTGCCCCATCCCTGGAAGTGTCCCAGGCCAGGTTGGACAGGGCTTGGAGCAACCTGGGGTAGTGGAAGGTGTCCCTGCCCATGGCAGGGGGTGGAAGTGCCTGATCTTTAAGGTCCTTCCAACCCAAACCATTCCATGATTCTATGACTTCAAATGACTTCATTCTTCCCCCAGCAGAACAAGGCACACTGTCATCCACCCTCTGTGACTGCCAGTAGACAGCAGTGGGATCAGGGAATGAAAGAGGAATCAAATCTTTCAGTTACTCTCCTGTCTGCCTTTGATTTTCAATTAGAGAGACTGATCCTCCCTCAAGCACTGGGAAGGGTAATAGGCTGATGGCAGTGCTGAAAATAGAGGAGGTGATGATGGCAATTCTGCCTCGACAGTCCATGCTCCAACCCCTCCATCTGGGAATGGTGGCAGAGGTCAACATCTGTAAGAACCTCTCCAATGCACAAAAAAAGGGTTACTGGGAAATACAGACTCTCTGAGGCTGAACCAAAATGTTATTTCTGTGAGCTACACATCTGGAGATGGTTTGCTGAAATGGGAAACCAGGATCCAGGCCTGGGAGAGCCGTTAGTGTTTCCCATCCACATCCATTCGGAGCAGTGCTGAAAACCCCACGTCTTTGTCACCTGCCAGCCCACGTGGTTCCACCATGCCTAGGGCAAAGTCACTTCTGCTCCTGAAGGACTGCAGTGGTGCTGCTGCTCCCACTGCAGACACTGGTACAGCTCCAGCAAGGAATGGAGGGTCGGAGTTGCCATTCTCATGCACCCTTTTAGCTGCCAGGACCACCTATGAAGAGCAGAGTCCAAGAGTTAGCACCAGATACCAAATATATCTGACAAGTGTTCATCAGGCTGTGCTGGAGAGCAGGAGCTGGCTCTCAGGAGAGCCATAATCTGCCAAAAGAGCAGCTTTTAAAGCCCAGAATACATATTTGTGTCAGGCCTGTGAAATGATAGATTTTATATGTAAGTGCTATTCTGTGAGCGTTATTTATTAGGCAGCTTTAAAGAAAGCAAGAAGTTTTGTTTCTAAATCCTGAGTGCTAATCATTGAAAGTCCTCATTTTATCTATTTTTGTAGCTTTAATTTTAGCCATTTGCACTTATGAACCTCAGACTGGGGAATGAAGTGAAACACGTAGAGCCAGAGGTTCATCTCTTTATACATTTGGCAATGCACGTTTCCCCCACACTGCAAATACATCTCAACACTGGAAGAACCAAGAATCATGAGTAGGGCTGAGAGAATATGTTCAGTTTGCAAAGCCCAGACACCCTGAATCTTTGTGCTGTGGCTACTGGGAAGAGCCACTGGTAAGACAAGAACAGACACCTAAAAAGCATCACTGCTCACCACCCACTTACACGTGGTTTGCGAGGGGTTTTAAAGCCAAGGCATCCCAGGATGAGGGCAGAAGGCTCTCAAAGGGTTAAATGTTCCCTGCCTTTAATCTAGAATCACGTAATGTGGAATGAATGTTTCAGCTCAAACTGTTTCCTCACTCTGACAGTTTCATGGTGTGAGGTCAAAGTGTGGGAGAGATGGGGAGAGCAGAGGGGGAGCAGGGAGCGGTGAGCTGCTAAATCCAGAGAGACACACGGGCACCCAGGGAAATGAAAAGGATGGTTTCTCCAGCAGCTCCAACCCAGCTGGAATGGCCATGGTGGAGCCATGGGCAAATGTGTGTGACTTTAAGCACTTCCTGCTCCGGGCTGCCTCTGCTTCTCCCATGTGTTCCCGCTCCGCTCCGGGCACAGTTCCCACGCTACATTGCAAAATGCACTTTGAGTTTCTCACAGTGTCTCTGCCCAGACACAAAGTGCAGCTTCAGTCCTTCCTGCACCCTGCAAATTCAGGAGGTGGATCTCCTTTGGGGGTACTGGCTGGAATTATTTTCGCTTCCTGTGTGGACCTTTTCCTACGCAAGCAGATCCGCTCCGTGCACCAAAGCGCTCCGCCCAGGGAGGAAAACTCCCATCTAAAACAGATTTCAAATTCATTTGATTTTTGGACCAACCTGATCTCAGATCACTTCTTACAGCAAGAGCGGCCCGGTTTGATGTCGTTTGCAGGCCTTCCTACAAGGACAAAGCACTCACTCATTCATGGCTGTCACCACATCAAAACACATTTCTACGGATCAGTGCATCACATTTCTCTGTTTGCCTTGTAGTTTTCACCTCCTCTGCCACGGGCAAAAGTTTTCATTTGGGGAATTATTTAATTTTTTGCCCATCAACATAAATTTCTAATCACTGATACAGGGATTGAGAGAGAAAGAAAACATAAACAATTACACAAACACTTCATTAAATGAATTCTCTACCCTCCCTCTTAAGCCAAGCACAACAGTCTCGACCTCTCTCTTTTCACCCTGGGTCACTCAGCCCACCCCAATTCCTTGTTCCCCTTCCTTAGACACATCTGAGCAAGGGCACCACGTGCTCCTTTGTGGGGCTGATGTTTTGGCATGTGATGGGGTGTGACAGGCACGTGGCACCTCATGGTCCCCCCCCGCGGGTCACCTCTGCAGCCCCTGGCTGCACTAACTGGGTGCTTGCACATCAGTGCAGTAACCCTACAATTTATGCCCTATATACCCCTCCCAAGGAGCAAAGATAAGGACACTCCCCTCCCCAAACCACAGCAGGAACACAGGAAAATTTGGTAGCTCAGCCTACTGCTGAGAATAGTAAATTCTGCATCTTCCCACCAAATGATAACAAATGTCTGAAGGGAATCAGCTGACAAATCCTCTTGCTCAACACCACTCGTCCCTAAGCTGCATGAAAAAAACAAACTCCTTTCATGGCAGGAAATCCTCAGGCCAGTTTGTCACCAGGATTCAGAAAGATTTAAATAACAGAGCTGCTAACAGTGGATTTTGAGTGGTGAATGATACAGCCAGAAAGGCTGGACAGAGAGTGTTTCTGTGGGCTGAGAGGTACAAATCCTATTTTTAAGGCAAACGTGGGTTCTAATGCTTTCAGGATAAAGATGCAGGCTAAAGATGCAGGAGGATTCTAGAAATCTTTTTAGGAGTGATTTAGGAGAAGGTCAAACTCCTGCCCAATGAAAATTCCCTAGGCCAGACCTACCCGTTTTCAGCATCCACTTTCAGCCTCTGAATGGAACTGAAAGGTCCTAATTTAAATCTCTTTTTTAGTGCTACTCTGTATTTTAGGACATCCTTTATGGGGCACTACCAGTTCCTCTAATCCCATATCTTCACACTCCCTGTCTCTTGGTCATGTTTTCCTGCTGGTGCCAGACTGTGTAGCCCAAGGCACCAGGAGCACTGTAGGGTGGTTGTCCCACCCCTGTGCCTCAGTTCCAATAACATTCAAACTATGCTTCTTTCCTTTACAAAGCACTTTGACATCTATTGATGGAAACTCCTGTGTGCAAGGCAGGTGTCACAGTGTTCTCAATATTCAATTGCTGCTCCCTTGTGCAGGGGAAGAGCTGATGGCCTGTTAGTAATAGAGCAGGAAGTGGGGATTAAACTTTGCTCTCTAATTACAAACAAAAGCTACAAGAGCTCTGCAGCTTCTGGATAAACCTAGGAATGAGCAACTGTTTCTAAGGCAAGCAACTCCCAGAAGTAGAAACCCAGACTGATGTCTTGCAGGGAGCTGAATTAAAACAAGGTCGGGCTTGGCAGGCTGCCTCCTCTTCACCTTGTGAGTGTTCTCCAAGGGGTGGATCTGGAATAGAACTGCTTTGACTCAGGGTTTCCTGTAGCAAATGCTTTGTGCAGCCTGGGATTTTTTTTTTATATGTGCCTAAGCCACCTTTTCAAGTGGTGTAAATTGCCATAGCACCATGAGAGGTTTGGGGATCAAAAGAAATCCAGCTGTTGGCTTTTAGATTTAACCCAGACCCTGAAAATCATCCCCAGCAAAAGCCATTGCTGAGGCTGGGAAGGCACTTCCACATCTTCAGGTGAAGCAGGGCACCCATGTCCCAAAGCTCAGGGACAACTGCAGGGAGAGCTTTGCATGCTAGCCTTGGAGTCTTCTGGGTGTCTCCATTAAATTCCATGGAAAAAGTTTTGTGTTGTGTAAACAAAAGCTCTGCATGTTTAGTGGCCCCTCTGATTTGCTTTATACTCCTCATGCATATTTTGCATTCACTTTCCAGGAATAGCCCAGTGACATCCATCCTGGCACAAGAATTCCTGGCGACTAGGATTGATTTCTTTAGGATATCAAATACCCTCTTGTACAGCAGCAGACAGATAGTATGGATGTGGGAGTCCTGATCCACCTGTGGGCCACTGGACTCTCATAAAACAAATACGATATTGCAGCAACAGCCAAATGGATTATTTATAGGAGCATGTAGGTTCTATATGGCACAGAAGGGTGGGGGTCCCACTGGCCACGCTGGGACATCCAGAGAGTGCAGGCAGGCCAGGCCCAGCCCTGGAAGCAGCACAGCTCTGTTAGCAGAGAGCTGCATTCTGGTTAATAATCCCTACTTAAGTGCAAAATGCAGCCCTGTGCTCACACAGCCCTGCTGCTCCCGGTGTGGGAGCTGGTTTGGTCGGCATTCACCAAGGACTGGCTGCCCCACACTCCATTGTGTGATGTGGCCATGCCCTCGCAGTTCCACAGCTGGGAATTTGTTCTGGAAAGGCTGCACATTCACCCACTCCCCGCAGGAACAATGCAATGGGATTTTTCTCTAAGTGGTCATAATTAACAAAAGCACAAGCCATGTAATCATCCAGCCCTGCTCAACATCGATGGAAAAATACACAGACAAAGAATTACCTCCCCGCTGCTTTTGAATGGCACAATAAAGTAAATAATCTTACCACAAGAATTCAGGGAGCAAAACAAAGCCTGAATCCACCAGCAGCATCATGGCCCTGCCTTTAAAGCTCGAGCAGTGTTTAACAGATGCTCTGTGCCATGAGCAGCTTTCCAAGTGCTGCACACTTGCTGTGCTGTGAGTTGGAGATGTGGCAGCGTCCTGGGAACATCCCAGCTCAACAAACATCTTCATTTATTACAACATCAGTGGTGGCAGGAGCTGTGCCTGCCCAGAAATCCAGGTCTCGGAAAGAGTTCTCACATAAAAATAAACAGGAGTCTCTTGGGCTGTTATTTAGCAGGGCATGAAAGCAACTAAGGAGATACTGATGAAACCAGTCATGGAAAATTTGGGTCATACCATTTAAATTCAGTTTTCTGGTTATGTTCCTTCTTTGGTGTGTTTCCCTCCCTGTGTTGTTTCTGATGCTGAAGGCAGCTACAGAAGCATCAAGATCGTTCAGTGCTCCTCTGAGTCTTCACATCAAATATTCTTTTCAGTGTTGCAATAAGTCCAGATCCCCCAATAAAGAGATCAGCACTACCTGTGAAGAAAAGAGCAGGAAATAAAATGAACTACAAGGAGACACTTGGACTAGTCCATTATGTATTATGATGTCCAAAAATTTAAAAACCATAAATTTAGTACCATCATATTTCAAGCAATTATAGAGCAATAAAAAATAGCCTTGTCATTGTCAACCCGTTTTCCTATTAGTACTTCTGTATGCATGAAATTTTTCAATTTATTTCAGTGGATCAGCTTGTGGAATAAATATTTGCTCTGAAATTCCACCTTCTTTTAAGAAAGATAATTTAACCTCAATTCTAAGAAGGAGAAAAAAGGAGTTTGAACTTTTTCTGGTGCTACAGCTGTGGTTCCCAGATCTCTGATGGTTTCCAAGGCCATGAGAAAAGACCTGCAGCTGCCCTGCAGAACCCACATGACCTTTTGCAAACTTTCAGCTGAAAATGCTGGGCAGGTGCATGGCAGTCCTTTATGGATAAAAGCACTCCATAGCCCCACAACTCTGGGAATTGGGAGTCTAGGCTACATTAGGCTTTAAAGGAAGGATAATAGCAATTTAGTTTTGCATTCTATTAAGGCAGTTAAGATATTATATAATAAATTATTATTGTTGGTTCTTCATTTGTGCCTCATTTCTGTAACATCCTCTCCACATTTTCCATGGAGTCTGTTCTGTGTCACTGAAAACTTGGATTAATGTTGTACCACTTGTGAGTGACAGAGGGGCTGTGGGGAGGGGTGTTTTTTATACCAGATTTTAGGGCCAACATTTTCCACTACCGAGGTCCCAAACTATGTCCTGTGACTGCTCCCACTCAGGCATCCAAACAAGCATCTGGGAATTTAATGGATGAGGATGGCAGTTCACCACATGTCCATAGGTGTGTAACTGATCTGTGTGGACATTGGGGTAGAATTTGGCAAAGTATCAGCTGAGACAGCATAGTGAAACCACAGAAAACAAGGCTTGGTGTAAGAATCTTAACACAGATACAAAACTATTTAAAAAATAAATGATAAGAGAATGGACCAAAAAGGATTGAGCTGGTATGGGCCAGAATTGCTGAAAAATTAGGCTTGCAACCAAGCTCGTAAAATATTTTTATGAACAACCCTGGCACAGACTGTCAGAACACGTGAGTTAAACTTGCTGATGCTGTAGAGCTGGGAGGCACCATTAATATACAGGAGGATCAGAGTGCCCTACAGGAAGAATGGCATTCCTCTGGAGAATTGGATCATGATAATGGGATGCAAGAACAAATGCCTTGGGACTGAGAACAAGAATTTCTCCTCTAATCAGTCAGAAGCAAGACAGGAAGAGAAAGGCCAAGGTATATTACAGTAGCATGTATGGATATCATTGTGCTGCAGCTCTGAGACAGGAAATGTGAGCCGAGGATGTGTTGGGCAGAATAATTACAGCAGAGCTGGGGTGGGAGTGGCACTTACAGGGCTGCCTGAGACCTTCCCTGAGTCCTGCCTCAGCCCTGGCCACCCATACTGGGTGTAGGACAGGACACAAGAGGCTGAAGCTGTGATGATATTTTTATATCTGTGCCCTCCAAAGAGCCCAGAGCGGGCTACAAATGTGGTGCTGTGTCCATGTGAGATAGCACATGGAAATGGGAGCTCGGGTGGGATTGGATGTTTGGGGACAGGGCCCCACTGCAACCTCCACCTGCTCGTTCCTGCCCCACAGGCAGTGTCTCCATCCCGCTGACACAAACGTCCTGCAGCCACCTGGGAAGGGAGGCACAAAATTGATCCACAAAGAACAATGCGGCAGCAATAAAAGGTCATTTTTCTACACTGAGTCTCCAGACAGTCAAGCACAGCTGGGTTTCTTTGAAATCTGAGATTTGCTCCGTCGATGCTGACTTGGGAATCTCGGAGAAGTCGTGTTTCCATTGTAGAGAGAGGCCTTCCTAAGGTGCCTTCTTCGGCTTTGGAATGCTTGCCCAGAAGAAACAAAGCTCTCTACACACTCCTTGGAGTGCTGAAGAAAAATCTGTTAGCTAAGGAACAACATCGGGTAGGAATTACTGAAGAAAGAAGCCCTGAATTCCCAGTAGTGTGGGAATTAGAAGCTGGCTTCCATCCACGGCAGCAGGTGAAGTTCCAAGAAGCAGGGCCACGGTTTGGGTGCACGTCACAAGTGCTGGGGCCCCAGTGACTGCGAACCTGCAATGACACCTACTGGTAACCAAAGATGTTCCTGCTCCCAAACCGAGCCTGCTTCCTTCCACACCAGGCACTGGGAGCCCAGTGCTGCTCAGATGTGGCTGGCATGGACCTTTCACGGACCATTCCTGTATTTCCACACTAAAGGTTCTGTTATCCTACAGAACAGGAGTTGCTCATAAACTGCAGTCCTTGGCACACCTCATGACCTGCTCTCTGAAAGCCTTGGGAGGTGACCCTCTTTACCTGCATTTGTGAGTGGTAACACCCAGAAGATCACCCCTGAACAGGTGAAATGAAGCACCTTGGGAATGAACACTTCCAATAAAACAGTCCTAATGCAGACAGCAAGGGAAAACAAGAGTGGTTGACCTTACATTGGAAAGTTTCAGAGCCACTAATAATATTTCCCTCAAAACCCTCTTTTTTCCCCACCTTAAGATGAAGACTTTGAGCAAATCTCTGGAGGACTGGTGGTGCACTGAGCCTTTCACCAAGCAGAGGGAAGCAGGAGACGTGCCCAGACTGTGCAAAGTCTCAATCCTCAGCTCAGAGTTAGCATTGGGCTTTCTCATTTTGAAGATATAACATGGAAAGAAAGGGAGGAGTGGGAAGAGAGAAACCATGTATTTGGAAAGCTGGATGGGTTTTAACATGCATCCTGTCAGTCTGCTGGAACACTGCCAGAGTTATTATCTCTCGTACAGGCTGCCATAAATTGGAGGAGAAATCCAAGCAAAGTAATTAGACTCAGGAATCCCACTTGAGAGTTTCTTACTGAATTCCTCGGATTTGTCCCAAATTTTAAATTGTCCCCTTTGTCTTTTTCTAACGTGTTTCTCGGTGACACTACAGCCATGCACAAGTGATGAAAGTTCCCTAAAGTATTTCTAAGACTGTAACACTTGAAATTATTCATTTGCATTGTAGATAATCCACGGTGAGAATGTTCTGTGTTTGTTAATAGGTAAAAGGTTGGACAGAGGGATTATCTGCTGGCATCCCTGAAGAGCACACAGCCCAGATTAATGTCAGTACCTCTGGATACCTCCAGAGCACACATAAATATATCTGAGGGCCAGTTTTCCAACTTCTCTCTACAACTGGGAGAAATGAGCCCTTGAAGGGCACACTTTGTCTTATCCTGGACATCTGGAAATATCTCTGCTAGGGTGACATGAATTGTGCTGCAGACAGGAACCTATTTTTCCCTTATTTGGACACACTATATGTATCAACCTTACACAATAGATATAAAAACCTTGTCTGAAAGATCCTCTAAGGAGAGTCTGGACAACTCTCTGGTGTGGCAAATATTTATTGTGGAGAGATGAACTCTCCCCTTGTGTTACAAGAGAGATTTTCTTGCATCAGCCTTTGCTGTACATTGCATGAACTCCTACTGCAAAGACCTAAAGAGAGGCCTTGCTAGTTCCTTTTATGAGATTACAATTTCTAATGAAATTTTCAGCTGGAAGAGGTTTGATGTGATCTCATTAGCCCACATATTTTAAAGCTTACCTTTACCTCTTTAAAAAACTCTAGTGGGACAAACAACACCGACAAGAACTGGGCACCCAAAGCCCCCAGTGGCTCTTCCAGTGGCACAAAACCTCTCAGCCAAGGCTGTACCAAGGAATTGTCACAATGGCAGCACCACTGCCTGATGAGGGGTGCAACTCATCATATTTGTCATTTTTTTTCTATCAAATCACCCCACAGTTCAGAGTCTCTCTTGTTTGAGACACCAGGAGCAAAATCAGCTGGAGGTGTAAATTCCTGCAGCAGTTCCCAGGAGTTTTCCCTTGCATGAAGCACTAAGTTTCTGGGAGCTGTGTAACTACAGTCACTGAGGAGCAATTTGGGCTCTTAATTTGGGCATAAAGAGCATTTTGCTTATCCCAAACTTTCTATGCTGAAATAACACGTAGAACACACTCTCTTCTTATGTGCCTCCAGGAAATAATTCAGCTTCCAAATGGACTGGTTTGCCATGGCTATAACAGGCAGAGCTAAGATAGTATTTACTTAATCTGGCAAATTTTGAAATCTTCCTTTAATTAGAGCTAAATACAGTCTGTTCTTGAAATTCATTTATTTATGCTACTCGGTGTCCCCACTGATAGAATCAAATATGTTTTCCCTCCTGCATTTAGAGCTCATGACATTCCACAACACTTTGAGGCCAAAGTCTGCGACTTAAGAGAACCAATTCTTTGGCAGGAGTCACTTCTTGTGAAACTATTTTTGGCCCAGAACAACAAGGCTTATGTAGCTCCCCACAATTCCCTATCACTAAAATACCACAGGCTATTATGGAATGAAAAGGAGTCATGAGGCTGAGCCAATGTCCTTTGGATCACTGGAAATCTGAGAGCTGATCCAATTTAAGAGGCTGTTGTAAGAAAAGATGGATTTCCTTTTTCTCCAAAATCCCATTATCATTAATACTTGTCCAGCCAGGTATTTCTCTTTGGATCAGGTCCTGAAGCACCCAAGTAGAGGTGCCTGGTTACCATCACTGAGCATGTCTGGGATAACCAGGAGATGGGAATCTCATGAATTTATCTTACAAATCTCACACACACACAAAGGCTGCAGGGAAAATCAGGGTGTTTCCTCTTGCTGAATGTCCTGGAATGTGACAGACACCTCCAAAGGAACTCTCTGAAAAGTCTGATTAGAGGCAGCACAGCAGAAGAGCATCCTGAGCCACACTGGGACAACAAACAAGGAAAGTCTGGGAACTGATTTTGGAGAACCCAAACTGCTTGGCCAAGGCCAGCACCTCTCATAGTGCAGCACGTGCTCCCAACCCTTTCCAGGGATTTTTTCCCCTCGAGCCCCAAACCTGAGCATTATCCTTGTGCTGTGCTATAGGCAGAGGGGTGTTGTCCCTGGATGCTTCCATATACAGGGATATACAATTTCTGGATTTTCTTAGGGTACAAGACTTGAGACAGAGAAAACAAACATGCAAAAGGCTCCTTTCCTCCACCTTTGGGATAATTTCTACCACTATTAAAAAAGGGGAAACAAATGAAATTTCACCCACAGAGCGTTGTGACACTTTACAGCCTTTTAGCAATGAAAGTAGCAACAGAAAATTTGGGAAAACAGAATCAAAGCTGCTGGATGCCAGTGTGCAATTAATCCCTTTTCATTTGCTGCTTTGGATTTTATTAATATAACAGAAGGAAGAAAAAGGGATCAGAGCTGAATCAAACACTTCACACCAAGAAGATTCAGGAATTTTTCTATAAAATCTTGTTATTTTCTAGCATACAATAGAAACCAAATGTCTCCATCAGGATTAGGCCATAAGCCACCCACAAAAACCAAGCATTGCCAAATATAAACTGTCCCAATTCTTTTTTTTTCTTGTCAGCAAACAAAACACCATCAGCTTGTTTACACAGAGCAGTAACCAGCTTTGCAATTAAGTAAGGCAAAAATTCATCGACTAATTTGCATGATTGTCCACCAAATGGAGCATTTATCAAGGCAGCAGAAAGGTAGGAATGGGCAGTTCTCTCCCAGGAACGAGGCACCGGGTTAGATTGCATCACTTGTTGATCTGTACAGAGGAACCACAATAAAAGAGCAAGGCAGTGTGAAGGGCCAACCATTCCCATTTTCCTCTGGGAAGTTATTAGCATGAATTAGGAACTGTTAGTCACTGCAGCGTGGGTGCAGGACACGGGGAATGATCAACATCACTTTCAGGGAGAGCATTTCTAAACCCACAAATGAATTTATTAAAAAGTTAACTCCTTCCCCAACATGGAACTACATGGAATTGAGCCTGCTGCCACCCCTGAGCAAGGCACAGTGACTTTTTCTCTTTCTAAGCTGGTGTCTGCTGAAGGATTGGCTTGATCCTGTCTCAGAACACATCAAACACGGGGGTGCTGTTCATGGAATGATGGTTAAAATCCTGGGAAACTACCATAAATATAAGGGGAAACCTGGGAAATGACAGCTCAGGGTGAGAGACTCTTTGTTTTTTAACATTTCCAAATGTGAGGCTTTAGGATTTAGCTCATCATGGGTTTTAAACTTTTACATTTAGCTCAAATGGTGGATTAGAAGTGTTTCAATTATTTCCAGCCATCTTGTCATAAAGCCTCAGTTCTGGGTATTTTTATGTGGAATCAGGGCCAATTTGAGTCTCTGACAGAGCAAGGTTTGTGGATGAGCATATCAAGGGCATATTGCTATTGTTTGGAGAGATGCTTGTTCACCCAATTAAAAAATATATCCAAGTAAATCAACATGATGTTAAGAACATTTCAGTTTCAAAAGATGAGATCATGTAACCTTAACTTTTCTGTCTGTTATTTACAGTGAGTAGGCAGAATTCTTGCAGTTGTGCTTTTCAACAGCCTTCATATATTTAGTCAGAAATCTCTGTTTCTGGAATCTTTGTGTGTTGTCATGGAAATTATCACCATGTCCCTAAGACTAGGAGAGCAATTTTATGACAAATTACAGGAGATAGGGAAGAAGAATATTTTGGCATAAGACAATACTTAGAAGGAAAAGAAAAATCACACAACGTTTTTGGACCCTTAAAAGGCATCTAATTAAAGATTATTCTCTAATCTCTGCCCATTCTTTATAACCAGTCAAGTACAAAATCCAACCATTTTGCAGGATTCAATACAGAGCAGTCCTTGCTGCCCTATGTCACCCAGGGAAGATTGGCCAGGACATCTCAGACTGCTTCCAACCTTTTTTCCTAAGCACCACACCCCAAAAAGCTAAGAACAAACCACAGCAGAACATAAGGCTCTCATGAAGATTTGTGAGCATTTTAATCTGAATCTTGCAGACTGTGTCTGCAATCACCACGTCTCCAAACCTTTAAAAATTGCTCCTGCATGAAAGTCAGCTGAGTGGTACCCAACAGTGATTTATATCAACAGAGGAAAGTAGGGAAAGGGATGTGGGAACTGATTTTAGCAGAGAAGTTGCTTTCCCTCTATTACTGCACTCCAAGCTTTCCAGAGGTGTCCCAGGCATCTGGGAAGCAAAGAAGAAAGACCCTGTAGAACCCAGCTTTGCCTTCCCCAGGCCTAGAGAGGAGAGAACCAAAAGGCTGATCACAGCAAGATTAAAGCCCAGATAATAAACAATCCATCTCTTGCTAAATGTCAACACTGCTGCCTTTCCTGGTTACCTGGACTCACTGACTGGAACACCAAAGAATGAAAAAGTCCTGCTGCTTTTCATTTAGGGCATAACTAATTGACCTACAAACAGAAATAGCAGTTAAGCAGCTGCCTAGAAAACAAAAGTACCTCAAATGATTCATATAAACAGAAATCATGCTTTTTATATTTTTAAAGTGAAAAGCAATGGGGAAAAATTAAACTTAAAAAGGGTCAAGAAATGTTTTTGTCTTTTTTTTTTTTCCTTAAAGAGGTATTGTTGGTTATTTTGGTTTTCAAACTATTTTTAAAATTAATTTTAACTTTTTTCTTTTTTTTTTTTTTAACAAGTAGCACAACACAGCAGGACATGGAATCAAAGTAAATGTATTTCAATCTATTGCTGGCTGCATCCAGGCAGAAAACATCTTTTGTCAGAAGCAGGGCACGGGCTGCCCAGGGAAGTCCCCATGCCTGGAAACATTTAAAAGATGTCTAAATGTGGCACCTGGGGACATGGGTTAGTGGTGGCCTTGGCAGTGCTGGACTCCATGATCTTAAGGATCTTTTCCAACATAAATTATTCTGTGATTCTATGTCTGAGCTGCTTTTAGTCCGGTTCTTGGAAAACCTATAAAAAGACTCAATGAACCAGATCCTGGACTTAAAAAAGCTCTTAGTAATGAATTGAAAATATTTTGTTATTTTTTTCTAATCTTGATATTCAAAACTGTAACACACTTCAAGAATTTGGAGTTTCAAAATTTTATGGCCTCTCTACTTTCTAATTAGCAAAACCACTTCTTTCACCTGTAAAAGATTTTTCACATTAAGGAGATTTGGCAAAGTGGGACGGTTCTAAAATAAGCCCCAACAAATCCCAGGTGCTTTGAGTTTCTCCTTTCAACAGGGTATGATGTGCTCAAGTAGCAATTCCAAGCACTGACCAGGAGAGAGCAGCCACAGACAAGGATTTGAGGATCCAGCCAAGAGCCGCAGCGAGCTCCTAAAGCTGACAGAAGGAGCAGGATGATTTTCAGACCATTATTTACTGATGTGTGAGTGTGATAAAAGGTCTCCAAACGGCAGTGATTGCAGCTGACATTATCTTAGCCAAGGGATAAAATCTCCTTAAAAAACAAATCAAATCCCCTATTTTCCTCCTGTGGGACAGTAACTAATTTCAATCCAATCATTTATTTCAAAAGAATAAAGAAACTTCCACGCCTGAAAACCGCTCAGAAAAGTGTTTCAACACAGAGCACCCCAGCCCTGGTAATGGTGCCAGGATCGTTCCGTTGGGATCGGGATGGCTTTGGAGATTGGAATAGCCATTCCAACAGCACGCAAGGAGCAGGGAAAGACAAACAAGCCTCAAAGGCACAACACGCCCCTGGAGCTGATAGCATCCTTCAGCCACTTCAAAAGAGCCCAGGTCTGTTTGATATTCCCTTTTCCTCCTTGAATTTGGAACCGTGTAAACAGAGAGAGCCGGGCCAGCAGCCTTGAGCCCACAGCAGGATCTGCAGAGGGAAGTGGGAGGGGGCCATGGCCCAGCTGGCCTGGCCTGGCTGTTGTCAGACGGGAAGATCTCTGTGCTGCTGGCTCCTGGAGATCAAACAGAGCATACAGGAGAATATATGGCTTTATACAGTTGGGAACTTCCTGGCCTGGCACATGGTTACCCTATAGGATTTTGTGCCAGATTTCCTTTCCTTGCTGTCAGGGTTTTGTTGCAATCCTTGAGAGTTGTCCGGCTTCTCTGGATGACCTCACTCCTGGAATTTGCTGTGCTCATATAGTCCTCAGCCTTCGTAATAAGGAGGACATTAAACAGCCACAGGAGAAAACCCAAAACCTGTAACCCTAAAGGATGCAAATCCAGGAAGAAAGCAAAAATAACCCAGTGTTTATTATTTTTAGGTTAGTGAGAATTTTATGAACCATCTCATAGTTGGGTGTCTGACTCATGATACTTAAAAGCTTGAGGATGTCGAACCTATAATTATTTACTACTGGAAAATCAAAGAGAAACAGTGATTTTCATAAACCTCAAGCTTCAGAACAGAAGCCAATCTCTGCTTGTACCAAGAGGCTCTTTTTGAAGTAGGTTATTTTAGAAAGGCTCTTTATGGAAATTCCTCTAAAACATCCTGTCCTGACGTCTGCTGGAGAGAGTAAATGAATAAATGAGTCACTGGTCAGATGGGTCAGCACTTCCTCGAGCGGTGAGGTGCCTGCTGACCAAAATATGTGGTCAGCAAAACATGTGAATAATTCCTCAAGGCTCACTGAAGCCATCCCTGTCCATCCCAAAGTGTGACCACTTTTGTTGCTACTCTGTTAGAAAAGAAGAGGTGAAAAAAAGCACTTTGCCTGAGTTTCTGTGAGTTGGTATTTCCCTCCAGAGCCCTTCACCATGGGGGATTTCTCAGCCCTCACTGAGACTCCCAGCCTGCCTTCAAAATGCCTTTTTACAGGTCCCACAGAACTTTTGCAACAGTTCTCTGCAAAACAAATTCCTGCTGCCCTTCCACCCGTGCCAATCAGATCCCACCTTCTTCCTTCTCGCTTAAAATTGGGGTCCCTTTGCCTATTTGCAGAGTTGGGCTTGTAAATCCCATCCCTGCTACCAAAACGATTCCAGGGACCAAAAACGTACGGAAAAAGCGTCTTTGGATAGCGAAGTTTTTCCCTTCCCCTACCCTGGGGCTGCTTCCCTTTGCTTTACCGGGGCGCCTGACATTCCAAGGAACCTCACTCACAGCTGAAAGGTCGCGTGGGGCTGCAGCTGGCTCTGAAAGACTCCCCAGGAAAAGCCTTCCCCAGGGAGCGAGTGCCTGGGTGGGGACGGCCTATGCACAGCGGCTTTTGTTCCGCGTTTGTCTGAATGGCTTTGGGAGCGTCTTCCATGAAGAGCTGAGCTTTTCTCCTCCTCTGCTCCTTCCTTCTCCCACTTTTATGTTTTGTACTTCAGAGCTGGGCTGCTCTGCTGGCCAGGGTCAGCACAAGGTCATGACTTGTGACAGGAGGTTAATGTAGTTGTTAAGTAACAACATGAGTCTTTTCAATGGCATGAATATTCCACCCCACCCTCTCCCAGACACACACACACGCTCTCTGTCTCCCGCCTGCAGCCTCGGCTGGATGCTTGGGAATGGCAGGGTGGGCATGGGAATCTCTTGGACACCATGCCATGCACGGGTACCTATTTCAATTACCACTTACCCAGCTAAATGAGGTATTTAATACGGAGATTTAATACAGTGAAGTTGGGCAAATATTGTGACCGTCTTTTGACAGCTGAAAATGATAAATATTGAGTGTGCTGTTGACACTACGTTGTGAGCAAGGACAGAAAAGTGCAAGTTGACCCAATTCTCTACATTTGCTGAATGCAGTATTCATTTACTGAGAGGAGGGCTGCATATGTCACCAAAACTGCAAGCAAACCCAGGACTAAAGTTACTTAAAAAAATTTATAAAATTGTATCATTTCCAACAGCATACACTTAGGAAACAGCTTAGGTGATCTGAATGAGACTTCTGGACATGGAGATGTGAAAATCATGGAATTGTATGTCAAGATGGCAAATTTTTACAGTCAAAGCACTTTGATGTCAGAGTTGTTTTGGGGAGGATGAGGAGGAAGAGAGGGGTGAAAGAAGGGTTTAGAAAGTGTCAAGCCAAGAAGCATTTAAGTTTTTTTCTACTCTCTTCTGGTAAACCCCTAAGAAATGCATTGTTGGACCAATAAGAGAGAATTCTCATTTCTGGTTTCTGCACTTCAGATGAACATACTCCCTGTAGTTATGTTATCCAACATAATTGACAGAGGGATGCAGGATGAGATATCAACATCCTAATATGGTCCAAGGCCTCTGTTTGATAACCTCATAGGAGTGTGAAAGGGCCAATAGCTGTGGCTGGAGAAGAGAAATCCCACTGTCTGCTTTGCTAATGACACAGCTCTGTCTGTGTCTCTGAATGCTGAAAGGGGTCTCGTTTACCTCCCTCCCTTAATCCGATGGGAACCTTTTGATCTCAGCTGGATCTGACCCCTCAGTTTACAAAGCACGGTTAAAGACAGATAAAGCCTCCTGAAAACAAATCATTCAAATCAGAAGACCCTAGAAAAGAAGCCAAATGATCTCGAGTCAAAAATCTGCAGCTTCATTAAGATTTTGAATCCAAGATGAGCCCTGAAAGAAGAGGCTGAGGTGAACTATGCTTGTGCCTGGCTCTATATATGAATCAAAGCAGCAAAGCAAAGCAAAGCAAACTGCTCGACTTCCCTCCTAGAAAGAGAAATAAAAATCCAAATTTGTTTGTTCTCTGTCTGCAGTAATCACACACCTTCAGACTTGTAAACTCTTACAACTGTTTCAGGTTTATCAACCACCAGGTATTTCACAGCTACCTTTCACAGTCTGACAGAGCTATCAGGGAAAGAAAGCAAATCCCATTTCTCCAGAAAAGCAGATGTCAAAGCATTTTGAAATGGTTATTTTTGTTAGAGTTGGGAATTTTGGGCTGCAGCGTGAACTGCAAAGCCGTGACTTAGCGTTCATAGCCAATACCAAACAGCAGAAACACAGAAATCAGGATGGAATTCCTCTTTGATGCAACACCTCTGGAAGGTGCTGTCCCCAAGAGGTGCTGTCTCACAAGGTGACACATCCAAGCGGGCCGTGCCAGTCACCGGAGATCCCCCGGGTGTCAGGGGCAGGAGAGGAAATCACGCTGTGTTGTTTTCCTGCTCGGCTCGGCTGTTACCCAATCCATGGGTGCGGTGGTGAACTGTGGAATGAGTCTCAAAGGATTGACACCTACCAAGCGCTGCCTTGCTTTTGTTTCAGACCTCCAAAGGATTACTTGAGGTAAACACAGAAAATAAATACAATAATTTACTATTTTATGTGCAGCCTAATGCGTTATTTTGTCATGTGTTCTGTGTTGCTTGCTCAGTGATAGCTTGGTTGTTCTAGCTGGGTCTGATGGTGTCACAGAATCAGAGGTAGCAGGTTTTGCTGTTGACACCTGTCAGTAAAGAAGCTCTAAGAGTAACTGCCATGGGTTTCTGTGGGTTTTCATCCATGTACAGCAGCTGCCCAGCGATAAAGCAGCCTACAAAACATCTGTGAGGGGCCCCAGAGCTGGCAGTGGGTTCCTCTGTGCCAGGGATGGGCACACAGCGGGTGAGTTAAGCACAGCAGGACAATGAGGGGCCCGAGGGAACTCGGGCTTTTCTCTGCTAAGGATGAACTGAAGCGTTTAGGAGAGGGAATGCTCAGAACCAGCTCTGGGGCAAACCACAGGCAGCACAATCTGTTCCTTCTTCCCTGCCCCAGGGAGGTTTCTAATCTTTGCTTGCAGCTACACTAAATGTCCGTTGTACTCAAGACTCACCAAAGGGCTCAGATCCCAGTGTCCTCTCTGAATTCCAGCTAAAAGTGGCTGCACTGGGCCTGGATTCAGCAGCAAAATATCACCTCTAGCTCAAGACAATTGTTTCTTCCCGGTCTCCAGAGGAGCAATTCTTCTTTGCTATTTACTTTCATGGTAGAAAATAAAACAAAACTCTACTCCCTCTTAAATTTCTGTTGTCAGATTCTTCCTCAAGACTCTCACTGTTTATCTCTGATCCCTGCAAACTACCAGCATTCCATGTAACATGTATGGTATCAAGTATATCAGTCCTTAAAAACAAATTAAAATATGTTTTGTCCAAGTGCTGATTGTTGGAGAAAATATTTAAGTAAAGGACCTAAATCAGGGAAAGGAATTATGTACAATGACCTACGTCACGCTATGATGAAAAAATATAAAATTTAGGTAAAATATTAAAACTCACCAAAGTATAAAAATGCCTCTGAAGGGAAGTCTATCAATGAATATCTGGAGATGGGAGTAGCTGGGTAATGCACTATGCACTAATAGAAACAGACTGGGGAGCCGTGGGACAGAGCCCAGCACAAAATGTGCCAGCAGAGGGTACTCCTACTTTACCACTGCAGTGCTCCCGAGGGAGGGACAGCCCTGGGGGGCAGCAGGGGACCTTCAGGAACAAGCCAAGCGACTGAAGGGATGCTCACTGCTCTCCTGTCACTAAGGAGCTTCGTTAGGAGCAGCCCTGAGTAATGGAGAGAAGAAAAGAACATAAATCAAACTTTGAAAATGTTGCCAAAGACAATGAGTTATAGGTTGTTTCCAAAAAGCTGCTCTTTAACACTCAGACTTCCAGGACAAGCAGAAGGTCACAACTACTACAAAACAGCTGGATTGATGGAACTATCCTCATGGATTTTTATGCTTTTGTAGTTAAAATCTTACAGGGAAGGGCAGACAAATCCAAGAGTAAGTAATATTATCAGTGTATGTGCTCATAGCAATGCAGCCTGGAAGATAGCAACAGAATAGAAGCACTTTACTTGCTATGCCTGTATGTGTTATTTGACATGAAAAAACACCCCACAAATCTCTGCTGAAGCAGTGAAACCACTACAAACCCTGGGGTTTGAGCAAGGCTCATTCTCCACGAGATCCTGCCTTCCACCACGAGGGCATATGCTGAGCTAGGAGCAGCCAGGATACTCCTCAAAAAGCCAACCATTCCTTAGGGAAAAGGGAAATTAGGCACTGAGATTTCATTATAAAGGCAGCTTGAGAGCAGTAAGAAAAGTTCCTGCCTCTGCTACCACACGATCTATTCCTTTAAGACCAGCAAAGGTTTAGCTGTAGTGTTTAGGGTAACCTCATCTTGATTTGTTGTACTCTGACCACACATGGCAAGACTTGAGAACTCTTCTACCTGAGCTTGGTGTCACCCAAGGATGGGTTTCTGACCTGCTCCTTAACCCATCCCCACAGCTGCAGGGTTGTTGCAGTCAGGCAGAGAACAGCCCTGTTTGCAGAGGTGCTGTTGAATTGAAAAGGGTATGTTGGGTTCAGCGTTTTTGTTTGTGCATAGACAATTAACCATAATTAATGTAGCTGTCCTCTTATTTTATTTTGTTATTATCTTGTTTGAACCAAGCTTTGCTTTGGATTGTAACGTGATAGACACACACTGCTCTGTGCCAAGATCCATGGAAGCAACATCTTAATGCCAAGAAAAAGGAATTTCCTTGTGATGCACTTACAAAATAGCCTTTTCAGAAGAGGCATTTCATAACCAATGTTTAATAAAACAAAATTACTGAGTATCAAGTTGCCTTTTACCTTGCTTTGAACCCTCAATTAACTGCTACTGTAACATCACTACTGCAAGTCAGAGTCATATCAGAGATAAATATAGCATGCCTGGCTTTGACTTGGGGCCTTATCTGGCAAACTCTTCCAAAAATTCCACACACGAGCCTTCCTCTCCCCAGCAGCAAATGAAACCACTCAGGAAGCCTCCCTTTTTTAGAAAGCAAGAGGACTGCTGAGGCTAATTTCCACAATTAACAAAAGAATAAAGACAAATACAAGCTGACGTAAATAAGAATAAAAGCAGCTCCTTGAGTTCTATTAAACACGTTTTTTGTTGTGCTGTAGTGACTAAACTAGAGTTTCTAAATCAGTAATATGAACTGGAAACTGGGAGTCTGCCAGGAGGCAAATCTGCAAATTAATATCTGCAAAGTGTTTTTTGATGATTAGGGAAAAAGAAATTAAGAAGGACCAAGTGTAATGACTAAAGAAGACAAACTTGCCAGTGGACTCATCAACAGAGGGGAATTTCCACGGCTGGTGAGGAATGCAGCTGGACCAGAAATCAAAAGATGTCCTGTGAGCTGCAAAACCAAAAGAAAAGCATCTTCAGCCACAGGAGGGAATTGCTGGATCCATGAGATGGAGGAGCCAGCTGAAAATACTGTTTTGGTAATTCATTTTTGGGGATATATTTCAGTCCCACAGTTAAAGAAATTCTTAACCAGCTAAGCCCTGGTATGCAGATTAATAGTCTGGATATCCCTCACTTAAGCAGGGATTTTGTGGGTTTGGCTGTTTTGGTTGGTTGCTTGGTTTTTGTTTGGGCCTTTTTTTCAGTTTTTAATATATAACAATCATTACTCCAACCAGTGATTCTTCTGAAAAGTGTAAAAAGGATAATACTAGAAGTGAGCACGGACTTCTGCTCTTGAGTGTTGAATAGATTTAATATCAAATCACTTCCTGTCAGAAAACACACTGGGATATAGCAGATGATATTCCCAGAGAAGCAGGTTCCTAAATACCCCTTCTCTGAGGAGGACAAAGAGTGTAGCTATTGCCTTTCTTCTGAATTCGGAGGGCTTCACATTTCAACCAAAAGTAAATGCTAAAGTGGGCCATGACCAAAAGAGCAGTTTTAATTTATGTACTTCAGTGAATATTCTATGACAGATCTGTGTTCCCTTTCACCTGACATCCCTTGAGTTTTTGTTAAAATTACTATTAAAGGAATTTCTTGAGTACAGGCAGGAAGATTTGCTTTAGTGTGCAAAAAGGAATCCAATCCAGGAGAGGATTGACATGGAGCAGGCTCTTTTCAGTCAGATCCATCATAGGAACACACTGGTCAAAACACAAATGAAGGCTCTTCTGGTGAAGATCTATTTAAAATATCTGACTGCAGTCACAGATATGTTCTATTTCTGAAAGCAACTCTTTCATACCAAAGTCAGATACCTTCATTTTTCCAGTCAAACTATTTTTACTTCTTTCAGTATTTTGAAGCTCTTACAAATGTGGATGACTGTGCTGGAGGCAGAGAAGCCTTATCCCAAACTCTTTTATTACGTTCAGAATCTTAACTCGAGCCGAGCAAATTATTCACAGGCAAACCCCAGCTGACTTAGCAGCACATTTGCTAACACTGCACGGCAGAGGTGTTTTCTTATGTTAAGTCACCGCTGGAATGTATTTAACGAGCTCGTTGTTCCTAAGTCATGCATAGCTTCAGTTCAAGGCAGGCTGCTAAAACTGGTCAGAACAGTCTCCGAGGGCTGCTCGCAGCGTTGGACAAGACGGGCCTATAAAGTACCCTCAATAGTCTCGTGTACAAAAGCACAAAATCGTTGGTTTCCGCAGGTGATGACTGGAATGTTCAGGACAAGAAGTAGCTGGAAGAGAATTAGGGTTGGAATGTCCTGTGTCACATGCAGGTACCTTTTTTTTTAACTGGATCATCATGCCTCGCATCTGAATTCAGCTTAATGGGCAAGCACGACAGAGGACTTTCATTACTGCAAAGATCCGTAATTATGGTCAAGAAACTCGTGTAATACACCCATGAAAACTCTCAGAAAATCTGTGGCATCTGGTCCAGAATTTTAGGTGGCAACTCTGCAGGATTACATTTCTCCGGAAAGGAGCCTAAAGTACATGTTACAGAAGCATGTAGGATTTAATGACTGGCTCTGCCAAAAACCAGTTCCAAGTTGTGGCAGAATTGTTAAAGTACTCCTGTGAAAGGTTTATTCTATTTTTACAGCTGTATTATTGTTGTGACACTTTAGATTTCTATTTTAGAGTTCACCTAAAAAACCCAGAAGTGATGTGTAAGTACAAAGATGATGTAAAATCCTCTAGCTGGGGTTGCAGTGTCCTTTCCAAGCTGGAATCTGGGACACCATCATCGAAGTTGTGTCTCCTCCTCACATCATCTCCAGTGGCACTGCAGCAAGCAGAATAAAACCAGAGCTGCAGGTCCCCTGGGATGGTGTGCAGAGTTCCTCACTGACAGCTAACAAAATGTAACCTCTGGATTTGGAAATGAAGTAGCTTGGTCTGGGAATGTGAGAAATAACTCACACCAGATGTCACAATGGCGTTTTCAGAGAAGTCTTATTAATTATATAATTGTACTTTAAGCAGCTGTATTGCTTCTGTCTCTGATCTCCATCCCAGCGCAGGATGAATTCTTGTGGATTAGTTTGTTAATAGGTAATCCTATTTAGTGGGTATCTTTGCTGCAAGGCAGTCTTGGTTTCCCACCCATCCAGTCAGGAATGTTTATATTTAGCTATTTTCTGGAAACAGAGCTCCAGCTGCAGCACAGAGCAATTATTTGGATGGATTTTGTTTTTCCTCAGGACATGTGGGTTTTTTTGGTGTAGACTGAAGAGTCTCACTAGAAATATGTCACTTTGCCTGAGCAGAGTTTTGAAGAAAAGTATGATTAACTAGTATGGCTCCAGATCTGTGTTAGAGCTTGATGAGACTTGCAACCATCCCACATTCCTTTGGCATGTCTATTACTGTTATTAAAAATTGATTTGTAAATACCTAAGGTATTCTAGGGCAACCTGAGTAACTAAAAACTCCAGGGAGAAATGTCAAGTTGTCTCAGTGCATTTTGCCTCTCTAACAAACATCTCAACATCTCCTGATGCTGAGATGCTTCTTCACACTGTTGGAGGATGGTGCTAAATACCGTTAAATAAATGGACACTGAGGCTCTCTTCCATTCCTGAAGCAGGTGAAAATCAGGCACCAAAGGAGTAATCCCTATGGAGATATTTTCTACATCCACATTTAAATTGCTCTGGCACCTGCTGTGCTGAAGGGCTTGCAGCAAGCTGTTGAGGAAGAACTGATGAAAAGAACCTGTCAATTTTTATGAGTTTTAGGATCTTTATTTTTATCCTTTAGCATTCTTTGCAGAGCTATCACAGTACCTGGTCCCAGTGATGGTGGCTGGTTTGACACTCAGGACCCATGCAGTCATTTCTTGAACCCAGGTGTAGGCTGGAAATGTATGGCTGGGTGAAATACCACAAGAAAGGGACACTTTGAAAACTCCTGCTCTTGAAAAGGATTTGAAAGATGTTGTGGTGGCATGAACCAAGGGCATCTCTGGTTTGGTTTTCCAAATGGAGGTGTCTTCCCAGCAAACAACATTGTATGGCCAAGCAGCCCTTGCTGAAGCAGACAGCATCTTGTGTGTAAGGAAACTGGCCCTGTGGCTATCCAAGGATTATCCTCTAGCACACAACTCCAAGTGAAAGGTGAGTGAAAGCCCCAAACTCAGATCTAAGAAGTATTTTACATTTATGCTGGAGAAATAAAGGTGCTCTATCTGTTGCCTTGAAATAATGACTGAACAAGCCTGAGCATGCTCCAGGAATTGTGCTCTGTATTCCATGGTCGCTGCTGCTGCCACCAAACCCTCGTGGCAGGGAGTTTGCCACAGCAGGAGCAGAGCTGCAGACTTCCCGTGGTTCCTGCCTCTCCAGGAAGATCCCAGCAAGCTGCACGGTCTCACTTGGGACTTCAAGGGGAAGTGTTTCCTGTTAGGGACAGGATAACACCCCTGGATACACACAGCCCTTTCCTCTGTTGCCCAAGAAGCTCATAAACACAGGCAGAAGGTTTGTTTTTAACCAGTTAACAGAACAAAAGTGGCTGGAGGTCAAATCCTAAACCCTGCAGAAACACATTATTTACTACAGACTCTGTATCAGAGAGCAGCAGTACCTCCCAGGCACAAAACTGTATAGATAATATTCCTGAATTGGATCAAGTCTACTCAGTCTCTATTATCAGTTTTAACTAAGAGAATAGTGCTGCAATTACAGGCTATAAAATAAATTGAGCACCATACTTGCTGTATAGAAATAATTGCTGGAGACTTGGTGGTACCTTATCTCTTCAAAAAGTTAATAAGGGAGAGTAGTCAAGGCAGTTGGGCTAAGCACCACAGAAGATCAAGTCCAATCCTGTAAAATAATAACAGAAAATTCACTGGGACCTGAGATTGGCCTAATGAAATATTGTTTTATCTATTGCTACAGCGTTTTTCTTGGTAGGTGATGTATTTCTGAACTCTCATTTAAAACACTGCAACAGAAGCATTATGATAAAATGAAATCTGAGTTGGTTACAAAGCAGCTGCAACATTTCAATAGCACAATTTAAAAATTAGGAAGCAGGCATCAATATCATTCACCCAAAAAGTGATTTGCTTCATGTACTTTTTTTAATCCTTGTATTATCATCTCTGCTCCACTGTAAAAAGCCAGATGGGTTATTCCCCTCCTAAGAAAAGCCAGATGCCCTCTTTATATTTGCCAACAGGCACTTTTCTGGAAGCAGGGAATCAATCTGTTTACATCTAATGAAAACATTCTACAGATCCATCAAATAAAGCTCTCCAACATTGTTAATAACTGCCCACTGTTAATAAAACACCACTAGGAGAGATGATGTAAAATAGTCCTAAATCATTACTAACACATACAAGATTCCTATGTTATACTTTTTAATAGTCTGTTTGCTCCCATTTGTATTCCAAACACTGGGATCTGACTACTTCCTATAAATCACAGTATGCAATGCATAGGTAGCAGTAATTGACAGCAAACATACTGCAAAAGCAATAAAAAATGTTATAGAATCTGGCAGAATGTACCCAAACAATTTAGGGCCTTGGATTCACCAGAATGCCCTGTGTCCTCACACACACGTGCTTCCATCGCTCTGCTTTCCACAAAAGGGAGATTCCAGGCCATTTAATCATGAATTCCTGGGATGACTCTCTCTCCTTGTTTGTGGGATTTGTTTTTTAATTGTGTTTACATTCTTGTGTGTGGGTTGGGAATTTAGGTTTGTTTGTGATGAAACATCAAAGTTGAGTCCCAAATTAATACTGTGCAGTCATATATTCCTTGTACCTTCCCACAACAGGACAATAGCAACACACACAGTTACCAAGTTTTATGCAACTTTAATGGGATTAAACTGATCTATAAACATTTGTGTGATGTGATTTTGCTTTTACATTCGATTTTCCTGCTGTTATTTTTCCTATTGTTTTGCTTATTGAATACCTGTTTTTCTAGGGAATAATCTCATCTATCCATTCCACCTCTGAACTATAAACCAGATTGGGGAACTCCTCTATCTGACTTAAAAAATATATCTATCTATTTTAAATGTGTTTATATATTTTTACACAAAATATATTTATAGAGGTCTTCACCCAGTTTGTTTTTCAGCTGGATCAGTGTCTGGTCTAGTTCACAGTGCAGCCACACACAGACACAGAGCTAAGGGCTGGTGTGCCTTGTTGCAAGGGCAGGAACAGGAGCAGGTAGGAACCAGTAATACAGCAAAGCCTTTGTGTCACCAAGCCAAGCCTTATTTAAGACGCAGCTGCTTTTGCCTGGACTAAAAAATAAATTAATTTCAGCTCCTTATGTTTGTGTTAGCTCTGCAGAAGAGACCTGTGTTCTCTAAGAGTCCATTTAGTAGCCATGACTCAGTGTGATTCCTTTATTACAAAACCAAACCAAAATTCCAGCACACTTATACAATAAACTTTCACCAGCTCTTAATTACGTATGGACACACTGCCCATTCAGAAACACCTGATAAAAATCTCCAGCGAGTGCTAACTAGACAGAATTCCTAATTTTAAAGATTTGCATCCGTTTGAAATTTCCCTGGGGTTTATCTCCCTCGTACCCCAAGTTCACCCACACATTTCCTGTCCTCACCCCGGGGCTGCACAGCAGAGACAATGGTTCTGTGCTAAGGTTTAAACCTCTGTTGTGCTAAGGCCTGAGCACAGGCCCCAGCCAGAGCTGACTTACAAGATGGATCCCGGGCACTGTGTGACCAAGGCCATCAGTGTTATTTAGCTAAAAATAGATGACTAAGACACTCATGTTCATTGTTTATAACACCAAAAGGGCTGCTTTAGAAACCTCCACATGACCTTGTGTAGTTATCTGCAAGAAATGTATCATTTTAAGAAACTTTCCCAACTGGAATAAGTAGAGGATTGTTTGTAGGGAATTTTAGGGAAAACCCTCCCAGCCAAGGCCTGGGCTCTGGCCAAGCCCTGGCCCTGGCTGGTCAGGAAGTGCCATCAGATCCTGGTGTTTCTGTGCTAAAAATATAAACAAGTCATTTGGACTTGCTGATTCGGGTCTATAAAACCTGGACCCTCTTTTGGGGCAAATTTGGAGACCTCACCTATGAGTGGATGCCCTGTGTAGGATTTTCCCAACTGCTGGGAAGGGTTCTCCAGGTCCTGGCTGCGAAACAGGGCTTCCCAGCAACTGCAGGCCCTGGATGATGGTGAAGTATTGAGGCAATTGATGGATCTTTCTCAATCCCTGTCCTTTCTCTCCTATAGTAATGATCAGGTGCATTACCTTGCTTATTTCTGCTTGTTGCTAAAGCTGAGTGCATAGTAAGCTTATTGTTTTACTGAATGTATCACTTTGCTTTCGTGTTGCCTTAATATTCACTGTAAAATAAGACCATTCTTTCCATTGGTGTCTGTGTCCTTTAAATTGCTCTGTCAATTGGCAAAACAAGCTCTCCCCCTGGGAGTGCTCCAGCTCCACAGAGCTCAGCTTAAACCTTTGCCTGTTTACAGGCAAGACTGTTCAGGATAAATGAGTTTTGGATTAGTGAGTCCAGGCACAGCCTGATGTCTCTGCACCAGGCTCTGGTGCTCGTGTCTGAGCTGGCCATGCACTTCCAGCTTTATTCCTGAAATATTTTTTGTTCAGAATGATCCGATGGATGCTATCCAGCCTCCTCAGCCTTGGTGCTTCAGAGGAAATCCCATCTAACCTTTCATTTAGTCTAACCAAAATCGATGGATCACAGTTCTCAGCCAAGCCCTACCTTACACTTCATGTCCTGTGGTAACATGGATCCCACCAAGAAAAGAAAGATTGTTGGTGTGCCTCGATTCCATTAGATTTCCAACAATGATGGAAATAAAATAATGAAAGGGCCTTGCTGCTTTTTCAGTGCATGGTGCATCTCCTGCTGTCTCACCTGTGCAACACAAAGATCCCTCACTTACAAGCACAGCTCACAGCCCCTCATTGGAAGACTTTAACAGACAAAAACACGGAACAGAAGGAATCACTGAAGTAGCAAAGAACCAGAAAGATCCCATGGGAAATTTAACTGTTTTGACAGTTTAAATTTAACTTGTTTATCAACAATGATGATAAACTGAAATAAAATGATAGAATGGCTTGGATTGGAAAGGACCTTAAAGATCATGTAGTTCCAGTCCCCAAATAAAAGATGGTACCAACATTTATTGAATATTCTTGAGTAACACAGATGCCCAGCCCTATTAAAGCAGAGGTGTTTTCAGGACATGGAAAGCACTTTCTCCTCTCTCCAGCAACCCTGGGATATCCTAAATGATCTGATGCAGACAGGTGTGTGCTAGTTCCACCTGCACTATGTTACCTCTCAGTGTACAAAGTTTTCCTTCCTAATAGATCCTCCTCTAAAACGCTGGTTTAAAGTTCTATTTTTTTCTTTATTGGCAGGAAAGTCATCTTCTTTATTACTTCATAACCCTCTTGTCTGCAGAAAGAGCATTTTCCAGGCTGTGTGATGAACAAGAGAAAGAAATTATGACGAAAAATTATGATGGGTTGCTCTTAGGGGGTTGGTCTCTTCCTTTGGAAGGAATTCCAAGCTTGGATGTAGTGCTAAGATAGCTTGGAAACTTTTAAACCCCACCTGTGGTTTGTCATTTTGCTGCTTTGAAGCAGGAGAGTTACAGGGAGCTGCCTCAGTATGAACACTGCTACCTGGACCTGCTTAAAGTTTATAGAAACAACAGCGAAATCAGCACTCCCTCCTATCCAGTGCCATCCTTTCCCTTGAAGGGTGTGGGAATTGCCCTTGAGGGGAGCGGGGATGCCCCGAGGGAAGTGAGAGTGCTCTAAAAGGAGCGGGCAATGCCCCGAGGGCAGTGGGAACACCCTGAGGGGAGCGGGATTGCGCCGAGGGCAGCGGGAACACCCTGAGGGGAGCGGGATTGCGCCGAGGGCAGCAGGAATGCTCTGAGCGGAGCAGGATTGCCCCGAGGGCAGTGGGAACGCCCTGAGGGGAGCGGGATTGCTTCGAGAGGGAATTGCCCTGAGGGGAGCGGGGAGGCGAGGGCCGGGGCATGTCCCGAGGGCAGCGGGAAGCCGAGGGCCCGGACGTGCCCCGGCCCCCGCGGCGCCCTCTGGCGGGACGGGCCATGGCCGCCGGGTGTCTGCGGCCGGGGAGGCGGCGGCGGAGGAGGAGGAGGA
>VZRJ01011661.1:89634-142668 GCA_013397565.1 Ptilonorhynchus violaceus
TGTCCTGCCGGGGCTGAGGGGATGCGGGGTCCTCTGAGGGGCGCGGGGGTCCTGCCGGGCTGAGGTCGAGGGGTCGCGGATCCGCTCCGGAGGCGGCCGAGGGCGGCAGCTCCTGCCCGGTTCTCCCAGCGGAGGGTTCCCGGCCGTGACCGCGCGGGGCCGCAGCCAATGTCCCTTATCAGTGGCACAGGGAGCGCAGGTGAAGGCTGCCTGCCTTCCCAAGGGTTTAACTCTTCATAGTTCCTGCCCGGGCAGGACCCCCAAGCCCGGCGATTTTCCGCTTGCGGGGGTCGCAGGGAGGCCGTGGGGCAAAAATGTCTTTGCTAGGAGACGGAGAGGGGCTAAGTCGGCGAATTTGCTGGTGATTAATGCAGGGAAAAAAAGCGCCTATAAATAGAAGTTGAGGTAACAGGCAAAGCACAGCAAGGTGAGGATGTGGACCTTTTGGAAATGCCTTGAGGTAAGAAGTACAGGTGATGGTAAATACGAGGTAATGCTCTGGAGAGGCTTAAGTTTAACCCAAAGAGTTACCACGTATCTGAAAAGAGTTAATTTAATTTAATTTAGAAGGGTTTTTCTGTGAGGGCCGTAAAGCGGGGTGAGGCTGTGTGCTGCTGAAGGGGTGATCCCGCTCTGCCTGGCTGGGTGCACGGGGCATCTCGAGGGTAATGTCAGAAGCACAGAGATGTGATGGAGAAGGAGCAGAGCAGGCAGCAGCAGCTGATGCCAGCGCAGGAGGTGGCAGGGACAGCGGGACTGCCCCTTTCGGTGGCACTGCAGGCTTAGTTTGCTTTCAGCCACGCTCGAGATGGGACTTCCAACTCCTTGAGCGGTTTTTGGGACGTACTTTACCTCGGGACAGTAAGGAGTGCAAAATGAGTGCTTCCCTGCTGCTTTCCAACCCGAAAAAAGGGTCATATTTAAACTTCTGCTCCAGTTTTTTAGCCAAGGCAAAAGGACCAGAACATAAAGTCCCTGCAGGAAAAGCTATTCCAGCTCAAGTGCAGATGTAAGGGGTCGGGGAGGCCTCTGCTGTGCAGAGGGTGTGTCGGAACAGGGGCACAGCACACAAACCTATGGAGATAATAGAGGAGTTTCTGTCACTGTCACCCAGAGTTGTCCAGTGTAATCCTTTAGCCCTGGAGGCTGCCGAGCAGCCCGGGGTTTGGGTGGTGTGGAGAACCGGAGCTGTCCTGCAGCAGTGCCAGTTGTGTGCTGTGCCTTTGAGGGACGGCACTGACGTTTGTCCTTGGTGCCGGAGCTCTTTTGGCAGCTCTCCAGCAAAGAGGGAGCAGATTGCACACATGGCTCCTTCAAAACAAAACTTCTTTCTCTGAAGTTGCACACTCCACGTCGTCTTTCACAATTTCCCTAAGCAGATGTAGTGTGTCTGCTGCTGAAAGGGCCTGAGGCAGTGGTAATATTTATTCCCTCCCCCAAAGAGATTTGCTCCCTGAACCAGCTTATGGAGTCAGAACAGCACCAGTGCTTGTGCAGGGCAAAACAAAGGGGTCATATGGCTGGGGATGGAGCAGGGAAATGCTAAACAGGAGGTCAACCTTCTCTGGGGCTCCCCAGCTGGAAAACTCAGCTGTGCTGGAAATCCACACCTTCACTCAGCCTATCTAAGTGTTACCATGCAAGCTTGGTGCAGATGGAATTCATTTAAATAATGGGGATGCACTGGCATAGAACCCCATGGGATGAACTGGAGAGAAGGACCTGTGGTGTGCAGCAAAAAGGAACATCTGTTGAATGACAAATTTCAAGTTTTTAACCAAATGAATACTGAGGGAAGTGAGCAAGAGTTAAGAAACAAACCCAACCATATGGCCTGAGGAAAGGGAGCTGAAAAAGGTGGAAGAAACAGCTCCAGAAGGGACCTGGCAGCTACACGACCTCCAAAAAACCCGACGAGGTTTGAAGATACCTGAAACAGGTTGAGGATGATTCTGGGTAACTTTAGTGCTCCCTGAATGGCAGGCAATGTCAGTAACTTCTAGAAATTGTAAGTAATGGTTTTGTAAACTGTGGTAGTGCAGTGCTTCCCTAGGTGTGCTTAATAAAAGAATTTACACATTTATGAGATTGTAGAGTCTTAGACTTAAGAGATATAACAAGAATAAACCTAAAAGAATAAATATAACTGCATAATAAAATACCTGTAGTTCACGAAGCACCTCTGCTGTATGTTACTCTTCCTTTTGCATTGCCATATATTTCTTGTTTTCTGCATTGAAATAAAACAAATCCTGCTGCAACAGCTCGATTGATTTCCCTTTGCAAATGAAGCTGCATCATTTCATTCTGCTCGTGTGGATCTCCCCAGAGCAGTTGCAGCTGTTGCCTTACTCACAGGCCTGAGTGTGTTTTGCTGGTTCGATACAAAACCCTCTTGTTTGGCTTTTCCTTCTCAGTTTACTTTAGTGGTGCTGTTCCTACAGTTGTTAGGAATTGTATTTGACAGTCCCTCGTCCGTTTATGGGCCCTGATTTATAGCACAGAAAATGTTGCTCTTGGCTTAGAAATTTCTTGACACGAATTAAGTTTGAAAATATGAAAATATCTGACAGTTTTTCTGATATTTCAGATAAGATGTTGCCCACGAGTCAGGATCTCACAAACCCATCTAAAGGGTTAGAGGGGATTTAGATGAATGAGCAGTAGAAATTACTGTGCTGGTCCAGGAAAAAGCACTTAAGGCTGGAAAGGAGGGAAATGGAATAAAGCTGGAGGAATTTGGAGAGACAATCAGCAGCTTACAGGCAAAGGCTGATTTTTTTTCAATATATATATGTATCCCCTGAGTTTCAAGTTCTCTGTGCAAATTTTGCTTGGAGATGTAGTGTTTCTCATTTGGAATATTCTGGAGGGGAAGCACTAGAAGGGATTATATATTTTAAAAAGTGTTGTCTAACTTTGCCTACTCTTTGCCTGTACCTTATACGATGCAAGTTTTGTAAACGGCTACAGCAGACTCTTTAAAAGCTGATTTTTTGACAGTTAAAAAGGCGTTGAGATAAAACTTGACCTGTTCCCTGAGGGTTCAAGGGACTCACTGTGACATCGGCGTGGCCGCTGTTGGAAGCCCAGCAAATCATGAGCAGCCCTACTTGTAAAGTTCTCAGACTTATCTAAGGTTGGGGGGTTGATAACAGAGAAATTCTTCTCACCTTGTAAATGCTCTTGCAGATCTCTAAACAGCAAATAAATAACGACAGCCGTCCCTGCCCCGGGAACTCGGAGCCGAGGATTTCCTCTTTTACGTGATCTCAACTGGTCGTGAACAAAAATTGCCGCGTGATTATTTCGAGGAGGATACATAAAAATAAACAGAATGGCTCTCTTGGGCCTTTTTGTCCTTAGGATAAAACCGAATTCCCTGTGAGACCAACACCTGGGGCTGCTTTCCTGCTGATCTCCAGGGGCTGGAAAGCGAAGGAGAGCGGAGATTCCTTCCCGTGCCTCCCACACCGGCACCGCAGGTCGGTCGCGGGTGGCTGAGGAGGAATGTGGCTGTTGCATTGATTTGGGAACAGCACAAGGACTTTGCTCTGTTGTTTCAGCTCCTTTAGCTGATGAGGCAGCCACACCCATTCAAAAATTATTTTTAGAACAAGGGAAAACATAATTATCAATTCATGCCTATTGGAAATATGTGCCCCGTAAAATAACAATGGGTTTTAAAGTCCTGTTTCTGGTACCAGATTAGATGTAGCCTTAAAGCAGGATAAGATTTGAAAAGAAAGAAACAAATCCCAAATATAAAATGCCTCTTGCAGTTTTATTTCCCCCCAGCTGTGAGGGTTGTTTAAAGTCAATAAGATAGACCAGGAGAATTTGTACTATGAAAGGGCATCTTAAATTACTTGTGCAACAGTGCTTAAGCTCATGAACCAATAATACAGATGTCTTAAACAGCAGAATGTATCAAGTCTTTTAAAAATAAGATATAATATTAGTCTCTGTGTCTGCAGGGGAATGTAATTCTTAATCCAGAGACTTTTATTTTAATTTTTTCTACTTCTGTTGTTTCATTATTTACTTAGGAGCTGTCACCTGTGGTGAAGGGCATTTCAAACGTTGGTTACAGCAGCTCTGCCTACCCAGAGGCACTGGCAGAGTTTAAGTTCACTTCAAACTCAGCTGCAGCTGCCCTGGGGAGCCACAGTTTGAGAAGGTTTAGGGAATTAGGTGTTGGAATTTTTTGTTTAAATGAGGGTAACTTGTTTTCTTTCTTTCCCCTTTACCACGATCTGATGGTGAGATGGAATGTAAAGGGGAATTACAGACTTAATTATCTCTTAATTCAGCTTTTTTAGTTAGTGTGAACAAGCTTGGGCTAGAAAGTACTTTGCACTGGCTTTGATAAATTCGCTGTTTTATCAAACAGGGGGTGAAAGGAGGTCTGGGGTGTTGTATCCTGAGCAGGGTGGTGTGTCCTGCTGTCACTCTGCTGTCACCCTGCTGTCACCCTCCTGTCACCGCTGGCATCGGGCACAGGAGCTGCGGGGAGAGAGCCAGGCCAGGGGAAATGTGCTGGTCCCTCTGGAATAGAGCTCTCAGCCACGCTGCCTCGGGTGTATTTTGTGGAGCTGAGATTCCGAGTGCCTGTTGATACACAGGGAGACTGCCCCATGTTTTGCCAAACTCTTTCACTTTAAACACCATTAAAAAAAAATACTGCTGCTGTAACTGAGACTTGGACCGGGTAATGAGGAGTTCTGAGCCACTTTATCCTGCAGCAAAGCCCTGATCTGGTGTTTGTGATGATAAAAACTGTACCTGTGTCTGTTGATAGGAAATATGTCATCTCCAGGTGCAAAACTGCTTTCATGCTGCTGGATTGCTTGTGGTAAAGTTTTGTAGAAAACAAGATTTGCAAAAGTGTTGTTTGTTTGGGTTTTAACGAACGTAGAAAATGAGTTATTTCATGCTTAAGGCTGACAGTAGCCAAGATTAGTTTCTTTAACTGAAATTAATTTTGTTTAATTTTAAAGTAACACTTTGATAGAATGTGATAAAGATTAAAGCTTTGTAGGAGTTTCTCACAAGACAGGCAAGGCTTAGAGCTATAGAAATACCTTTTGTCTCCCAAAAACAAGAGTCTCTCTCTTCCCACCTCCTCCCTTCTCACACTACTTTTACATATCTCTGATGTGACCACCCTGGTGAGGATATTCAAACAGGAACTTTTAAAACATCCAGTTATATAAAATATAATGCACAATCTGCTCTTTCCCTTGTATCCTTCAGAAGTTCTGCGATGAGAAAGCATCTGCTTTTTTCTGACTATATTACAAAAATAGATGACAAAGGGACAGTGATGTGCAGGGTTTCTTTCATCACTCTCTATAAACGAGGAATTTGTTGGTAGACACACAGACAGTGATGAGTTAGAGCATCTGATATTCACATACAGCCACCAGACCTTTACCTCCTGTCCCTAGAAGCAAACCCAGCTCTTTGGAAAGTGAGTGTGCAACCAGACATTCAGATGAACCCAAATCTTAACATCACATCTCCTAATCCCTCTTTGTTTGGTTTTGGGCGTTTTGGTTGAGTTGCAAGAGAAGCTTTGCTTATTAATTACTGATTAGGTCCTTAAATAATAGCACTGGGTTCCTTCTTTCATTGTAGAAAGCTTCTCCCACCAACATCAAACTGATTTTCAGGGGTGGAATTGCAGATAGCTGCCAAATTCAAAATGTAGGTGAGGGTGGAGGTGGGAGTATTTAATTTCCTGGAGAGAGATTATTATAAACACAATAGAAAACAAAGTAAAGAAAATTCACACATGTGGTGGTAAAACTTCCATAGGAGTCTTTGAGTTAAATTCTGCAGAGGAGCAAATTGATTTAATTGACTGATATGACATAAAATGAGCAACTTGCATGTTTGTGTGGAATATGATGTATAAAGGAGGGAGGATATAGTGGAAGCATCTTGCAAGGGTGAGAAAGCAGGAAGAAATACATCAATAAACAGCTTTTTCTACAACATTTCAGTTTGATGGCATTTAATTTATCCATTTTTCTGAGCAGTATGTTAAAATAGTCACTGCTGGATCCCCTTTGGAAGGAAAGTGTAGGTGGAAAGCATTTTATGCCACTACTTAATTCCTTAAGAAAGAAGGAGAGAGGAAATTTATTGGCTCTTGTTACCCAGATAATATTAACAGAATGATAACAGCAGAACCTCCTGCTCTGCAGAAAGACCTGGGATGAATTTTTGAAATTACATTTGTGTAGCCCTGCTACTTCAACATTCTGGGTCCTGTGAGACAGTTACTGTTCTGTGCATCATTAACTGAGTGAGAAGCAAATGTTCTGAGCATATGGCCTTGAGAGAAAGAAATTATAAGTACCAACTTCTTAAGTGTTCCTGTCAGCTTTTCATTCTCCTAAAATTAAAAATGCTTGCAGTTTAAGGTGTTGATTGCTGGTAAGATTTTTAAACTGAGTATTACAAATCTTTCCTTGTGTTGAATTTTCACATACACTAACAAACCAGGTTTTTTAAAAAAATAAATCTGTGTTGAAGTGAGTTATGTTAAAAATGGAAATCCATCAATGCTGCAGAGCTGATACTGCAAAAGCTGCTCAGGAGAATACTCCTTGGGATTGTCTTGCTCTAGCACATCTCTCAGGATAGGTTTTCCTGGAATAATAACTCTTTTCTAGTCTAACAGGATAATGATTCTGATTATAATTAATGAAAATACAATTGGCTTTCTGTTTTCTGGTGGAGAAAGCAGATACTTGCCCAGAAGTTCAAGCAGATTAAATACCAAATTGTTTAACGAGCACAGAAACACCAGGGAGTTAAATACAACTTATTTTCACATTTATGGTTAAAGAACGGGCAGAAATGATGGGGACAATGGAAATTTAAAAGTGTCAATCTTCCTTTATATTGATTATAGTAAAGCAGCTTGATTTAGAGTTTCTGAGTCCAAGGGTTCACACAAGTGCTGAGCAGTTATCTTGGAGGTGGCTCATTAGAAACCCTCTGGCTTCAAGGCAAGTTCAATTAGTGAAAGGGCTGCTTCCTATTTAGCTGTATAAATTCACCCTTTACAGGAGATCTGACTTCTTACTTTTACATTCACTAACCTGATCTTCAGCCATATCAGAAAATAAGAAAGATAATAAGAAATTATATCAACACCTTGGGTTTGGTTTGTGGTTTTTTGTAGAAGTTTTTAAAGTATTGCTTATAAAAATCCTCAGCTATTTCAACACTATTTTCTGTGCCACTGTTGTAAACCGAGGACAGTTCAGTGATGGTTGTGAAACGCTGTGGCAACACGCTGGAAGTGTTCAGTCACGACTGGAGTGTCCTATAAAACCTGCCTCATTTCATGAAATCCTCCTTTGCAGCAGTGAAGAAATTCAGCAAAAAAACCCCTGTTACAGAACACTTTTTCAATGCACTTTATCTCTGGGATGGAAAAAAAATTGCCATTCTGTGAAACGTGAAACTTCTTAACCAAGGGAAAACTGTTTGAAGAAAGTTTAGGAAAAGCTCTGCCACTTTTTCTCATGGGTTATTTCTAGAGGATTGGGTTTGCTCCGTCAGGATCCATCTGGAACTTGCTTTTATGTTTGGTCGGTGCCCTCAGCCATCTTCATGCAGAATGTGCTGGCTTTGTTTGGTCCATCCAAAAAAAATTAATTATTTGTTTAGCCTTTAGTTGGAATGTTGCATTTCCAGTCTCCCAGGGAAATGTTATTATAAATCTAATAACTGACATCATTATTGCAGTGTGGTGTTACACAGCAGCAGATGTGGGGCACGTGCCCTGCAGTCCCAAAGCCAACTTTTATAATGGGCTTTTCAGCTCAATATTTCTGTATCAACATGGCAGTGCTCACCTTCAGCTCCCCAAAAGCATAAACGAGTGCCATTTCGAAAATATTCCCCATGGTACAACTGTTTTTTTAATATTGAGAACCAATTATTTCATGGCTTGTTTTATTTCTAATTATTTTTTAACTAAAGCAGTTTGAGACGTTCCTCTAGTCATCCATATCCTTTAGGAAGAATGTGACACTTCTGTTTGGTGTCCTTGCTGCAGACTGGCTGCATTGGTTCTGTGTTTTGCAATGTGAGATGTGCTCTGGTTACTCACCATATTTGTGGTTTTATAAATCAGTTAGTTAATGGAAACAGGCTTGATTTTTATTCTTTTTTTGTTTGGGCTTCTCTCTTTTTTTTTCCCCAGGAGCTTCCTACGTGGTCTTAGGTAGGTCCCTGGAGATCCTATTCAGAGACATTACAAAGTGTTAAATTCCCAGGAGCCGGTGCCTCCGTGGATCTGTTTTAGCCTCTGGTGAGGTAATTTCTCAGTCTTTAAATGGGAATAGCAGCAATGTTACACCACAAAGAAATGTAATTAAGGTAAACACATTCATGACCAAAATGGACTTGTATCAAACGCTGGAATGGGGTGAGCAGCCAGGCCTGGATTGGATGCAGCCTTAGTTTGTGCTCCACACTAACAGTGGCAGAGTGAAATGCCTTCAAAGCAGGGAGCCAGAGCCGTGTTTGGAAATGCTGCTGATAAGCTGGGAAGCTGGAATGCTGCTCCTGGGGTAGCCAGGTACCACAGGCACAGCTCCTTCTCAGTCACAGCACAAGTGGAGGCACGGGCTTGGAAAGATTTCTTAGATAATCGTGCTTTTTTAAAAGGGCTTTTTCCCCAAGCTGTAGAAGTGAGTCATCAGTTCTGTTTCCAAGTCTGGGGTGCTGAGCAGGGACGGAGCAGTTTGCCCACCAGGAATGGTGCCCAGGGGTTCACTGCTGGTGTGGTTCTTGGCAGACCCCTAGCAGAGCTATTAACAGCGTTGTACATGTGCAGGGGGTGTAGATCTGGGGCTCTGTGCCCTGGCAGAGCTGAAACAAGAATAGGCAATGTGCTAATATTGTCAGGAATAGTCTTGCTTTGGCAGGAATATAGATTAGACTACCTGATAAGTCATCTTAGAAAAAGAAAAAGTCTAGTCTTTGAGTCAGTGTTACAGTACGAGAAATCCTACTTTGAAAAAAAGCCAACAGTGATTTTCTTTTTTTTTTTAATACAGTAAAGATAAAGGTGACCCCAAAGAAATCCTTATGGGGTAAGAAATGAGGGAATACAAAGAGATTTCTGCTGGTTTATTTCCTTCAATTCTTTATTATGTATAGGAATGGGGTGTGTTACTCTAAATAATTCAGACACCAGAGGCATTCCTTGCATTACACTTCTAGAGCAGCAGAGTCCATTAGAGCAACACATGCACATGTCAGGCTTTCACAATTTCATGTAGCCAATATGGAGTAATGTGGGACCAAGCTGCATCCTGATGCTGTGATTCCCTCATTATATGTTAGCTAAAACACACGGAGACATCTCAGTACTATGGAGAAAGGCAGGAGCAGGGAAGGTGCCACCCAAGGTGGGAAGGAAGCTGGAGAGTGGGGAATGGTGTAACAAAAAAAGCAACACAAGCATGGAGGGGTTGCTTGGGTTGGTCTGGCCTTTGGAGATTAGAATGGGGAACTGAGGTTCAATTGACAAAGACTGAGTTTGTACCCAACCTCCCCTTCCAAGCTGGAATCTTTTGGACTCTACACTGACTCTTCAAAGTGGCTCATTGAAGCTGAGGGGAGCCAGGCCTGTTGTGTTGGAACAGTGCATTTCTGGACACTTCAGCCGTGCCACAGCAGCCTCTGTGCTGGCTGAGATTTTAGCAATTCTGCCCTTGCAGCACATCGGCTCTGTGCCTCGGTCCCTGGGCGAGGGAGGCTTGTTTGAGCCTGCTGCCCTCCCCGTGCTGCTCCCCAGGGCCTGCCCTGCCCAAGGCTCTGGGCTGGGTTTCATCACAGACGTGTCAGCCTCGGGTTCCCTGGTGTCTGCAGGAGTGTCTTGCTTATGGAAGGGACAGTGGTGTGAAAGTAAAATTCACCTTGGCACTTTTAAATGAAATGTTCGCTCCTTGTTTTCAAGGATCTAGAAGTGAGACGGCAGATCAGCTCAGAGCACCAAGATTGTGGTGACACTGTTATCTTCCACGAGTTATTACTCAGAAATTACTCATCAATGGATTCATCTTGTGTAACCTTTAAACACAGAGCAGAGAATGAATTTGGTAAATAATCTGAAAAATTCCCATATAAAGGTAGTTTATCAGCCAAATTACTGTGAGGTTTGTTTTTGCTGAGAAAGTAGATTTGTTTCATCACCTGCCAAAGTTTTATGCAAATAGTCCAACCCGAAGCACAAGTATTTCTGATTGGGAGGTGTTTGCCTTGGAAGCCTGGTGTTTCATTAATTGCTGGTGTTGAGCTAATTGATTAGAATTGGTAGGTGATGTTAAGTGATGGTCTGATGTTGAAATGTTCCTTTTTCACTTGTAAGATCATTCAAGACCAGCTGAAGACTGGCAAATCAAGCAAACAGTAGGGCTGGCTGTTTCAGGTGGAGGGAAGCACCAAACAAGAAGGGGATTTCTGAGAGAGTAGGGCAGGGATACATCTGCTTTTTGTGTGCTGTCTGTGAACTGTTTTCTCTTTTGGGGAGCACTGAGTCAGCCACACAGGAATTAAGGAGTGCAAACAGAAGAATCAGGGATGTTCCCCAGCCTCAGTGCTTCCCTCAAGGGTAAGATGCTTTCTGGCACTGCAGCAGGAGAGAGAGAAGCAAACAACTCATGCCCTGTACCCACCTGGAACCGTGACAGGGATGTTTTAATCTTTTGAAGTGAACAAGTTTCTATGGCAGGGTAAAAATTCGCCCGTGAAATGGCTGATTCTGTTGGTGATACGTTCTCCCTCTAATTAAGTAGCTGACTTACCCTGACAATTAATTGGAGTGATGTATGATTTTTATTAGAAACCCATGACTAATTTTTTCTTGCCGTTCCTGCTATCTTATTGTTCTTGTCTCCCCTCCTCCAAAGTTCTGCTGCGTGCCAGCCATGGCCTCCAGGCACTGGTGCAGACCAGTGTTCCTCTTGCTTGGGCTTTTACCTGTTCCAGATAAAGCCATTGTTTTCAGGTATTTTCCACGTTGTCCTTCAGAAATTTTCCATTTCATCACAGTTTTGCAATTTTTTTGTTTTCAAAGAGTCTGGGATTCTTTACTTAAAAAAACCACCAATCCAAAACTCCTCAAAACATCTCATCACCACAAAACCCCCCACTGTGTAATACAATTTGCTTCCTTTAATACCACATTTCCTACTTCATTAAAATAACTGCCAGGTTAAAAAAATCCTCCCTGCAGTCATCCCTGTGCCTGTAATCTGCTAGGAAACTCAAGTGAATTTTATATTTAATTACAATAGGCAAGATTCAAAATGGTTGTGACTGAAGACATTTCTGTTAAAATCAGGGCAGCAGCTACAAAGGATTCAGTTTGCTCCTTATCTTCCTCTCCCTGTCTGAAAGGAGCTGAAGCTCAAGCCTTTCTCTAATGTTAAAACAAACTGATGTGAACAATTCTTTAGGTTTTTTCCATTTAGGAAGCTTTAGTCTTTTTATAGGAAATTTGTTTCCATGGGGGAACTTAGGCATGGATGAGTGGGGAACAATGCATTGTTTGTTAAAACAAATTTTTTTGAAGGGAGTGGGCTTAAAAGGAAGGAAATGTGGTTTAGATTTAAGTTTCTTTTGAAATTTCTTCCTCTTCTTTTGCCTCATCCTCCCCACCCCCCAAATTCAAAACAAAAATCCAAACAAGCAGAAGTCCCCAAATTGGCTTTTCACCATACATGTCTTTAAAATATTTGGTATAATCTGGAAAGCCAGAGAAAATTTATCAGTTTAAAAATCACTGTCTTGTGTGTCCTTTCTTTCCCTTCCCTCGCTGTGTTCTCCCTCCATAACATGGAGTTTTTGTCTCAGCTTTTCTCGTCCCTGTGTTGGGCAGGGTTTTATTTAGTCTGTGTCACTGGTGTGTGTGTGTGTGTGTGTGAAGCAGTTTAAGCTTCAGTTTATCCACGTGCTTGAACATTTTGCCGAGTGAGGTCCTTGCATCCTCTGATCCCCGGGTTGTTCATTCACAGGTTTGTTCTGGAAGGAAAAGCCCTGCGGGGGGTACGTGGGGGTGAAGATGCCGGGGGAGGAAACTCAAGGCAGGAGTAGAGTTTAATTTTTACCTGGCTGGATCCAGAGCGGGCAGTTGGCCGGAAACCTCTCTGTCTCCCTTTCCCCCGAGGTGCGTGGCAGAGCTGCCGTGTGACGATCTCCCCGGCGCCGGCTGCCATGGGCGACCCCGCGGCGGAGGAGCGCGCGTCCCCGCTCACCGAGCTGTGCTGCGAGTGCGGCCAGGCCCACCTGCTGCTGGACAATCACCTGTACAACTTCCAGGACGAAGTGGACGATGAACTCGTCTGCCACATCTGCCTGCAGCCCCTGCTGCAGCCCATGGACACCCCCTGTGGCCACACGTACTGTTTCAAGTGCCTCGAGAACTTCATGCAGGAGTACAGCTTCTGCCCCATGGACCGCAAGAAGCTCTCCTTCCAGCAGTGCCACAAGTCCAGCCTCCTGGTCCGGAACCTCTTGGATAAGCTGGTTGTGCTGTGTCCTTTCAAGGCCGAGTGCCAGCAGACCATGCAGCGCTGTGAGCTGGAAGCTCACCTGCAGAACAGGTGCATTTCCCTTTCCGTGCCCTTCCTGCTCCTTGGGTAACGTGAGAACCAGCCCTTCTCAGAGCGGCTCTCAAACTGGGGCAAGGTGGGACACCAGAGGTGCCAGGGTGAGGCTGGAGAGGTGGGTGGGTGAAGACAGGGTAATTGTGTGTGTGCTCTGGAGATGAAGGGTGAGCTGCTCCCCTGAGAGTCGTCTGCAGGCCCTAAACCTGTCAAATACACAGGCATTTGTGGGTCCTCATCCGGGGCACCAACTCTGGAATTGTTACAAACGTGCTTATTCTTGTCTCCCTTGCACAGAGAAGGGAGATGGGCACAAAGTCAATGCTCTGAAAGCAAGGGATTGTGCAGTGCTGCCAGTTTAATTGGTCCAATTAAATGTGCAATACATAACTCTTTGATTCAAATAGCGCAAGGCCCTCCAAGCTGCACATTATGCAGTTGCTGAATCACCTACTTATAATTCCATTATCTTCTCTCATTCTTTTGCTGAGAAAGAGAAGCAAATGAAAATTACGTTTTTTTTTTTTCCTTCTGTCCCTCTTGTGCAGAGGAAGGGAGACTTTTTGGTGTTTCTGCTGCTGGTTGAGCTGCTGGCAGGCAGAACATTGTTGCTTTAAAAGAGCAGATGACAAAGCTCTTGCTGTGTGGCTTGGAGAACCCTTGTTCCTGCCTGGTTAATGATTGCAGGCAAGGGAGCTAAGTGCAAGCCCTGCTGCAGGTGGAACAGACCTTCCTTGGCAGGGTGTTTTTGTCAGCAGCAACGAGAAATGCCAGGGGCTTGTTTCCTTCAGCTGTGTTGTAGGTTTTTGTGGCAATGACATATTTTAAAAATAAGCCAACCAGTGTGCAAAGAAGTTATGCTTAGGATACCTTTGCAGTTCCAGCCAGTGATGCATCCTTGTGGTTCTTGCTCATCTTCGGTCCCCATGAGCTGAGAGCTTGTGTTAGAGCCTGGGAAGGGATGGAAGGTGCTTGTTCGCCCCTTTCCCTTGAGCAGTGAGAGTTTATAATCTCCTTTTCCTTGAGCAGCCCTTTGTCCTGTCTGCTTGTTATCAGCCTGGGCTGAGTGCTCAGACTGCAGGGCTGGGGCCATGGCTCACACCAGGGCTGGGCCTTCCTCTGTCTGGAAATCTCCCCTGCTATCAGTAAACTTCTGTCACTCGTTAATCCCTCTGGCTCTGGCGTTACACACAGAGGGAGGCACCTTAAATGTTTACATTAGAGACCTGCCTGGAAACTGTATCACTCTCTTATATAGTTCAGAGTTGTTTGTATCTTCCTTGGGGACAGTGTATTCTAAGAATCAAGGCTATTTCACCTGGGCTGTGGGCATAGACTGAAAAATGGGGAGAGGAAAAAAAAACAGATGAGAAAATTATGCTGAGATTTGGGTGCTTTTTGTTTTAAGTGAGATTAACTGATAGGAGAAGTCTTAAGGAAATAAGAAGCACCTAGAAACTTATTTTCTTGGGGGATTCCCATGCCTTTTGCAAAGTGAATTTGTGTCTTGATGTTTTAAGAGGGACATAAGCACAAGTGGATCAATCAGCTTCTGTCATTAGGTTTCAGGGTTATTTTACTGCTTGGAGAATAAATGAGTAGGAATAAACCAGAGGAAGTAATTCTGGGATGAGACTTGTTTAACCAGAATGGAAATAGTTAAGCTTAATTTAAAAAGTGACTCTGATAAACACCCAATATGTCTGAAAGTGATGTTTTGCATTTATCACCTCCTCAGCTGTCACCTTTTTTATAAGTACCTGTGCTAAAAGAGCTTGTTCTTCCTCAGGCATTTGTGCTGAGACAGGCTGCTGGTGGGGTATCTGCATCCAGGGCACATTTTCTGTGTGCAATTACATCCCACTTCTGGGATCTCTGTGGGAAGCAGTCAATGGGATTAGGAACTAAATTGTTCCCCTTCAGGTAGAGCCTTCACCTGCATGGGCTGGGGGTGGACCAGGTCCAGGTCTCATTCCACAACAGAAAGAGCACAATCCTCCCTTGCTGCTCTTGTGTGTAACTGGTGTGTTAAAACAAAGCCTAGTTCAAAGCTGAGCTTGAAACCTGAGCCACTTTCTATGCATAAAGGTACAGGTCATCTCTCAAACGTCAGAGCTCAGTATTTACTTATATTTTAAGGATTGTTTTCTTCATGGAGTGTTTGCCAGGTAAATATTTAGCAAGGGAGACTCCTGTTCTTATTACGTTCTTCTTTTTTAAAATAATTTGCTTAATAATTGTGAAAGTAGTGAAATAACAAGCCTGATCTCAAGAGTATGAGTAGAAGCTGAAGATCAAATGAGAATAAATTTTAGCATCTGGGAAACCAGCACTGCACTGGTGGGATCTGGAACAATCTCCTTCCCACGGGGTTGTCAGCCAGAGCTGCATGTGCTGGGTCACCCGCCCAGGCAGACACAGTCACTGACAGTCACTGCCAATCTCTCTCCAGGTGCCCTGGTTTTAAGAAATACAAATCTGAACTACAACGGAAAAAGAATCCCATTTCCAAAGGGAAGGAAGATCCTCCTGCCAAGGGGGAGACAAACACGCCCAAGGATCCAGAGGTCCCGGGTGGAGGCTCCTCGCTTGTGGCAGAAAGTTCTGGAGCTGCTGTGGTGTCACTGGGGACTGCAGAGCCTGGGCTGGTTAATCCAGCTTTTGAGGAGACTGAAGAAGGTGAGAGTTCGGTACAGAAGTGGAATTATGTATTTATTTTTGATAGTACAAAAATGAGGTGATTATCTCAGACAATTCAATGTTAAAGTGTCCCCAGCACTCTTAGACATCCTCAATGCTACTCAGCCATTAGCAGCCATCAGAGGAATCTCTTTCCTCGAGCAGAAGGGAGATGTATTCCTGTGCATCAGGGGTGGCAGAGTCTGCTCACAGGCACAGAACTGTGCAAAACAATGTGGAGAATCTTTGCTAGGCTGCAGTGAGTATTTGCAGTATTCTTTGGAGAAACAAAGGCAGTCCATTCAATGTGAACGTGGAGCACTTAAAGCCCTTGCAGAAGCCAAATAATTAGTAACTAGGAAGCGTTCCAGGTTCTTTTTAATCTTGTTAGGAAAGTTAAATATACAGTCAGTTTCCTGGAGTGGTCAGTACCTCCCTCCTGGTGTTTCTATAGCATAAGTTAGGTTTTGGATTAACAGCCAGCTCAGAAAGCCTTGCAGATCAAATAACCATCTCCACTTCAGTGTAGCAGTGCTTGTCTCAGCCCCTGGTAGGAGGCAGCAGCGTGGAAACCTCTGTGCCTTGTTTCAAAGTTAGGCTCAGCTTCCGAGTGTGCAGGTGCTGGAGCTGACAATCCCTGTGCCTGGGACAGAGGTAACTCACAGGTCAGTTCCATTCCCTGTTGGTTTTTTCCCAAAGCACACAACCTGGAGCAGGTTTTGCATCTCTCGTGTGACAGCTGCCTTTCACCCTGACAGGCAGTGCCTCCTCGGTGCTGGGCCTGCCTGAGTGCTCACAACTTCCATCTTTAAAGTGAAGCATTGCTTAATCTCCAGTATGCTGTGAAAGAGCCAAACATTCCTCCTGTTTTCCAGGGGGGATGGGAAAAGAGGAGCAAAGGAAATTAGAGGAAGGAAGTTGCAGAGCAGTAATTACAGCTGGGTAGTCCCTTTCCCTCATGGGCATCATGGAAATTGGAATTTGTGTGCTTCTAGCAGGCCAGCTGTCACAGGAGAAAAATGAATCCCTAAATATAGCCAAAACTTACTGAATGCCCTTTAATAAGCCCCAAGCAATAATAATAAAGAGTTTGAATTCACCATAAGCTAGGAGAAAACAGGAAAAATTCTGGAGAAAATGTAAAGAAACAGAGGGTTTTAAGCTTTTTCTGTGACCTTAGGTCTCCTGATAGCTGCTCTCCCTGCAGGCTTTGAACACAACCTGCCATGGGTTTGAATCTTGGGGTGCTGTGAAAAGGAAAATTCTATTAATGTTCTGGTTTTTCTCTTCAATTTCCCCAATCAGACCTTCCTCACAGAACCAGTCTTGTGGCTGAAACAACCACCATCGAAATCCATCGGGAAGATCCGGAGGAAGAGCTGGGGATGAGGATAGTTGGGGGTAAGGACACCCCCCTAGGGAACATTGTTGTGCAGGAAGTGCTGCGGGACTCTGTGATTGCTGCTGATGGAAGGATTGCACCTGGGGACCACATCCTTGAGGTAGGAAAAACCCCACTGGTGGTCCCATTGCTTCCCTTGACTTGAGATGAGGACTGGGAGAGGAGAGTGCCTAGGAAAACTGGGAAATCTCTGGAGCTGAGGGTTTTAAAGCACTGACCAGACCTGTACATCAGCAGCATTGTGTGTCTGCTGGGGCTGAGGAACTGACTTTTGGGGTTCCTTCCTGTCAGACTCATATTTCCCTCGCATATTTGACAGCTTTTTGAATTTTAGGTAATTTTAGATAAAAAGATTTCACAGAGCAGCCCCATTTCTCTCCAAAGGGCTCTGCTCTGGTTAGGAAGTCTTATAATTGCTTGCTGTGCTGTGTTGCTTAAGCTGCATATTGTCCATGGGCAGGTGTGAGTGAGAGCTGCTGCCCTGCAGTGAGTGTGAGACACAAGCTGTGAGTGGTGCAGAGCTCCAGCCCCAGCTGACCCACGGCCGGGGCACCTCCCACGCTGCTGGGGCTGTGTGGCCGTGGGTGACCGAGGTGACACTTTCTACACAGTGAGAACTGTTAGCACCTCCAGCCGTGGCTGCCCGGTCATCAGACAAGCCATAAGACCTCATTATCCCATGGGATTGGACACCAGGAAGGGCAGGCAGCCCCACAGGCACAAGTGGCCAATACGATCTCCGAGTGGGTTTCTCAGGCAGACCAATGGAGTGACTTCTGTTCTACCCAGTTGGATTGCACATGTCTCAGTCTCAGCTGGGCTGTAAATAGGGCAGGTCCCATACTTGGGAGCCCTATTAACATCCTAAAAGACTGACCAGAGTCTTATGTGACAACAGGCAAAGCAAAATATTCCCTTCTCAGAGCTACTACCTTGGTAAAAGCATAATTAGACGGATGATCCCAGAAGCTTGTAGATTATGGACCACTCAAAAGTGAGGATGGGCAGTCTCCAATCTGAGTCTTCTCCAAGTCTGTACTGAATGCTGGAAGTTAAGGAAAAGCATTGCCATGGGATGGAAGAAATGATTGAACACTTTGCAGTTTCAGATTCGTTAGTTGCGTGGTTTCTCCTGTCTTGTCCCTGTCCTCAGTTATTCACCACCCATTACAGACTAATTCCATCTGCTTGCTTTGTTGTTTTTTAGAAAACTTTGCTCCCTAACGTGCATCAGAAGCAGCTGCTCCAGTCAGAGCATTGCACAGGGAGTTTTCCATCCTGCTCCAGCCCGGCCATGCCCCACACTGCGGACAGTGCCTAATTAACGTGGGCTCTGATTAGCGACTGCTTTGTTTGTCTCTGTAGGTGAATGGCGTCAACATCAGCAGTGTGACTCACTGCCAGGCTGTCTCCTTCCTGCGCCACCCAGGGCCTGTTCTCCACCTCATGGTCCTGCAGGAGAAGGGCTTTTCCAACAAGACTGCACAGCAGGATTCCACGGCAAATCGGGAAGTGATCCACGTTACCTTGATAAAGAGAGACCGATCCGAACCCTTGGGAATCAAACTCATCAGGAAGACTGATGAGGCAGGGATTTTTATTCTGGATCTCTTAGAGGGAGGCTTGGCGGCCAAGAATGGAAAGCTGAGTCGGAACGACAGAGTCCTGTCAATAAACGGCCAGGACTTGAGGCAAGGAACACCTGAGGCTGCTGCCCAGATAATCCAGGTAAGTTAAGACCTGGAGAGGCTGTTTGGAAATGGCTCTGTCTGGGTGAAGGCAGGGCTCCTGTCTGAGCCAGGGCTAATAGAACACACTAGAGCAACCTGCATTCCCCCAAATCTCTCTTCGGGAAAGTGACTCCCCTGCGGATGTGTGGGAAGCACCGCTGCCGAAGGAAGATAAACACGAAGAGTGGGAATCCGTGGTGAGTCATCCCTGACAGGTCTGAAGGGAGGCAGTGGCTCGTGGCACAGGAGTTCATCTGAGGCAGCTGGATCTCCAGTGGTGTTTGCAGCCTCTCTGGCACAGGGAATGTTGGTATGCACGGGGTGGATTCATGCAGCAGACAAGGAGGGACCAGGGCAGCCTCTCGTGCTTCCAGCAGTCACGCTGAAGGTGCTGGCTGGGAGATGGGGTGGGCTGGCAGCACACAACAGATCCCTTTGGACTGATTTGAAGCCCTTTCTCCCTATTTTACCTGTGTTTGAGAAGAGAGTCTAGAAAATGACATGGAGCACCTCAGGCTAAAAACATTCCGAGATACTAAATGAGTAGAAGAGGGGTGGTCTGTCCCTGTGCAGTTGGAATGTGCTCCTGTTGCAGCATGCCAGACGTTTTGGTGAAAGGAGTGGGCAGGAATTTTGGTGAAGGGATTAAGGATTGCTACGTGTGCAGCAGATATCACATGGATCAGTTTAAATTCTTTATCTCCCCAGGCGACTGCCTCCAGTTTCTGTTTTGACCTAAGGATCCTGACACAATGCACCTCATCCCAGACTGTTTATATCCCGGAAAGGATGTGAGGTCAGCATGAGGGAGAGCCAGTTCTCTTCATGGCTGTCAGAGGAGTGCATGGGAGAGAAGGAGTTCAGCACCGAGATCCTTTCTTATGTTGTATTTGTGATTTCATTCTGTGGTCTCCTAGAATTTATTTGCATCCCACAAGTGCAGCTGTATTCCTGTTGCAATGTGCACACATAACTCCCATGTGAGGAACTCTTTTGATCCCACTGGAACCAGCAACCAAAGTCTCAGAACTGGCTTCATTAGGTTTGGGGATTGAATTTCTTTTGAAGTGACATTGGTGCAAAACTGTGACAGTTTTCCAAACATAATCTGTTCCTCCAAGGGCTAAGTCAAATTCTTGGTTAAATGTAACTTAAAGAGTCCCTCTTCCAAGGCCAGGGAATTCACTGTGGCAGCAGGGGAGCAGGGTCCTGTGTCAAGAAAGGAGAGCAGCAACTGCATTTCTGTCATCCTGGTTCTGTCGGGTGATCTGAAGGAACAAACCCAGTGAGAAGAGCAGGAACAATAGTGAGCACTTCCCCTGCAGCTCTGCCAAGGCCAGACATGCAGCTGGTTAAGAGTTTAATTGGCAGCAACCTCAGAACAAAGGTCACATCTCCAGGTACTCTGAGAAAAATATGGATGGGAGATGTTGAACAATAGATCAGCACAAGCTGGGAGGGAAAGAGCTTTAACAAGTTTCTTTGCAATAAATACAAAGGCATCCATTGCTCATCATGGTCATTGTGTGTGGACCACTCAGTGTTCCAGCTCTGTCCATTCTGGATCACAACACAAGATGTTATTTTGGTTATTTGTACTGAAGTGCAGGAATTAATCATCCCTTTCCACCTTCTCGTTTGGCAGTTGTGGGGGAGGGAGGCACAGAGTGAAGCTGCCTCTACTCCTGCTCCTTCTGACTCATGTTTGCTAATTCCCTTTTTCTTTTTCCAATCACATTCCATGGCTCTTCACAAGACTTTGCATCACGTTGAGGAGCTGTTTGAAAACCTCTGCAGGAACTGATGCCAACCCTTCTCTCTCCCCGAGGAAATGAGAGCTGTTCCTCATTTCTAATTCATTTTTCTATCTTTTCTACTTCCCCTGTTTGTTTCTCTGGGCAGACCACTGAATCCAGAGTGAACTTTGTGATCCTGAGGCAGCCCGGGGTGCAGCTGGGGGAGCCAGTGGAGGATGGCAGCACCTCCAACAGCAGCAGCAGCAGCAACGGGGGGAGCCCCGTGCACCATCGCAGGCGACCAGACCAGAACCACTACAGACGAAAATCCAGCTACCAGAAGGTGGGAAATGATGGCAAAGGTGCTGCTTGTTCTCGGTTGAGGAGATGGATCTTGTTGCTCTGTGGTAGTGGTTTATTCACAGAAGGCTGATCAGCAGCTCCATTTCTGCTTGAGCAGGTTTGGGGCTTTTGGTACTGGAGGACCACTTTGTCATCTACTGGGACACATCATTTTAAGGGAAAAAGGTGTCAAAATTTCTTCAGCGTTGATGCAGAGCTGATGTTTAGTCCTTTCTTGTCTGGAAAGGGCAATGAGAAATTTGCCATCTATGAGATGTTTGGGACTTGCTTGTTGACACCCATGAAGCCCCCCTCCATGACGCTGAGGGTGTTGCACTGACACCAGGCTGTGCTGGTGTGGAGCCAGAGCCTTTTGTGGTCCAGGAGGAGAAGGGCCGGGTGGTGCTGCAGGGACTGCAGTGTGTGTGTCTGCCAGCCCTTTGAGTGGCACAAGAGACAGCACGAGGAGAATCCCCAGGCTGGTGAACACAGAGAGTGTTCAGAACTTCCAGCTGAGTGACAAAACTCACTGCAGCTGCTTCGACTGGTGTGTCAGTGCCCCTGGAGCTCAGGGAGTAGCTGGCCTCCGTGGCTGGAATGTGGTTCCTGGAGTTAAATCCCTGAGTAGCATTTACACCCTGTTCGTACAGCCTGTGCTCTCCTGGGTGCTCTCACTGCAACCTGAACATTTAATCAGAGCTTCATTGCTTGCCATGAACAGCCTTGAGATGAGTTCATAACTTGTTCCTCAGTGCAAAATTATTCTCCTCAGAGAGAGCATCTCCTTGCAGGAAATGGATTTGGGATCATTAGGACAGCACTGCCTCAGCCATGGTGGTTCACCTTAGAAATCCTACTCTGCATTTCCACCCAGAGCAAGAACATGGGGAGCTGACTTTGCCATCCAGCAACATTGCTGGAATGTCCTGGATTAAGGATACAAGATATTGTGTTATTGTCTTCCAGAGCTGGGCTTCTCCTGTTAATTGCATTAATGAAGCTGCATTTTGTACTGTCATTCCTTTGTAGGATTTGCCTCAGGGATATGTAAGTCATGAGAAGACAGTTGCAATAAAAAAGGAGCCAAAGGAATCTTTAGGAATCACAATTGGAGGTGGAAGGGATAACAAAAACAAGCTCCCTATCTATGTAACGAGTGTGCAGCCCATCGGGTGCCTCTTCAGGGATGGCAGAATCAAGAGAGGTAAGGAGGTTCTCAAACCCTTTATCCTTTAGGAACTGTGGGGTTTTTGAGTGGAAGTTGGATTTGGACAGTAAAGTGAGGCTGGAAACAGGGTTCATGTGACCCCTTGAGGCTGAAATGGGCTGCATAGCCAGAGGTCTGTAATAATCCCCTTTTATTTCATCAACAGGGGATGTACTTTTGAGCATAAATGGCATTGATTTGACTCATCTGAACTACTATGAAGCTGTGTCAGCACTGAAATCCAATGCAGCTTCCCACTCAGTCACACTGAAAGCCTTGGAAATCCTCTCCCTGAACTCCACAGAGCCATCCCTGGACATCAGGGAGCAGGGATTCAGCTGGTCTCCCCTCTGGATCACATGGCTTGGATTGCCTAGGTATGTTTGTCAGTGACTGTAGAGAGCTGTTAATCACAGGGCTGACTTTCACTCAAACACTAGAAATTAATTACTTTGTTGATGAACTTGGAAGCATTACTGGTATCCCTGTTTAGCTGCAAGGCAGTGGAAAGCCTTATTTGCCAATGAGATCATGGAATAATGAGTGCATAGGAAACTTCCAGTGCTCTTTATGGTGTGACCCATCATTGCCACACTCCTGTTGGACAGTAACCATTCTTTAGAAGACCTGAACCCCCTTTTTCCAAAGAGAAATAGTCAATGTTAGATACAGTCCCTGCTAAAATACTGACTGAAATCCTTCTGTGGCTCTTTCTGGATCCCCTAACACAAGCCAAGAGACACCTGAGCTGTTTGGAAGTTTCTAATCTGATCAGCTCACTTAGGGGCAGACATTCTTTCAGTCTAATTCTCCATGGCTGTTGTGTCATCTTTAGCATGAAGCAGAAATGATTCTGCACAGTTGAGTTTTCCTGCTGCAAAGCTTTGGACCACAGGCTTAGCACAGGTTTTAACGTGGTAAGGTCCAAGTGAAGCTTGAATTTCTCTCTCCTTCCTGGAGAGGTGAACCTCTGGCTCCCTCCCTTTTGCAGTTACACCAAAATGCTGTGAAAGGCAGAGTCTGTTGTCATCCCAGCTGACTGGAGGAGCTTCCTGCACGTGGAACATAAAGCCAAACCCTGCTGTGGAAAGCCTGGATTATTTACAGCCTCGTTCCTTGAGTCACCCAAAAGAAGAACCACTGACAAAGCCTCTGTTGTGTTGCCCCTGTGTTACTTAGCAGCCTGTGAATGCTCAACAGAGCAGCCCAAGGAGAGGGAGCTTTTGTGTCTCCTGCGACTTGGCTGGTGCTCAGCACCCTCCTCCCGGCTTCCTCTGCTCTCCCAGGAATTGGCCTGGCTGCTCCAGGCAGGTCTAGTATGAACTGGCCCTGAGCTGCACCTGGAGAGCCCAAACCTGAGCCCGAACCCTCAGCTGTGCTGCTGCTGCAGTGAACCTGCAAGACAAAACCTGGCTGGATTCCTTCTTCCTTTTCCCATTTATTTGGCTGTCAGGTGACTTGCAGCTTCCCCACACTTTGTGCTGCAGGGACTGGAGCCCACTCTGCTCCTTGATCACCTGCCTTCATTTCAGGAGTGTCCTGACATTACCTCCATTTAATACATTGCTGGAAATCCTTTTGCTGCTGCTATTGATGTTGCCCCTCTTCTGTACCCTTTCAGGTGCCCTTTCTGCTCTTCACTTGCTTTTACTCCAGCCTGAATTCAGGCATCTGAATTTGTCTGCAGTTCTTCTGAGTGTGAGGGTTGTTAGGAGGCACAAAACAAGGTTATTTCCCTTCAGAATCTGAGCAAATCTTCCTGTTTGCAGCACTAAAAAGGGCTGCTATTCCTGTGCTTCCTCACTCCTTTTCCCATCTGCTCACTGATAGCAACTGGTCACCCACAGACACGTGTGTTTGTCACCTGGGGATGTTCAGGGTGCCTCTGGCATCCCAGCTTGGCTCAGGGATGTGCAGCTGGAGTGAGATCCCAGGGTCCTCGTGCTGTGGTGAGGTCCCCACCCACCCAAACTGGGTTTCCTTTGAACAGGACCAAAGCCCCAGTGCTGCAGAGGAGTGTGCATTGCACAGCCCCTGTGTGTGCCACACTGACCCTACACTGCAGAAACCCCCAGAAATGTGCCCAAACTGGACCTCGTGCCCTCAGCACCAGTTATTTCACTGGGATCTGTTCCTTTTGGCTGCCCTGGCCTCAGTGTGCTAAAACATTCTGCAGGGTGAAAGCTCAAAGCTTATTCCTCTGATCCAACAGAAATATCCATTTCTTTTTAGAGGAATGTATTTCTAGTTAGAGCCCAAACTTGATGCTGACAGATGGGAGTTGAACTTAGTGCTCAGGGCCAGGGAAGTGTATTTGATCCTTGCAACACTTGAGCCCACAGTGCTTCATTCAGGCCTTGATTCTTGTATCTGTGGTTTCAGTTTCTGTCAAATAGAAACTTTGATTTCTTCACAGAATTATGTTAAATCAATACCAGCCTCTGATAGTATAAAATACCATCTCAAAAGCTGCTTTGGAGCAGGTCCTAAAGGTACCAGAAACAAAAGTTTACAGATTGATTTATCTTTTTTCTCTAAAACCTTTCCCTCTTGAAAACAGTGCACAGTGTGCCTTATGGATGAGTCTCGGGGGTGCAAAAGAAGTTTTCCTCCTGCCTTCTTCCCTGACTCCAGTCTTCCTGAAGTCTGAGCTCTTCCCACAAAAACCGTGTGGAGCTCCCGGTCTCGGCCCCAAATTCTGACAGGGATGAGGAACTGCCAACTCAGCAGCGTGCTTGGCACCATAAAACCTGCACCTCGACCTTCCCTAAACTCTCAAATTCTTTTCCCACAGTCATTTCTGATCGTAGTAAATTAATGTTTCTCTTCCTAAATCCCCTTTTTAATACGGAAAACTGATTTCTAGCAACCAGCCTTTTGCAGCTCCTGGAGAATGTGTCACATGTTTTTATTTATGTTCTGTGCTGACTTGGCACTTGCCACTGTTGCTCTTGGGGCTATTTATTTGCAGAGGCTGCCACAGCCACGGCTCATGGCTGTGTTTTGTGTGGTACCTGTGGAAGGAAACGGTGGAGGAATCAGTAAACTGGAGCTGGGGCTCCTGGTGTTTATGTGTGAAAAATTCCTACAAAAGTAAATTACAGTTTGAAAGTAGATAATTGGATCTTTCTCCTGGTGAGAAGTTAACTGAGAAGGCTTTTGAAATCTGAAACTCCTCTGCAAACTGCTCAAGCAAAGCCCTTGAGGCAAAAACGTTTATTAGGAAAAGTTTAGCTGCTGGAATAGCTCAGTGGGGTGATGATGAGCAGCATTTTCACAGCTCCTCCGTGCCAGGAGGTAACCTGAGCTGGAGCCGGGCTGGAACCGGCCTGGGAGCCAGGATGGGACCGGCCTGGGAGCCGGGACTGGGAGCCAGGATGGGACCGGCCTGGGAGCCGGGACTGGGAGCCAGGATGGGACAGGCCTGGGAGCCGGGCCACACCAGACGCTCCTGCCACACCTTGTGTGCCGCCTGGCCAAGGCTTTGCAGGGCTCTGTGCCACCAGCTCGGGCAGCAAGCGCTGCTGGCACTTCCAGCTCACATTCCCAGGCTCCCTCAGGAGACAAACCTCGCTGGCCGGCATCCCAAACGTGGGAGCTCTCACCGAGGAGCCCAATAACTGAACTGTACATCCTGGATCCTGCAGGAAAGCCCTCCCTGGCCTGAGCTGGCAGGCAGAGGAGAGGCTGCTGTAGCTCACGTTCCTGTCAGTGATCCCCCGCTGCTGGAAGCCTTCCTTGTACCAAGCCTGCAGGGTACAGGGGAATGAAACCCCCTCCACTCTCATTAACTGCATGGGTGTAGCTGCTGCTCACTCCTAATTTGGGTTTGTCACTGGTGCTGTGCCTGTTCATTAGCAGAATTCATGAAGTTATTCACGAGCCTTTCAGGTCCCAAACCCCTTTAGAGCAGGGTGAGTTCCTGTGAGCTCTTTAACGCTGACAACAGTGGGAAAAGATTTCTAAAGGACTGGCATCAGCACATTTGAGAATTAACCCTGTGACATGCCCTGCAAAGGGGTGTCTCAAATCCTGGAAAAAAGGAAAACTGAGGCTGTTACAGAGCTGTCCTTTCTATGTGGGAAAACATAAATTTCTGGTAAGGCAATTTTCCTCATAACCTCTCTGTTTTTGACACAGCAACCTTCACTTCTGTCAAGATATTGTCCTTAGTAAAGGAAATCTGGAAAGTTGGGGCTTCAGCATCGTGGGAGGCTTTGAGGAAAGCAAAGGAAACCAACCCTTCTTCATCAAAACCATCGTGCCAGGGACTCCTGCGTTCCGGGACAGGAAACTCAAGTAGGTGTGAGGTACCCGGGGTGTCACAAACACCATCGGGGCTGGGGTGTTCCCAGGGGCTCCCTTTGACTCCTGAAAGGAGCTCAGCTCGCAGTTAATAACTGCTCCTTACACGCTCAGTTGTGAGTTAATACTGTTGCCAAACTTGTAACAAAATAAATCCTGGATTAAGGAGTGTTTTGGTTTCTCCATAAAGCTGCAACGCAAAGGAATTTACAGTCCTTTAAAACCTAACTGTGAAGGTTTTAATTGAGTAATTAGGTAAAAGAAAAAAGGGGATGTTTGAGATGAGTCTTGGAGGTTCCAGAGTATGAAATCTCTTGGATTAGGAAAAGTATCCCAATACAAGCAACAAAAGTCCTCCTCTGCAGGAAATTTAACTCGAGCTTTGCTGGCAGGGTTGTTAAAGACAAATCCCAGGAGAGGAGCACGGAGGCAGCTGGAGAAGCCCACAGTCATCTCTGGGATCCAGGAGCTGGCTGCTCTGCAGGCAGGGCTCTGACAGACAGAGGGGAGGGGACATTCTTGGTGGAGGGAGCTGGGCTTTGCTCCCCAGAGCCGAGGCGGGAGGCCTGGGCTGAGCTGGGCTCTGTGAGTGCCAGGACAGGGCTGTGCTTTCCCCATGGCACACAAGGCAGGGGGCTCAGCACCTCCCACCCCTCAGAAGGTGCTGGGTGTGCCAGAGGGGGCAGGGCCCTCTCACACCTCTGTTCTGGTGGGGCCAGGGGGTCCCTGGAGAGCACCTCACCTCAGTGCCTGCAGCCAGGCAGCTGCAGGACTGACCTCAGTCACAAATGTGTCAACCAGCACACTTTGTCCCTCTCCTGGTGACCTTCAGAGCTGTCCCCCAAGCACCAGCAGTGTCCTCCTTCTCCCTTCCCCTCTGACTCAAGGGAAAAAGTTCTTTCAAGGAGGAGCTGATGATCTTGGCTGGGTGAAATGACCTTGGAGGGCTGTAGGGCTCAATGTTAATAATTCATTAAATCCTGACAAGTGTGGTTCCTGTCTTTGGGCAGGTGTGGAGATGAAATCGTGGCAGTGAATGGAGTGCCAGCAATAGGAATGAGCAACTCGGAATTAATCCCAATGCTGAAGGAGCAGAGGAACAAAGTCACCCTGACCGTGGTGTCCTGGCCGGGGAGCCTCGTGTGAAAGCTCCAACACACACCCAGCACTTCCAGGTATCCACCACCAGCTGGAAACCACACAGAGCTGCACCTGACAGGGAATCCAGGGACTGCTCCACTCCTGCTCCTGCTGCATTGCCATGGAAGACTCCCTGCTGCCTTTCTGTGGAAAACATTTTACTGTGCCGAGGTTATCAACAAATCTGGGTGTTGAATTCAAAGGGTTAATCCAACAGTTCTTGGAGCTTCCCGAGCTCATTAAAGCTCCTCAGGATTGGTGGTGCAAAGCTCTTCCCAGTGTTTCTCTACAACCTGCCCTGGAGGCTGCTGAGGCTTTCCTTGATTTTAGGGCTCTGCTCTCCATTGAGTATTTTTAACAGGTTAAAACAGTGGCTCATAAATCTGCATGGATGGGGACCCAATTAGGCACTTCCTATCTATCAAGACTTCCCAGTCCCAATATTTTTAGGTTTCAGTAAGCTAAGGAATGTGTTAATACATTAAAAACCCAATGGTAACTCAGAGCTGCTGGGCCAGCCTGGTGGAGCTGTGGTGACCCGTGTGAGGGTCCTGTCACAAATCCTGATTGAGGATCCTATACTCTACTGATTTACTGCAAATGGACAATTTGAACTGCTTAAAGAACCACTGTCAAAGGTATCAACAAAAGTGGTTTCATGGAAATAGGATGTTGCAAATTGTGATTTAACCAAAGGTCAAGGGTAAGGTTCACTCTTACTGCACACAAAGTTCCCTGGTTTTAGGATTTGATAAAAGCAGCTTTGTGCCCAGAAGGCAGGTGATTGAGAAAAATAGACTGGGAACCAGACACCCCTGTCCCAGCAAGCTGCTGCTTATTTTTGTCTCTGATCACTGGGAAACTGATAGAGTCAAGGCAAGGGCAGGAGCACCTGTACAGTCAGGCAGGTGAGATTTGCTCCTGCAGTTCTGTCCACATCCCTCTTGCAGCTGGAGCAAAATATCAACTCATGGGATCAGGGAAAGCTCCAAGGCCCTTGGCTGCAGGAAATGTCACCTCCAGAAGGAGACTGTGCCCAGCCTGGCTTCAGTTCAAACCCACTGTGCAGTTAAAATTTAGAATTAGAGAACTGAAGCCCAGGCAGGTTGGTTTGACTTATGACACTGTGAAAGTTCCTACTTGCAAACTCCACCTGAAGCAATTCCCTCCTTTTCCAGCAGGTTAAGGAGCAGCAGAAATGCTGGATTTTCTCAAACTGGGTTGCACTGGGAGATCTTTCCCCTTGTGCTGCCTCTGCTGCACCTTTTGCGGGACCAGCTTTGTAAGAATCAAAGGAGTCTGTCCCCTGTCCAAATGCTGCCTGGAATGAATGTTTAATTCCCTGTAGTATCCCTGCAGGAAAGAGCCCATCCCTGGCTGAAGCCTCTCCTGGGTGGTGACTTGTGCTGAGCTGTCCCTGTCACTTGTTTACACCCAGTGACTTCAGCTCCTGTGCCGGGAGGGACAGCAGGGCCTGTTCCCAGAGCCCAGGGAGCTTGGGAGGAGCAGGAGCTTGGGATCCCTCCCCACAGCAGCCTTTGTTTGCCTGATAAACACCCCTGGTGACTCCGACAGCACAGCTGGGGCTACCTGGGCTCCGGGGCTGTTGTTCCTATGAATGCTGAGAGCTGAATAATCCACAAAGGAAAACTCGTCACTGACCTCGCTGGGACACAAAGGGACAGGAAAACCTGAAGCAGTTTTTTCTCTCTCTCCAATCAATGTGCAGAATGTGTGCCTGGAACAGTAAATATCCATGTGGACAGAGGGAGGGTGATTCCCACTGACTGCAGCAGATGGCAGGTGTGCAAAGGGCAGGAGCTGTGCAGCTGCTGGGCTGATGTGGGAGTGAGGAGGAGGCTGCAGAACCATTTTTACTGTTACTCCATCTCCTTTCAAGGTGCCTTTAACTTCACCAAAATGTCCTCGTAATTTAAATTTTGTTTCCAAAATCAGCTTGTTAATAGATGTTGAATTTGTTTTGATGACTTTATAAATTATTGTAATATTGCCGAAAAATATGGATTACAGGTGTGGTTTTTACCCTTTCTTTCCTGTGTATCAGCCCCAGAACAGGTCACCTCAACATGGCTCTGCTCCAAAAACCTGACCCTGTGAGGCAGGAAATAGTGTAATTGTCTTTGGTTTTCCCAGGAAAGGAGCTGGACTATCCTGATATACGCTGTGGCTGGGAAAAATCCCTGTCCAACAGTAAACCCCACATCCCAACAACAGTAAACCTGCAGTAGCTTCCTGATATAAGTAAAGATTACTTCCAACCCTCCCCCCTTCATATTTCCCTGATATTAAAGGCAAACAATTTACCTCTATTTAATGAAAACAAACCAATTTAAAACTATTTACCTTAAATTCACAGCTGCTCCTGGCCCCATAAGCCTGCTCCCATTAGTGAAGGCCCCTTCCACCTCAGCACGTTCTGTGATTCTGTGACCTGGGCCCAGCTCATTCCAGTAACACAGGAGGAAGTGCAGCACTGATGAATCCGTGCTGGATTCCCCATTCCCACTGGCCCAGCACCATCAGGGGTGGATGTGATCACCATTAATTGTGTCTATTTACAGTGGCTTCTGTCACCTCCACCTGCAGTGCAGGAGATTTGGGGAGTGGGTGTGGAGGAGCTCTGGCCACCCCTGCAGAGGCACCACGGACCCCTGAGCAGGCCAAGGGGAAGGAATGGCCCTGCCTGGGGCCAACCCCCACTTACCTGGGTGCAGCCTCCAGAGGCAGCACCTTCCTGATTGAAGGCAGGAAAAGGCAGCTCAGGGTGGGCTGGGGGCACTGCCCAAGCCCCCTTTGGCACCAGCTGCCCCAGCAAGGGCAGAGTTCCTGTGCTGGAAAAATACAACCACAGCTCATCATTACCAAATCCAGGCTCCTTAGGCAGGGAGGCTCCTTAGGGACTCGGGGCCCCTCTGCTCCTCTGCCCTCCCCTGGCCAAGCCGGCTGTGCTCTGGAAGGGAGGGTGGGCACCTCTGCCGTGGGTGGTGCCAGGGAGCACAGACCAAACATTCCTGAATCCTTCTCACCAGTTTGGTATGGATTTCTCCAGCACAGAAGCAAGTTCATCCCAAGCTCCTGAAAGCTTTCAGGCACTCACAGAGGAACCTCTGCCCTGACCAGAAGCTGCCAGGAGGATTCCCTTGCTCCATGCACAGTGCCAGGAGCTGGGATTCCTGCAGCTTGCGGTGCTGCCCAGGGGAACAGTGAGATGCCATATTCCTAAATTTGGGCTCCGCCATGGCTGCAGAGGGAGCAGCACCCTGCAGCCTGATCCCAGCTAACCCTGGCTCAGTGCACACACATTTCCCATGAGCTCAAAGCACATTAAAAAAGCTCCATGAAAACCAAAACCCAAGAGAAGCCCCAATTCTCCTCCTTCTCCCCTGAGCTCTGCAGTTACAGACCCATCATCTGCACAGTCACAATGTTTAACCCATTTCCAGAGGGCTCCCAGGGCTCAGACTCACACTCAGACTTGCAAGATCACAATACCAAAAAATACAGAACATTTCAGAACCATATTATTTTAGGACAAATATTTCAGACAGTTTTAAATAACAAGTCAAAGAAAAAGGAGACACTTGTGGACTCACGCAAACAGAAGGGCAGGATCCTGAGGACTGGACAGACCAAATCCCCTCAAAATTATTTTCCCTGTTCTTCCCACCCAGAAACATCTCTGTTGCCCCCTTCCCCAACCAATACTAAGTCCAAAGAAACTTTGGAATTCGACTAAATTTATTTTGGGATCTAAGGGAAAGGAATGCATTGGACAGGAGTGTTGGTGATACCCAAATAGAAACGCCAACCCCACGAGGGCAAACTGCTAACTGGGACTTGGTGTTCTCTACTGCACTAGGTTATTCAGTCAACTCTTAGTAAAAAAAAGGAAATAAAATAGTTAAGTCAAAAGTAATTAAACAGAAATTCATGCTCTTACTATGGATCTTCATTGATTCCCCACGTAGAGGTGTAACATGACAGAACTACCTTAGTGATGGATAAAAAAGCCAGTTTGGAGTCTCTGCACGTGCTGTGTAAACAGCAGCTCCCGGGAGCTGCCAGATCCAGGCAGGCCCCTGTGCCCCCCAGCCAGGGCACCTCCTGCAGCTGCTCCTGACACGCCCGGCTGGCCCCGGAGAAACCAGAAGCTGTTTTTGTAGCTATAAAGAAATTTATTTGGGCATGAGACTTTTCACTACTGGACACCAGACTCTAAGCTGGCTCCCGGGACCTAAGTCACACTGTTCTTTGGACAATAAATTTCAAGTTGCACTTACTGTCCTAGTTTTCAAAAAAGGAATGATGATGACAAAAAAGAACCGAGAACTACATGACCTAATTGCGTTAGTTTCAGCTGAAGCCATCTTCCATCAGAAACCATAGGATCTGATACACCAAAGTTCTCCCTAGGGATGTGGATGAGTAGAGTAGCTCAGTGCTTTGTAACTAGTACTGCTGTATTGTCTTGTATCAAAAACAAACAACAACAAAAAAAAGGAAGTTGAAGGGCACGTGCAGCCTCAGCTCCCGAAGCACTGCCACGTGTGCCACGGCTCGCCCAGTCAGCCTCTTCCCTTGGAAAAAGTAAAAAAAATAATAATAATAAAAAAAAATCACCCCCCCCAACCAAAACATCACCAATGCCATGCTGGTTCCACAGGAGCGAGCTCCTCCCGAGGGTGATGGTGGGCCTGGCTCACTCCTTGGTGTCCTGCTCCTCGCCCTCCTGGGCCCCATCCTCGCTGGCCTCCTTCTCCTCCTTGCTCCGCTTGTTCTTTTTGTGCTTGTGGCGCCGGTGGCTCTCCCCCTCCTCGCTCTCGTGCTGCTTCCTGAGCGGGGAACAGAGGGGACAGAGTGACATCAGGCACAGCCCTGCCACAGCAGGGACCCAGGGAGGGGCACAGGGGCTTTGATCCCCACCAGCAGGAGCCACCTCAGCAGCTCCGAGGGTTTATTTGGGATGATCTGATTCCGAGCGCGGCTGCTCTGAGAGGATTGTGCAAACTCCACCCGCTGCATCAGCACAGCCCGGCTGGCAGCAGCCACTCTGCCACTGCCACGCTCTGCCACCAGCCACTCTGCCACTGCCACACTCTGCCAACAGCCACATCTGCCACTGCCACGCTCTGCCACCAGCCACATCTGCCACTGCCACGCTCTGCCACCAGCCACATCTGCCACTGCCACGCTCTGCCAGTGTCCACAGGCAACACCTTGGTGTCCCAAGGGAGCTCCAACAACCCTGACACAGCACCGAGGCTGCTGAGGGGAGGAAGAGTCCTAAACCAGAGAGGTGTTTGACACTTTCACTCCTCCGAACATCTTGGGGAAATCCCTGGAGCAGAGGCAAGAAAGGGATCAGCGAAGCGAGAGAAATGTGGGTTTCCCAATGGGAGGCAGATCCTGTTTCCACTTCTGCTGACTCACACCTGACCTGGCTCTTCACTGGCTTGGTGCTTTAAAACTTTATCTCCTCACCCAGTTTTCCAGATGTGGGTGGATAGCTGGGAATGTTTACAGGATTTCTGTGATGTGGGAGAAGTCCCTGGCAGAAGGTCTGAGCAGGCTGTGCCTGCCCCCAAGCCCTGTGCCCTGCCAGCTGCTCCGTGCATCCACCACAGCCCTGGGAGCAGCTCTGCCTCCTGTCAGGGAAAGGGAAGAGCTCCTGTTTGGCCCCTCCTGGGAGGAGATTTTCTGCTGCTTCTCCAACACACCATTATTTCTCTCATAGGTTCAAGCCAAGTGAGCTCTCAGGACTTACCATGGTGTGAAGATGGCAGAGTTAGTTAAAACACAGCCCAGAGTAGAGAAACAAGCAGGTAAATTTATCCCAGGATAAACTGTGACTGTACAGGCACAGCTCCGTGAGCAGGGACAGCATCAGGTGTAGAGACAAATTCTTAGCACAGCTGGAATTCCAGTTTAGCAGCAGACACAGAACTGGCTGAACCTGGCTGAAAAGCTCCTGGCTTCAAGTAATTTTCTGACTCGTTTAATAAATGGTTTCACAGTCATTAAAGGAAAAAAAATAGGGAAAAATAAAAGGCTGCTGCCTCTCCACAAAACACCTTCAGCCATCTCGTGGACAATGTGTCAGTGGTTTATGCTGGGACAATGGGACTGTCCTTTAATACTGAAACCAGCGTCAGTGATTTCCTTCACACTGCTCGGTTTGCAGGAAGCTGGAAATGAAACCCTTTCATCTGCCTGCAGATGCTTCAAATCCCAGTGTGCCTCAAGCAGGAAATCCCAGAATGGTTTGGTTTGGAGGGGACCTTGGGCAGGGATTCCTACAGTGAGGTACCTACTCCAAGGTTTCAGGTCTGAGTGAAGGAAGCTGAGAAATAACCCCCAAAGCCAGTGACTTGTTTGTCTGCTACCAGCTCAGCTTCCAGTTATTCTGTATTCCATTTTTATTATAGTCTTGGCCTTTCTTCCCATCATTGTTTCCAACCCTTCAGCAATCAGTCCTTCCTTGAAATCTTACTCATCTCCTTAAGGACGAAAACAGCCTTTTACCTGCAGTCACTACGTAGGAGTTTTTCTGATACCAATTTCAAAATAAGAGTAATTACCTACAGAGCTGACACGAACTTCAGCTAAAAGAAGGAAGTGGAAGCACCAACAAGAAAGAGCAAGTAATTAATGGGATGTGAAGTGACGCAGGACCTGAGCACAGAACCTGCCTCAGCCCAGAGAGCTGATCATCTGTTGCAAATCCATTTTCTGCAGAAAAGCTGTGATTTGAGGACATCCTGCTCTGCCTCAGAAGTGTTTTGCCTTTGTACAGACCATCACCCCCTCACTATCAGGCTCTGGGCACAGAGCTCTGCTCCTCCTGCTCAAGAGGCAATTAGGCAGAAAGAAGTTTTCCACAGAGAGAGTGACTGGGCATTGGAATGGGCTGCCCAGGGAGGTGGTGGAATCACTGTCCCCGAAGGTGTTTAAGAAAAGACTGGATGTGGCACTCAGTGCCATGGGCTGGTTGGCAAGGGTGTGTTAGAGCTGGTCTTAGGTTGGACTCCATCACCTCAAAGATCTTTTCCAGCCTAATTGATCCTGTGATTCTGAGAGCTCTGCTCTGCTGCACAAGAGCAGCAGCACCCAACGCTGATGCTTCTGTCACGGCTTTGCACTTCCCTCCGGGTGTGATTTTGCTAAGGTGGGAGCTACACCGCTCTGGAAGCGGAGGTCAATCCCTCCTTTATCCATCAGTGCTGCCAGCCGGGAACTCACAAGCACCGAGGCCTCCTTTGCCTATCACAGAGGGCTCCTGCAGGCACCTGCCCAAGCCTCCCCCTTGCCCGGGCCACTGTCACACCGCAGAGGGCCGGGACGACCCAGGCTGACGCTTCACCCCGACATCCCCTCCCCAGCGCTGACCTGCGGGAGGATTTGTGTTTGCTGCCGTCGTCCTTGTCGCGGTGGCGGCGCTCGCGGTGCCGCTCCTCGCGCTCGCGGCTGCGGTCGCGGCTGCGCCGGTAATCGCGCTCGAAGTCGTAGCTGCGCTCGCGGCTGTAGTAGCGGTACCGCTCGTCGTCGCTGCGGGGACAGGGGACACGCGGGCACACGTGGGCACGGGGACACGGCCCTCGGGCCTCAAACCCCATCCTCACCAACATCTGGCCCCTCTCACCCTGTGCTCCTGCAACCCCTGCGGCAGGAACACAACGCGGGTGTGCTCCTCTCGCCACTCGGCCTCCCAGCTGCTGGGTTACCCCCACCACACACCTCCCAGGCAACCGTAATCCTCTTGTGTGAGCTGCTTTTTTCCCCATAAAACCCTCAAACTGTGAGCACAACTCATGTGGCCTTTCTGTCTGCACCTCTCTACCTGCTCAAAGCATCTCATTCAGTCCCCACACGAGTGGGCACCGTGTACCCCAAGTTCAGACATGCCCCACACTCGCCTTCCCTCTACACCTTCCTGTTCAACTTCTGAGAGCCAGAATCTGGAGGGTTAAAAAGTCCCTCTGTGGAAACAATACTCAGACCTGGGAAAAAGAAGCATTGTTCTGACACTCCTGGGAACAAGCTAGACAAATAAATGTCCAGATCAATCAGCTGGGAGTGCTCCAAAGGACTGCACGGCCACCTGCCCTGCTCTGACACGCACCAGGTGCTCCACACCACCCAGAAATGCCAACAATGTGCTCAGCAGAGCTGATCCCAGGCCTTGGCTGCAGCATGGACCTGATCAGGGAGTGGGGGAGTCTGAGCTCTTCCAACTTTAGCAAGTTTGTCTTCTGTTCTCTTCCTCCCCCTCCCATCCACGCTGCCCACAAGCTTGTAAGAAAAAAAAAGGGAAAGAAAAAAAAATATTAGGAGCACACTGCCCTGTTTGCTCCCTCCCCGGGCTGGGAAGCTCCCTGTGTCAGGAATGCACATTCTGATCATGTTTTGAATGATTATTGGCATTTCTCACCCTGAAGCCTGCAAAACACTGACACTGCCGGTGACTAAACACCAAAGGGATGGGTTTAGGAAGTCTTTGCAGCCCAGCCTCCACCTTACATCAATACAGGGAGGCTCCAAGCCTCCTTTCCTTTCCCAAGTGCTCCTGGCACTGCTGTCAGCCGAGGTCACAGCAGCTCCCACCAAGGTGGTCTCTCCAGTTCTGCTCACATTTCCTGGCTCACTCCCAGGGAATGGCACTCCCTGCCCCACAGGAGAGCAGAGCAGAGCAGGGTGTTTGTCCTTTGATCTGAGAGTGACATTTAGAAGACAAGAAACAGCAGCTCCTGCAGCCAGTGCTTCACACTGAGCTGTGAAATAGTGAGTAAACACAGAGGGGCTATTTAATTTACTGGCCTCGTGGGAGAGCAAGAGGAACTGGTTCTGCTGGATTTAAACAAAAAACCCCAAACCCAGACACAGGAAATCAGGCAGTGACATCAACTCCTGGTCTGTCCTGTAGTTATTGATCCAAAGGAGCTCTTCCCCAGGCACTTCAGAAAATTCACCTGGTGCTGAACCCTTGGTCAAACACCCTGTGGTGCTCCAGGGCCAGCCCAGAGCTCCCCAGCAGCAGGAGGGCAGCACTCACTTGTTGTATTCACTGGTGGTCGGGGTGCGGTCGCGGTCCCGGTCTCGCTCCCTCTCCCGCTCCCGCTCGCGCTCCCGCTCCCTCTCCCGCCTGGAGCCCGAGTATTCCCAGTGGCTGCTGCCGGAGCTGCTCGTGCCCTTGTCCACTGTCGTCACCCAGGGCGTGTGGGACGTGGAGATGGGGGGGTAGCTGATGAAACCTGAATCTGCAGCCAGAGACCAGAACCCTCCGTCATCTGGAGCACCCACAGCTGCCCTGCTGTCCCTCCCTTTCCGAAGACCCCCCATGGCAGTAGAGCTGAATCCAAGGAGACAATGGCCCAGCTCCCTTCTGTCCTTCCCCTTTCACTTCCAGCAGTTTGCTAAGAACAGGGAACACCTTCTCCCCAAGGAAGACACAAGAGCAGATGCTTACAGGCAATGCCTGTAAGTCTCTGTCAGCCCTGGGCTCCTGGTCACCTGTACAAGGTCCCACCTCCCGCCAGGAACCTTCTGGTCTAAGGTGGCACCTGGGGAGGGCCAGGAGCACTAACTGTTACCAAAGGATGTCACCTGGTGAGCCCAGAGCCACCAGCACTTCCCATCCAGATGTGGCCTGCCCAGCTGGACCAGCGAGGTCATATTCCAAAGCAGTGCCAGCTGCTGAAAGCTGCACGTCTGGCAGCACTGGAGGCTCCTGCTCCTTGGGAAGTGCTGGCATTGCCCATTCCTCCAACCTTGTCCTGCAGGGAGACACTGCAGAGCTGCCTGTGCTTCCACCTGCTCAGCACAGCCAGGGAGGGCCACTCTGAGCTGGTCACTATGGAATTGGGAGAGAACACGGCACTGCCAGGGCTGCACCAGGGAAGGGAATCTGCTGAAACCCTGGCACTGCCTCTCCCATTACAAAACCACAGGAGATGGGTGCCTGTAGGCAAGGGAGAGAGTGAAGTGGGGGAGGAGGGATACAAAAGCTCAGGGAGGAGATTCCAAGCTCAATAGCTGTGCATGGTTGTGCTCCTCCTTGAGGCTGGGGAAAGGGGAGAGAGTGTGAGGGTGAGCACGTGTGTGTGCAAACAGGCAGAACACACTGCTGAGGCACTGGGGAAGCTTCTCTGTGCTGGGTGTCTGCACTGGAGCAGAGAGCTGAGCCTTAGCCCTCAGCCACAAAACTGCACCAGCAGAGCTACTCAACACTCAGTGCACAAAGCCAGCCTGTGCTCCTGACTGGGACTGGGTGGGGCACAAGAAGACCCTGCAGTTAAAGCAGACACGATGTGTGCCAGCCTCAGAAAAGCCTGCACTGCCAAGAACCAGGGAAGAGAGAGAGAGCAGCAGCTGGGGGTGTCCTGTCCAGTCTCACCTGCGGAGTTGTAGCCAAAGGGAGGTGGCTGCCTGTTGTTGTAGCTGGCTGGCTGCCTTTGGGAGAGAAAAGGGGGTGAGTTACTGACATCAGGGACCCCCACAGGTCTGGCTGTGCTGCAAGTTCACCCTGTTCTTTTCTGGAGGTCTGTGGAACATCCTTACGGGAAACCCACTACCAGAAACGCTCATGGGTGCAGGGGTTTTGCCAAACCTGCCATAATCCCACTGCTTGCCCTGTTTATCCCAGGCAGGCTCCCTGGGAAAGCACCACTGCTCCCAAACTACCTGGAGAATCTTCCCAGAAAGCACCTGCAGTAACAAAACATGCCATCAGCTACTCTAGGCTTTGCCTAGATCTTCTTGACTCCTTCCTATGCCTTGAATCTGACAAATCCAGATGAATTCACAGAGGATTCCTGACAGACCCTGCTCTCACCCTCCACCCCAATCCAAGACCAGACCATGAGTCACTAGCACTGATTTTTGACATTTCTCCTCCCTTCCTCCCTCCAGAGCAGCTGCACCCATGGTGTGGTCTTACCCAGGTGTGGTCTTACCCATCCAAGGTTGGGATGAGGAGAGCTGGTGGTGGTGCCAGAGGTGGAGGGAACAACCCTAAACATAGAGGGATAAGTCAGCAAAGATCTCACAGCTTCACAAGGGAACTTCAGTGCTGTTCACAGTTAAAAGCCATTAAAGCATCTTTTTCCTCTAAACAAGGCCCTGTTTGAAACGGAATCATTTTTCTTCAGGATTGTATCTCCTCCCAAAATTCAAACCCTAAAGCTCTGTTAGTTCTGTAGGGGTATGGGAGAAGAAAACCCAAAGGAAAAACTAACTTCTATTTTGGCTTATAAACATTAAATATAAGATTCATCAAGGAGTAACAATTAACTCTTACAGTCCTATGGAAGGAAATGGTTCTGGGGATGCAGACATCTTGCAACAGCAAAGGTTCTATGGCTGCACTGATTAAAATTAATAACTTTGTCCCTTACAGAGCCCACAACACAGAATTCAGCACCAGCCCTGGATTTGCAGAGGGACAGCATCTGGTCACAGCTACACCAACAGCTAACTTTGTTTTCCACGGCAGAATTTCCAGTAGAAAAAAAAAATTACAGCTAGAAGAAACTCAGCTCTGAATTAGGGGGTTCTTGACTTAGCCATGAGACTGGTTGCTCCATTCTGTTCTTGGTTTTCAGTATCTCCACCCAGCCCTGAGCAAAGGCTCCTGCTGGAAATGGCATTTGTTCTGCTCAGTCTCACATTCCCAATTCCTGTACGAGGCACCAATTTGTCACTCACACTTTTGCTGTGCAAATGTCATCCCAAGAACTACACCATTTCAAATCTAAGTGGCTTTTGCCACCTCAAGTTCTCCATTTCACTTTCTAAAATGGTTTTCAGAGACAAACAAGACAGAATGAAGAAGCCCTTCAGATTTAGGTCCAGAATAGATAAGCAGCTCAAGTTCAGTGTTGAATTGGAGTCTTAGTCTTAAATTAACTGTGCTCTGAACTGGTGCCATCCTATTTCATGCTACTTAGTCCAAATGCTCAGGTAGGGCCACCTGTGTGTTCAGAATTGCTGCTGTTATTCAGAACAAGGTAACACCTACCTGGAATTGGACCTGGAGGTGGCAGGCCTGTGGAAATAAGCATGGAAAACAAGTGAGGACAACAGGGAAAGCATGGCATCTCTGTACCTCAAGCTAAACCTCAAAGCACTTTTGAATAAATTTCACATATTTGAGCAAACAGAGCAGCAAAAAAGTTGGTGCTATTAAGCAGGAATTAGCCTATAAATTATATCATTTTACCAAATGATGGTCTCTTTACCTTTATGTTATTATTTAAAATGTTGCTGCTCTCTTACACTTGAGAATGCCTTTTCTAAGTGTCAACACATGAACAACTGATTTGGACTTCAGGACAACTGAAGGAGCTGGAGAGGAGAACGTGCTGCAGGTTCCTGTGCAGTGTGTCCACCCTGATTTTGCCAATCACTTCAATGTAAGGCAGTAGGAAAAGTTACCATGGAAAAGTTACTGAGAAAAGCAGCAGTGAGTGCTGCAGTGAATGCTCCTCAGCCAGGAGTTACTGCGTGAAGTGCTCCTGGTGCCTTCTCCAAAGCTTGGCTGCTGCTCCAGGACCAGGAGAAGCCCAGAGCGTGGCCTCCTCACTTCAGCCTGGCGTATTTGAGCCAGGAGCAAAATGGACACAGACACAACTCATGTTGGATCAGAAGATGCACAGACTTAGGGAGAACTGAAGACACAAAGATGTATCCTAGGCCATGGCCAATGCCTGTAAACTTCCAGAGAGAAATGACTCTGTGCCCCTGGAAAATGCTGCGTATGTGGCCTTTTCCACTGCAAAATTCTTTGCTCTCTCCACCAGTCTTGTCCTATTTTCTGCCTGGTGCTAGAAACCCATGGTAAAGACCTCATCTGTACTATTTATATTTTGTTTCTAAAATGAAGCCCTGCTCTAAGGTCTGCACTGGGCACTGGGCTCTGCTGGGAGCATAACAATCATCCTGCAGTGGCAGCTGAACAGGCACAGAAACAGAGACAGGTAAAAAACTTTGGTTTATGCTTTGAACTACAACCAAGAACTGAAAGGTTACAGAGTTGCTGTTGCAGAACTGCCAATTCCAGCATCTCCCTTGAAACACCTGGAATCAGTCAGAGCCAGAGAGGATCCTGCCCTGAACAACCTTCTGAGCTGACAAGGAAAGCAATTCCTACATCCTCAGCTTCCTCCACAGAGAAACAGGGACCTGTTTCTGACATTTATCAATACAGCAAATGGGTCAGTAGCACTGGAAAGTTCCCTCATGGAAACAAAGCCCAGAGGTTTTGTTTCAAGGAGCAGCTGCCATTTGTAAGTATTGAAGGCAGATGTTAAACAGGTTGATAGAGACACTAAACAAAGCCTGGCCAGGGGTAAGGACCTGTTCCCCCACTGCTCAACCATCCCATAGCATTGAACCATTAAATCTTTGGTTTGCTCCAAGCCTGGCACATCCCAACTCACGTTTCACATACCTGGAGGATGCAGGGGAGGTGGAACAGAAGTCACTGGAGGAGGAGGGTGAAGGAAATGTGGAGGAGGAGGCCCAGCGAGCGGGGGAGGCGGAGGCCCTGCTGGTGGAGCAAACGGCTGCTGCTGAGGAGGCTGCTGGGGCTGGGAAGGCTGCTGGGGCTGCTGGGGGGGTTGTGGCTTACTTCCATGGTCTCCAAGGACCTTAGGAGGCAGAGGAATGAGAAGAGAGCATTTTAATCCCTTTGCTCCTGCAGCAGGGATCTCACAGTGCTGGCAGCTTCACCAAAATAGGAGTGTGGCCATGCCTGGAAGAGTGACCAATATGCAGAAGCACCAGAGTGACCTGGAAATGCAGCTGTCAGTGCTTGCAAAGGGAAGGAACAACAACCCTTTCCCAGCAAATTCCTTCCCTTAAGCAAACTCTTCTTGTTTGCAAAATCTGGAAAACTGACCACTAAAAAAATAAACGAAGCACAAAACCACACATAGAAACAAACCCAGGAACTGCACATAGAAAGGGAAAGGTTCCATATCTGGGGTTTTTTGGCAAGTTAGAAGTGGTTGGCAGGAGGAAAGTGGTTAAGAGAAGGGGGCTTGGCAGATGCTCCTCAGACCCTGCAGAGCAGCTTCTTGCCTAGGAGCCACCCAGAATATTACGGTCACACACTGGGCAGGCAAGCCCAGAACTGAGACCAGCTTTAAAGCCTGGGCCTCCATTTCTTACAACGGACAACATCCAGTAACACAGGCCCAGGCTCAGTCTGAGGTGTGGGCTGCACCAAATGATGCTGAGACTAAATGTTACTTCAAAGCACAAAGAAACACCAGCCCCAGGTACAAACCCTGCACTGCAGGGGATTCCAACCCAACAGTGGAGGGAAAGAGAATAATCCACAGAAGAGATTCCCAGCTACACACTCCCAGGAATATTTTGGGAGAGCTGATGAGGAAGGAACTCGGGCCTTACCATTCCCAAGGGAAGACTAGTCCTTAAAGGACAAATCTGGCTTTTCCAAGGCAGCACAAAAGCTTTACCTGAATGGGGTTTTCCTCCGAGGCATGTTTATCCCGACGTCTTCCTTCCACCCTCCTGATTGTGCCAGCCTGGCCCCCGATCACATCAATGGTCCCACCCAGCTTCCTGGTACAAAGCAGAGGCATCTTTTTAGGCTCACAGACATCAGGAGCAGCAATTTTCCCTGCTATCAGCAGACTTCTCTCATGCTTTCTTTCCCACCAGGGAAACATCTCTCAAATCGGACAAGAGGCCAAGGAGAAGCCCGTTTGCATTCCTGAACAATTTCACTCTGAGCAGGGGCGAGTTTGGGCTCTCTGAACACCCAGAAATGTGATCCCAAAAATCACCACAAATAGGTGTAAACACAGGGATTACACACCAAGACAGAAACACCCTCAAAGTGCTCAAATGCCACCAGCCTAAGCAGAGCTTTAACCCTTTGCTTGAAGCACAGGGTTGGTTCCCAGACAAGGTGTAAAGTTGGGATGCAGGGCAGGTTTCTGCAAGGCAGGTGTGCAAAAACTGTTTTGTGAATGAAGCAACACAGAAACAGCCCGAGCCCAAAGCTCTGGCTCATCTGGTGTGCTCTTCTGAAGCTTTTGATAAAATCCCATCAGGGCCAAGTGGTTTCCCCAGCAGAGGCAGCCCCTCAGAATGACTCAGTTGTTTTACCACATCGAGCAGCGTTGCACACAGGCTCAGGAACCCACAGCTCCTCTTATCCACTGCCAAACTCGTAATCCACTTCCACTTGAGGAGGCAAAGATTAACATCGTGGGAGTAGGAATAAGCCAAGCAAGCACAAGCAGTGTCAGCAGTGTGAGCCCTCAAAGCTGAGGTGTTTGCCTGGCTCCTTCTACTCCCAGAGATGTGTCCCATTAGCTGGGATCCAGGATTCCCTCCTTGCACCAAGGAGGGGGGAATGGGCAGGCAGGGGTTGCACTGCTGGAGGTGACAGCGAATGAGTGACCACAGCAGCTTCTCTTTGAGGCTTGAGGAGACTCAGACATGGCCCAGGTGGTTCCCAGCTGCCCCCATGAAGAACATGTTCTTCTCTTACCTATTGGGAGGAGGCCCAGCCTTCATTCTTCCTCCCACCAGAGCCAAGAAGTCTGTTTTGAACTCTGTTTTGATGATGTTGTTTTCCACTTCTTTTTCAGCATTTCCTGTTCTTCCCTGCTGAACCTACAGAAGGTAATACATAACACACAGGTTTAGTGCCCTTCCTTCAAGTGGATGGAGCACCAGAGATTAATCCTCAGCAAATAAAAGGAACAATCACAGGGCTCTTGCCAACAAGCAGCCTATTCTTCAGTCAAGGCACAGCCATTTCTGCCAAATAGTGGCCACTCCAGCCTGCTGTCCACTGTCTCCTGAAGTCCAAAAGTTTATTAAACTCATATAATTTTCCATGGAGTCACCAAGTCAAAACTGGAAGCAGCAATACTTGCTGTACTGACAATTTGGCTGAAGTTCTGATGGCCACCAATGGATTCCTGCAAAGGCTGATGGCCAAAGCGGTCTCCAAACACAAAGGGCACCACACCACTGCAGCAATCAACAGCAGAGACCAAAACACCCCCGGGTGCCCAGCTCCCCTCTCTGCACTTCTTCCATCCAGAGGGTTTTCCAACCAGACACCCCTACAGCTGGGCAACCTTGGAAATTCACTCCAATCTTGCTGCTGTAGTGGTTCAAACCTGGCAGGCAGATGGAACTTTGCCTTCGATACAGAAAACATTTTCAGCAGAGATTTAAACTTTAAAGATTCATTTCTGTATTTCTCCTCACTGAAAGGACACAGAACAGTTCAGAACTGAGGTATCTCCTGCTCTTACACCATCAAGTCTGTGATTACAAACACAATCCCAATTTTCCTGGAGCCAGGAGCAGCAGTAACACGTCACCCACCGTGATCTTGTTCTCAGTGCTGATGGGAGGAGCAGGGTCCAGCCCCAGTTGAAGCCGTCGCTGTTTTTCACAATAAGCTTTCCATGTTTCTTCATTGAATCCATAATTAAAGTAATCAGAAAGATCAGCACCTGGCAGAGGGAGCAGAAGTTAACACGGGGATTCTGCAAACTTGCATTCTCGAAATGTCCTTTAACTGCTTCAATGAAGGGTTAATAAAACAAAGGTCTTCTAGAGAGCCCAGCTTGTGCCTTTTTCTGTCAGAAAGTTGTGGGTGCCCAGAGGAGACAGTGGCTGCTCCTTGGGTGGGAGGGGGACATGGCCTGAGCAGCACTGGGACCCCCTGGGACACACAATCCAGCAATGAGACCCCTGGGACACACAACACAGCACCGGGACCCCTAGGGCATAGGACAGCAGTGGGACCACGGGACACACAGGGCAGCAGTGGGACACCCTGGGACAAACCCCTGGGACACACAGGGCAGCAGTGGGACACCCTGGGACACACAAGGCAGCATCTACAAAGGCCATTGAGAGCTGCCTGAACCACTTATTCACCGGCTTGGTTTTTTCAGACTGGTTTCTTCCAATTGCCCACATGAGTTGAGTGATGGGCACAGCACAGGAGTGGAAGTTCCAGCCCCCACCACAAAAATGGGATGGGGCCACAGAACCTTTTTTTCAGGGGAGCTAAGCCCACACATTCCCCTTCTGACCATCACTGCCTTTGCTGTTTCGAGAGGAGATTCTGGGGCTCACCCATGTCATGAAAGACAGCTAAAGCGGGAGTTTTTTATTGATACATCCCAGACTACACAAGTAATTACAGCTCAGTCACAACCCTAATTAGTCATCCCAGAGTGTTATCTCACACTGCCAGTCTCCTGTGCAATGTGCCAATTCAGCATGAGCACTTCTGAGTAACAGAGGTGACCACAAACTACTTGCCAAGAAAACGTAGATGCAGAGGGACAATCCCAGCTGCAGTAATTCCATGAGCACCTCTCCCAGCTCCCAGCAGGAAGCACCACAAAGCACCTCCTGCCCCGCTGAGGTGTCCCTCAAACATCCCCCATGCAAAGATATTCCAACACAAACCAACTCCAAAACAAACAGCTGACACACAGGGCTAAGCAAAACCCTCTGACCATGCTGAGCTTGGTTTAACTGTGAGGTCTAAGCAGTGAGTTTATCTCCTGGGTTGCCCACTCTTCCTGTTGTACCACCCAAACATGCAAACTCCATCCACACTGACTCAGCAACGTGACATTTACTTATCTATTTTATCAGCCTCTATTTCAGACCTCTATCAGTTCTTCCACATAGGATTTCTTCCTCCTCTCCCTCACTCAAAGAGATATCAACCTGCTGAACAATTAACTGTAAAAGATATGAACTTGAAAGGCTGTTGAGTAATGAGCTACCTGCCACCTAAAATAAACTTACAGACCACACAGCTCTGCAGAAATCTTCCCTCTATGGTACTCCAACACTGTTTTAGGGCCAGCTGGCTCTATTTTGGTCCAGGAATGGCAGCACGGCCACAACGATGTCCACGCCTTATCTCTGCACTTCACTGTATTCTTTCTAACTCATTTTCTTCCCATTCCCCTCTTTCTCACTTTGCACTCAAGGAGAAATCCCTGCAGAAGAAAAGCTCCTGTTCCATTCTGTCTGCACTGCCTCCAAGGTGCTTTAGTGCTGGTTTGATTGCTGGACACTTCCACGGAATTATTAGCAGTGTACTGCCCTTCATGTGGGCAAGGGATACCCAAACCACACCACAGACAACCTCAGCAAAGCACTACTTGCTCAGCACAGCAATGTTGCTGAAAGATACAGGGGCTGGCAGGGAAAATAACGATTGCTGAGAAGCAGCAAGTGGACTTTTTGTTTCAGTTGATATTGCATTGCAGCAGATTTATGAGAGTAGCACAGCAAAAATTTGGATGCCTTGTTCCTTCAATTACTTTTGTACCAGAAGAAACACAGTAGCTTATTTGTAGCATCCTACAGCTGCAAGAGGAGAAATATCCCTCATACAAGTAAGTGTGGGCAGCCCCAGGACTTAAATGAGAAGAGACCATGGGGGCAACTGTGGGCTTGGCCATGGGAGACAGAACAGGCTCCTGCACAGGAAGAGGAGAACACACACCATCAACACCCAAATCCTGATCCCACTCAGCTGCCTTTAAGGCCAAACATTATTGGATTGGTATCAGTGCAATACTCTCTGGAAGCAGGGAATTAAAAAAATAGACCATTTAAAAAAAAACGCTGTTCCCTTTAGGGAAGTTCAATTACTAGAATAAATGCAACCCAATTTTAGGTAGAGCATGGCTTGTTCAATCAGTAAATGCCATTGATTGTCTAGCCAAGCATCAGAGGCTGAGCAACACACATTGTTCCAGCTTCCCTGTTCCCTGGCAACAACAAATGGACAGAAATTACATGTGAAAATAAAGAGAGACAACCAGAACTGCAGAAAATATTTACCACAAGGAACTGTGAGGCCCTACCTGGTTTCCTCCACGGTTTGTCTTCAAATGAATCCAAATCCACTTCTATCACAGGCAATCCATTTATATTCCCTGCGGCATCCAAGTCAATACCTTTGGGCTGCAACTTGGCTTTGGGGAGAGAGGAACTGTTACTCCTTTTAATGCAATGCCTTTAATCCACTCATTTGCTCAGCAAATTATTCCAGTCAAACCCAAAGTGCTGCTGTGAATTAATCCCTGGCTTTACAGCACGTAGGTAACCACAATCAACTTTTTAATAAAAAGGACTTCAGTCACTCCATAAACAAACAGGGTGTGCAGCACTTGCAGTTGAACAGCAGAGAAGCAAATTCAACCCAGACTGGTACTACAGACAGAGCAAATCATGAGAACATGCATGAAATTTACCCCAAAGGAAAATAAAATAAAATTATTTTTCTCTCCAGGCAAAATATTTATTTTTCCCTCCCATGACAGAGTCATTTTTTCATACAAGAGACTTTTTCAGGATCAGTCTTTAGTGGACTAATGGGAGTCAGCCAAAATCTGTTGGGTACAGATCTTCAAGGGGAATTTGTTCTTATTTTCTCAATCAGAAGATAATTCATTTGTATAAAGCAATTAGTGGAAGGAAGTAGATGAAGCCCACGAAAGGACAGTCTCACATATGTGGAAGGACAGAATCCAAGACTCAATTTAGAGTAAGAATTAAACTGAATGGTGTGGAAAATTTCATCAGCAAAATATGCACAGCTGATACTCAAGGCCAGAGTTTGTTTCTTTTGGTATCTTACACTGTGAGTAGCTCAAAACACTGAGCACAGTTACAGCCTTCTCCAAGCCTGTAATGCTCAGCCCCAGTGCAACAATATCATTTAGAAATATTCTGGGGTTCTACTATAAAAGTATTAATCAATATATTTCTTCTCTAGTTTAAACAGAATTATAATCACCTTGTTCAGTGATGGGTAAGTAAATCACTCCATTGCATCCCAAACATTTAGACTGTCCTAGCAGCACTAATTTTTAGGAAATGCATTTACTATTCCTGGTTTACATAAGATGCACTAATTCTATATCCTTCCAAACAGAGCAAAATTTGCAGCTGCTGCAGCTGTCAGTGCCAGGTAGGTGAAATATTGCAAAGGTGAAGGATAAAAATAACAGCAATACCTGAAGCAGATGCTCCATAGCCTCTACCCGTTTTTAAGTTTAGATTCATAGGAGTTCCCCTATTGGAAAAGAATCACTACATTGGCATTTGAACAAATGACTTGGCTGAAGAGTCTCATGCAAAATATATTCAAGCCCTGACACCCTTTAGGAGATGCTTTAGTTCACCTGGGTTTGCTATTCAGAGTCATCCATCACAGTGAAACCACCTCTACAACAAGAGAAGGAAATTACCCATAAAGTGAAAAAATTAGAATATGCAGCAAAGCACAGGTGAGGTGTTTCTGTAAGAGGAAGGCTGCTAGCAGCAAGCAAAAGTGCTGTCATTATTTTTATTCAATGCACATTAGGCAGAATTTTAAAAAATATAATTTCCTGCTTCTCAAACCCAGCCTCACCATTTCTGAAGCACAAAAATCAGACAGCTGGAAATTAATAAATGCACAGCTTATGCAAATTCTGAGCAATACAGATTTTGGTTCTGGAAGTTTTCACAGAGGAGTTACATGTAACTTCCCACCTTTACTCTGCCCAGGGAACCCAATAATTAGTAGGTTAATTTTCCAGCAGCAGACCCACAGATTCTCAATCCCATTTCACAGATGGATTCTCCAACAAGCACTTGCAGGGCAGAGCTGCCCATCAGCTCCTAACCCCATTCCGGTGTCGTGGCCGTTGCTCCCATGTCTCATCCCCACATTCAATCCCAACATGCTGGGATACCTCAGCCCCAAATGACCCCACAGGCAGCAGTACCCACATGTAGGACGGTGCTCCCGTTTTGATGTTGCCAATTGTAACCTTCACGTCATCGTCATCGCTGTCACTGTCACTGTCATCCTCATCATCCTCCCCACTGGGAAGGGCCTGCAACAGCAGAATCACACAGGAGCTCAGGAATACACACAACTGGTAATCCCCCAGGACAGCCCAATCCTAGGAAGCTTCCTGAACAGCCTTCAACAACAATGGGCAGGTGCCCACAGAGAAACTCCTGTGTCCTTTGAAGATGTGACCCTACGTGAGAATTGGGGTAACACTTGTGAACATGGGGAAGGTTTAGCTCAGTTCTAAGAATTTCATCACATCCCTCACTCAGTTCCTCTGCCCACTCTTTTCTGAAAGAGTTGGGGTTTTTGTGACACACCTCCTTCACAGGTCCACGGTCAAAGTACACAACCACAAATGGAAACCACCAAAATACATTCACCAGGCTTCACCTAAGAACCTCAAGGCAAATGTTTCCTCACCACAACTTCTGTGGCAGAAAGCTGCTGAGGAGTTTGGCTTGGCTGATTTAGCACAGTCAGCCCCCAAATCACTTCACCTTACAGTTGCTGATTTAACTCCAGTGCAGCCCCAGCACTGGGGCACAAAATTAAAGGAACAGAAAAAGCAATCTTCCAGGTATCTAGCAAGTGCAGTTTTGCAAGATGCATGAATTATCACCTCCCCCTAAAAAAGGGCCTGAGGAAGGTGTTGCTCACCCTCCCTCCTTTTCCACAGCACACAGGTCTGTCAGAACCCCACATGAACCCTCTTGACGTGGCAGAAAATAAACCCATCAAAGAGACCAGAAGAGGAGGGAGGGGAGAAGCAACCCTCCTCCTCTTTCAGCACCAAGCCACTAGATTGCATTCTCAGAGGTCTGAGCCTGGATCAAAACTGATTCCCAGCACTTTGGGCTTTCTATCCCAGTATTTCCCATGCTTTACTGGTCCTTGAGAAGCCACACTGAATATTGAGCTGGATGTAACATCGTGTCCTGCTTTTCCTGCAGCATCAGAGACCCCGATCTGCCTCCTCAGAGGGCACGAACAGTGCTTGCCCCAGGGCTCCCTCCGCACCACTCCAGGCAGGATGACAAGCCAACCTGCTGCTGGAGTTGGCTTTGGGCACGGCTGTCAGCACACCCCAACACTACAAATACAAGGTGTTGGACAGGACCAGGATCTTTACACTGCCTCTTTTTCCCCAGGAGTGTAGAGAAGCACAGGGATCACCCTGTGCACCACGTGCAGAGGGACACGTACGTGCTGGGACATCTCTCGGTCCTCGTTGTTGACGGGCCGGTTCTCCTGGGGAGCATCCTGCAGAGGGTGAGCAGACTCTGCATGTCTGGGAAAGGGGACAGAGAAAACAAAGTGACCACGACACAGAAAGGAAAGTGGACAAGCCCAGCCTAAAGGTTCACCTACAAACAGTTCTAGAGCCTTTGCTCAGGTGACTTTCACACAATGCTTTATTCTTGTCGTGTGTTTGTTCTGCTGGCATTTGCTCAACTACCTGACAAAAAATCCATCCTCCTGGCTTGGCTTTGCTTTTGCAGGGAAGAATCAGTTTCACACATCCAGAGAGCACCTGACAGCACTCAACAGCTCAGTGGCAGCTGGTTCAGCTCGGGTTTGGCACAATCACAACTGATAAGAATAAGACCATAATAAGCAAAATTTCACCTCCTCCTTAAGGATGCTAATAATTACACATGCATTTAGTAAGCAGCAAAGGCATCTGTCCCAGAGAAATTAAGGAAAAGGGGATTTTAGTGTTTCTACAAACAGTTTACAGTAATGAGAAGTTAAAATTTCAAGGGGAAAAGACAGATAATCATGCACCCAACCTTCTCACTCACTACAAATTAGTCCTAATGCAATAATGGTCAGGTTTGTATTTACCTCCAATTTAAGAGTTTGTACAAATTTTAACACTGTTTATTGCACTGGCCAAGCAAGAAAGCTGAATTGGTGTACACATGCTAGAAAAGAGTACATCAAATGTTATAGAATTAAAATACAGAGAGAAGTCTTTTGTCTCTGATGTCATAGGTAAAACTTAGTAGAACTTCAAAATAATTCTGACTTCTTTCAAGAAAGACAATTAGAATAGCCCAGGCCAAGGAAACAATTCTCCACCAGTGCTTTGTGAAGATGTTGCTATTAATTTAAAAACCCATGCTGGACAATAAACATCCACAAGATTGTCTTCAAAAAGAAACACGCAACATCTCACAGAATCCAAACACTGGTCACATTTAAGTCACTTCACAGTGATAGGAGACACCACACAAGAAAGGCAAAGTAACACAACTCAGCAGTTATTGAATGTAAAATAAAGAACAAACAATTTGAGCAGTAACTGAAGGCCTGTGTTGGAAAAGCCCCATATACAAAGAAATCAATGAAGCTAAGATCAAAAAGAAGGGCTCAAGGTTGGGCAGCTGACCAAGCACAGGTCCCATTAAGTGCCAAGTTCCTGATGTGACACCTGCAGCCACTTTCAGGTATAAAAGGCAGCCAAGATGTCAGAGGGAAAAATCAGCCTCCAGGTATTTCCACACTGCAGACACAGGCTGTGACATGAGGACCAAAGCATGGACCACTGGGGAAAATCTCACTGATGGATCCAAACTTTTTGCCCAATCCAAGCAACTCACCGCAATGACCTCCACCCCTGAATTTCCTTAAAAACCTGAGATGACTGTGTTCAGGAAGAGTGACAAGTGTTACCTTGCTTCAAGTCACATGAAGCATCTGTGGGTGTGCATGAAAATGTATGAACTGGAGTTCAGATAGACACTTGGTAACCAGCAGCCTTTCCCTAACCTGTTTGCTTCCCAGGAATGAACCATGGGACAGATCCCCAGCATCATCATCTGCACTTGCAGAGATTTCAGTTCCCCAGAATGCCAACATAATCCTGGGCACTGCTGACAGAACAGCATCCTGCTGATATTTAACACATCCCTTAGGCTAGGGAATGTCAATGGATGCTGCATCCCAAACTATGCTGATCTCTGCTTCCTGGCTAGAGACAAACACTCCAGACAAGCCAGCAGCGCATCCCTGGAGCTGCAGCCGTTGACATCAGAGCAAACAAAGAGTCATTTTTCTTAAAACACCCCACAGCTCTTCATTTAGGAAGATTCTCATTGTGCAACAAAGAAATGGGGAAAAAAGCAAAAAGAGGGGGAAAAAAAAGAAAAGGAGAGCTAGCATGGCCACTAACATTCTTCCTTCCTGCATTTTGCAGTTATTGGAAACAGTTGCTGGAAATTCAGATTTTTAGTCCTGCTTGTAAAGTAAAATTACATTCAGATGAACGTGACAAGGAACAACAGATTTATGTAAATCAGCAGTAAATTTCTGTCTCTAAGTTGTTCCTTCTCACAAAGCTCATTTGATGTTTTTAGGCAACAATTTAATCACGTTTTTTACCACTTGTTTATTTGAACAAGTTTCCATATTCCTTAAGCACAGAAACAGGACAGTATCAGTAACAACCTCAGAAATTCCAGACACTGAACCCACAATGACAATAAACACTGAACTGAACTTTGGTAGGGGCTGAGCACACACAAGTCCAGTGAAGACCAAGCCTTCTGAAAAATGTTAAATTTAAAATGGCAAACAGGCAATACTGTGCTGAGACAAAGCTCTGCTGGTGCAAAACACACGCCTACAAATATAGAGGAATTATGACCCAGGACAGACAATCCCTTCCACACACAGGAAGCCAAACTGATCTTTGATTTTATCTCTAAGTCTGACCCACACCACTTGAAAGATCTCACAGAACGAGCTGATTTGATCATGTCATGATTTTAACCCAAGCTCAAGGTTTTTACCTTTTCCAGGCTAAAGCACAAGCCAGTTTTACCAACACCAGGACAGCACAAAGCCAATCCCCAGAGCACCACTTTTCCCAGGGAATTAAACTGGAAACCAGATCTGATTTACAATTAATTGGTGAGGGGGAAAAAGGGCTAAAAATTAGTTTTAAATCAAACCAGTCGACTGATCCAGTTCAGCTTCCACATCCATAAATGCCTGTCAGTCCAAGCGTAGTGGCTGGGGATGATCCCATGGGATAGGGAAAGGACAGGCTGCTGTTCCTGGCAGCAGCACTGCTCTAAAGCACTCATGAAGCTCTGCTTAACAAGGCTCAATCTTTACAGCACGTATTGTTATAACAAATAAACAGCCTCAGGACTCACCCAGAAATTGGTCCATCTTCTTGCTTACCAGTGGTGTCATCTGCAAAAACAACAGTAAGAACAAAGGAATTATTCAAGTGAAAGGAGAAAAGCTGAATTTAAGCACAAAAGGCACCACAGGTACAGAAATACCTGGTGGTGCCAAGGCACTATAACCCCAGCGCTCTCTTTTCAACAAAGTTCAACTAGAAATGGAGCAACTAAAAATAAACCCAATCCAACAAACACCACCCATCTGCAGAGGTGATGTCTCACACTGAACAAAATTCAAAATAGACATTCAAAGTCTCAGAGAATAGAGACAAATATCAGATAGAAACTGAAGTCAACTATGAAGGGCTTTATATAGAATTTTAACGTGCCAGGGAAGAAAAAACATAAAAGCATTCATGTGGAAAGCCTATAGGGAGGACAAAGACGTTTCAGTAAAGTCCTGTGGTTTATCCCGGACACATCCCAGCCCCGTTAGCGCAGGGGTTCACAAGGTTTGCATAATTAGGGAACTGAAACTCTTAACAAAGCATGGCGTTAACCTCCGTGCATCAGTGTTATTGATAAAAGGACAATAACGCACCGCCACCCGCCCAGACAGAGCCGCTAAAGCGCTCCTGAGAGGAGGCCGGGGGGCGGACGCCGGTCCCTCTCTGGGGCCCGGGGGCAGAGGCCGGTCCCTCTGAGGGGGCCCTGGGAGTGATGCCGGTCCCTCCCTCCCGCGGGGCCGCCCCCGGTGCCACCCCCGGCCCCGCACGGCCCCGCACCCGGGGGCGGCCCTGAGGCGGGGCCGGACCCG
>VZRJ01011661.1:142939-166371 GCA_013397565.1 Ptilonorhynchus violaceus
CACCCGCCCAGCCCGCGGGGCCCTAGTGCCGCCCGAGCAGCCCCGGGGCGCAGGAGCCGCCCGCCCCTCAGCGCCGCTCGCCCGCCCCGCCAATCCCGCGAGGGCGCATGCGCGGTAAGGGCGGGAGCGCGGCCTTGTCCGCGGCACGGTTGGGTGGATTTCTCCGAAATAGCGGAATTTCAACATTCCAACCTTTCGGCTCCTCACCGGGAGTCTCGCAAGAATGAGGCGCCGCAGTTTGGCCGTGGAAAGGAGCTCAGCGCGCAGACAAGAGCGCAAACGGGCGCTGTGGCGCGTCCCGCGCGGAGCTCCCGGTGAAGGGTTTGAGGAGTCCCGCGGGATTCCCGAGGAGGTGTTGGGAAGGGACCGGGAGCACAGCACGCTGCTGTGTCACTTGTGTCCGTGCAGCGGTGCTGGTGACACATTCGGTACTGTTTGGGTGGGCTTTACACAGCCCGTTCTGGCTGTGCAGCTCCTCAGTGGATGTGGCTTCACACCCCGGAGATGCAGCGCCCGACGCTCCTTCTGCCACTCCACCCGGGAGCTCCTGGTTGGAGCATCGCCCTTTCCGCCTTTCACAGCCCTTAACTCCATCAGTACCACAGGGAAGCTTGGAGCGAGCTGATTTTCAGCATTACTCATGCTAACAAAAATTATAGAGTCCTAAAGCAAGTTACCTTTTCCACGCGCTCCAGAGTGACAGAAAAATCCCATTTAAATGTTACCTTTCTCCTCGCTGTGGTTCCGGTGTGGCTTTGGTCCGTTCCTTCTGTCCCCTGCTGGCTGCTGCACTGGGAATGCTGAACGGAGCTCACTGTAGGAACTGGAATTGCACATCCACGGGAGCCCCGAAGGTCACTGGGAGTCGATGAGATCCCTGGTTATACCCATGGGTTCAGGTTAGCTCTACACAGGTAGGAAAGTGCCACTTGTGACGAGCCTCAGCACTGGCCAACAACATCATTTTCCATTTACAACAAACCCAGAATTCCTTTGGACTGTCGTTGCTCTATTCGGACACCTCACTGTCAAAACTGTCCAAGGAGATCCCTGTAGAGGTGTCTGGAGAACCAGGAGTTCTCAATTACTCCTTCAGGCTTGCACATCACATGATTTACACTAAATACAGATCAGTCATTACCTTTTGATTAATATTTGCCTTTTAAGTTTAAATTATTCTTAGTCTGAGAGCTACTGTAATTCCTCTTCCCAATTTTATTACATATCCCATGGGACCAGGACTGTTCTTAAGACGTGTTTCTTTTGTAGCCAAAATCTCAGGTTATGTTTGTTATCACTGAATATAAATACATAAATCTATTTCCTGCAGAAATTCCAATTTACTGCTCAAAAAAGGCTAGTACAGAGCATAAAGTTTACATAAAGAATGTGAAATAAAATGTGAATATATTGGAAGGATAATTATCTAAACACATTCAGTGATTAGGGAAAATGCAGAATTCAGCAGGTTAGCCCAGACCCAAATCTGCTGTTTGCATGTTTGTAAAATAAACAAGTGTAAATCAGCCGAGTCCAGGTAGATTCGATCTCCCAGATAAACAACAAGAAGGAAATTACTGATTCAGTTGGATGGAAAAATAATAGAAATATTTAAATCCGGTCAGAGACTAAGTGAAAGGGCTTTTAGAAAATCATAAGCAAAATTCAGGCATCAATCTTGGAACAAATCTTTTTAGTAAACCCATTTTTGTTAATTTTGCAGATTGAATCAGTCACTGGCAAAGACTTTTTACAGGAAGACTGGGAGCACATACACAAGGAGGACTGGGAGGACACGGTAATGGAATTATTGAGAAATTCACCAGTACAAAGTGTCAGTCTGGACTGATGGGACTGATAATGAGAGTGTCTGTTGAGAGCTCGTATAAACTACAAGTGGCTGAAGAGAAAAAGTCCCACATTTATCATGGAATGGCTATGGATCAGAAACACAATACAGCCACTAAGGAGACAAATGTGACCCTTTAAATTTAATGGATCAATCTTTTCATAGAAGACAGGGAACTATCAATACTGAAATAAATAGCTGGTGCCTTGGCCATGAGCCACTATCTGGAATATTGCTTCTGGTCACCCCTATTCAAGGAAAATTAATTCAAATAAATGCAAGTAGGATGAACAGAAACAGAGAACTTTGCTTTTGAGAGGAGACTAACATTTAATTTTGTCTAAGAAATGAAGGGTTTAATTCTCTCTAAGCTTAACTAGAAAAATAAACTCAGCTGGAACAGTTCAGCTGACAACAGACACAGCATTATGAACACCCTGGCACAGACACCACAGCAAAGCTCCACTACCAACAGGTCTGAGACTGCCTCCAGCAGGAGTCAGGGCCAAATCCCAAATATCCTTAACACAGACCTTTGCTGCTAAGTCTGGGCAATTACATCTACACCCCACGAGGGGATTAACTCCTGACTCAGCCCCACACCCCCATTTTAGCTGAACATCCCAGTAACATTCCCTACATTTCTCAGCCAACATCCACTGTCAGCTCCGTGCTGCAGCAGCACATCAGCCCAGCCGCTCCTGGGTTTGCCCAAAACAACTTCCAACAAAAACACTGCACGTGCCCGTTTCAGGAATGCGTGATTTCCCCTCAGGGATGAGCCAAAGGCTTTCATTGTGAGTCCTGCTTTCACAGCTCCGAATCCAGGCTGCTCTCACACACAAAGGGCTGCGTTGTGCTGGGCACAAACCTCTCTGGGAGCCAGCATTTATTCACCCTCGCACGCTGCCCCTGCTCAGGTTGGCTCCCCCTGAGGTGCCACTACAGCACAGGGGAAACCCTCTGCTTTTCAGGAATGAAGAGATTCCTTCAAGAAGTCCTTACAAGGGAGGGTCTGTGAGCCCACCAACCAAATCATGGAATTGTTAGGATTGGAAAAGAGCTCTGAGATCACCGAGTCCAACCAGCAACCAGCAGCACCACCATGGTCACCACTAAACCATGTCCTCCAGTGCCACATCCACGTGTTGTTTGAACACTTCCAGGGATGGTGACTGCAGCACTGCCCTGGGTGGAACGTGGATCACCAGGAAAACCAGTTGGGATGACCATTCTGCAGTTTTCTTCTTTGGAAATCTTTCCTAAGCCTTCCAAGTCTTGTTCTTTAAACCAGCCAAGCCCCTCCCTGGCTGTCTCAGATGTGTCTCATGTAAAGACTCCCCACCAGTGCTGCCACCCCCCTTACACACCTCTACAGGCAGAGCCACAGAAGACATCCATTATTTTTTTCCATAAACACATTGCACTATTCAAGGTTTTCATCTTTGAATTTAATTAAAGAAAAATGTCTCAAAGTGATGAAGCATGTCTGACTTCCAGCTTCTTTCAATGGCACAAGCCAGTGCAGTAAATTGTAGAAAGCAAGCTCAGTTAGAATTTTATTTTCATTTAAAATAAAAAATAGAGAGAAAACTCTCCAGATGTGAGGTCCTGTTAAAAAAGTGGCTGTTCACTTGTAAACAGAATAAAAGTGTTAAGAACACAGTTTCATACAGCTTAAACAAAACCACTTTTCTGAAGCAATACAAGTATGTTACAACACTGTAAGAACACCAAAAGCAGAAAACAAAAGAATGGCAGAAGAATCACGTAACATTGCTTACTAAGGTGATAAATAATTTACGTTGAATGTTAATAACTTGACATTTTTATTGCTCCAATGGTAGTGTGTTGACAAGAAAATGTAGTAAACTGTCAGTGGGACAATAATAAATGTCTATTTATTGTTTTGAATATGGAGTTTTGTACCTATCAGGAAAAGCATAGGAACTTTTTTTTGTATTTATCAAAACTGCACCAGATTTAACCACAATTTTGTTCTGTTTTAAAGTCACCCATTTACAAGTGAATGCACACTCCCTAGACTTGTGTGTGCATGTTTGAACACTTCTTTGCTGCTCCTATAGCAAAACACCTTTGCAGATGCAGGTGGGGAATCAGTGGGAAAGAGCTTTGATGCTCTGCCAGTATTCTGTACTCCTTCAACACTCCTTAAATACAAAACCTTCTGGATACAAACTCAACTGTTTCCTGGGTAAAATCTCAAAAGCAAAGTTAGTGTCAACATATTTATGTGAAAAATTAAACACTGATTTGGTAGACAGTAGCTGCTTTTAAAAATCTGCTGCAAACTCCCACTGCTGAGAGGTACCAGTTCCCTTTTCTCCTTCTCTGCACATGGTGTTGGAACCAGCCAAGGCAATTTCTTTCCCACTTCCACTCACTCTGCTGACATTAATCTCTGTTACATTGCTACAAATTCTGACAAGGATCCTCCATAAACAGTTCACCAATTCCTGCTGATGACTTACTGTCAAAAATGAGATTTCCAGTCTTGTGAGACAGAATTACCCGTGATGGTTTTGGATTAAAGCAAAGGAGAGCCCGGGCAAAAAGAACCTGTGTGCAGAGTTCACAGCAGTACTGCCAGCTGCTTTCACCTTTCAGTGAGCTGTCTTTCACATGCAAATGTAATACTGCTGCTGGTTTTGCATTTGAATGCAAATTTATCTACTTATTAAAACATGGAGCTTACTGTAAATGGCAGGTTTGGCTCTCGTTGCTTTATGGCCACACAGTTAAATGTCAATTAAAACACAAAGACGAGACCCAGTCATGGTTTGAAGACTGCACGATTAATAATTAAGGACAAATTAAAATGTATAGAATTTACAAACTTAAAATGTAAACTTTCAAAACTAATATGATGTGCTTAAGTGTTCAAGGCCAGTTTGGATGGAGCTCTGAGCAACCTGGGCTAGAGGAAGGTGTCCCTGCCCATGGCAGGGGGTGGAATGACAGGAGCTTTAGGGTCCCTTCCAGCCCAATCCATTCTGATTCCATGGGAAGTGCCTGTTCTCCCAGCTGGAAAAGGACGTTTTGAAAATAGTCACATGAAGAAGAAAATCAGAACCTGCTGAGATTTCTTGAGTGTTTTGCACAACAAAGTTCTGGCAGAACAGTAAGAAACTTCCATTGTTCTGTTAATTACTCCAGAATCTCACTTGTCAGGGAAACCCAAAGAGCTGGGTGTTCCATTTCAGTTTTGGTTTACCCTGAGTTTTTCTGCCATTATTTTCTCTGCTTCCAGTTAACACTTATCCCAAAAAAAGAGAAATAAACTGAAGACAACACTTTGCTTGGTTCTGCAGTGGAAATCTGAGTTGCAAGGTGTAGCTACCATTAAACAACACAGGAGGTTTTTATTCATGTTACAAATGCAATTACACATGTAGTTGTCACCAGCCTACCACCAGTCAAACACAGTTTCTGAATGAAATGTGCAGATTTCAGACTGTGAAGCATCAGTCTGTGACTGGAAACAGCACAAACTTCCATTGGAGTAACAACTTGCATAAAACTGGCCTTCTGTAAACACTGTGTACAAGAAATCTGACCTACTACAGGTATTAGAATGCAATGGTCTTACAAATACTGTATTTTAATAGCATATTGCAAACTGGAAAGATGCAAATACATTCAGAGGAAATCCCAAGTCACCCTGAAACTAAAAAGCAGCTTGGGATGATGTTGCAGAGAGTCAAGATGCTGCAAAGAAATGCCTGGACACTGCTAATGAAATCCACCACAGCTTGCAGTCACTCAGTTATCTGCTGGTTTTTGTTATTTCTAGTTAGGAAAGGCAGGGAACTTGCAACAATTTCCATTTGCTTTCTATTATCAAGAGGTCTTGCTTGGGTCAGTCATTAGAGGAAGTTTTTCTACAATTAACTTCCCTTCCTGAGATCAGGCAAACAGGGAAGAATCCAAAATAATACTGAATTCCACAAGGCATTCGTGGCTCTCCAGACAGTGCCTGACTGCCAGAACATATTCAAGAGCCCTTTCAACTGCTCCACTTCCTCCCATCAGCATGTTTTGAAATGCTACTTTGAGATAAAACTGATTTCCACTGGAAGGGACATCATGTCACTTAACTGTGAAAATGCTGAAGTACAACCACACCACAAGAATAACAAAGGTGCTACTTCAGCATGGATTTGGCTGTTCCTAATTTTTCTCCTTTGTAACGAAGATCTCCGATTCAAGGGCATTTTTCCTGACTTCCAAACAAAATAGAACTCAACATCCACATATTCCTCACTTAAAAAGAGACTTTAGGATACTTTGTTCATAGCAGCTGCCATCTACCCCACAAATGCAGCTTTTCAGAGGTGAAGATTTCAGCTTTGTATTTCAGGTGCTGCAAACACCACCTGAAATACTTCTTAAAATAAAGACAGAAATGCTATGCATTTTTCATCCATTTACTAAACAAAGTGCAACTGAGCCCTACACATCTGACATATGTACAAACTCTTTATGGCTTTACCATAAAACCACTGTGGATGGGTCTGTACAATCCCAGGGGAACGAGCACATGGAACAGATGCTGGGGGACTGTTGGCAATAGAATAAGAGCTATAATACATTCTGTAAACCTTGGCATATCACACTTTACATTATGCAAAGAGAGTCAATATTTACAAATCCATAAGTGGGTAAACTAATGAACCCCCCCCAATGTAAATGATGATTTTGCAAAGTGCAGGACAAAACCAGTGCTGTTGATTGCAAGTCCTATGCAAGCAGGTTCTACTAAAATCATTACTACTGGAGTTTACCTGGACATTCCTACTGAGGGTTTCTAGGATTGCAACACTTAGAATGAAATATAGGATGACACAGCTTTAGGATGCACGTTGGAGGACAGCAAAGAGAGAAATTAATAAGGCAGCATGCTCAGAACAAGTTTAAGCAGCACTGATGTTAGATCCCTAGTGGCAACTCTATCAGTTATTGGTAATGTTAAAAATTCAGAGTGCAACACAGAAGCCTCGTTTAACATAAAAAAATGTGCAAATTGTTCTCTTCTTAACAAAAGAAAGTAACAGCGAGGAAGATTTCTACTGAAGAACTTTTTTAAGTCACAGCAAAGTAGACCATCTTCTTTCCAAAATCATCTACAAGGCACTAAGGGTAGAAAATGACAGGTAACATGAAAGACCAATGTTGTTCCTCAGTCAGGTCGAAATATGGGGTATTTTGGTAAGAACTCTATTAATATTACCTGTTGAAGAAGGGAAAAAGACAAGAACAGAATACAGTAACCAAAAAGTTCAAAGGTTCAGCACAATTTGCATGCAATATTAGCTAATTCATTAGACTAAATGTATCTGAGATAGTCTGTGAGGAGGGAATGTTCCCCAAGGTAACAAAGCAGAGATTCCAGGCATTCTGAAGTAGAGGGATTCTGGCTGCTTGACTTTTCTGGGGTGGTTCTCTCTTTCCCTAAAGTCTATACAATCTTCACAGCTATATGTTAAAATGTACAGGGGAGTGGCAGGACCACAAAAATGTTTGAAATTCTGCTTTCCTAAAAGGTCTGTCTTCTTTAAAACCATGGGAAACTTAGAGCTGGCAAAAAAAAAAAAGGAAAAAAAACCCCAAACCAAATAAAAGGTTCAGCCAAAACCCAAATGACTATAAAAATGCAATATTTCTGCACAAATTATTTGAATCAAAGGAATTATGACTATCACTGGAGAAGGTGGATAAGTGTTACAGAGCTATGGACTGGTGCTGGTGTGGAATCACTCCAACACATTAAGTCCCAGTGGGTTTCCCTCATTCCAAATTACAGACCAAAACAAGTGTATTTGCACTGCAAATGTACAGTTGCCATGAAGAAAAACCATGTTCATAGTGACAATTGCTAAGTGCCAATACATGCCATGGCTGCAATTGTTCCAAGTGGCCTTTCTGGGTGTGTGTCAAACCCAACTGCACATTTGTGAGAGAGATCTTTTTGCACAGGGTCAGGAAGTTAAGGATTTTCTCTAATAAATCATAGTTGTGTTGAACAGCAAATAAGTAACAAAAGCAATACTTACATATTCCATCATATTGCTAGTTTCACATTTCCTTTTACTCAGCTTCCAGTGCAAACCAAGCTAAGGAAATAATTAACAAAGGATTAACACAGCCCTGTTTTGATGAGTAATGCAACAAGCATTAGCAATAATCAATTATCAGGATCTATAACACTTTAGGATCAGTATAAAGTATGGATCTATAACAAGACTGTCAAATTCCTTCATGCCAATATTCTTAAAGCTGGGGAAAAAAAAGCAATCTCACTTTTCTTACCTTATGATATAGTCTGTTATTTTCCCATTCTAATAACTTCTGAATTGATCTTCTAGTCTAAAAAGTAAGTCAGAAGTGTATTATAAATGGTTCAGCAGCCAGTGAGATCCAGAAGAATCTCACTATTGCATTTCTGGCTTAGATTAGTTTATAGAAAGTTAGATTTATAAAAGCAGAACCAAGCAAGGAAGAAATTAAAAATGGAAATCTCAACACTTAACTCCCCACTCCTTTCTTCAAAAAACAAAACACCCATGGTTTTTTTGGTAACTTAGAATCATTGAAATATTAAGGTTGGAAATTCTAGGATCAAGTCCAACGTAGGTCTGTGACTTTCCCAGAATTCCTTCATTTAGTAAGAGATCCTTTTGAATTTAGTGTGTTTGCCTCCCCCAGCCAAGCCAACAGAACAGCATCTCCCACATTCTCCTGGCCAAATCCTGCACTCACTGCAGGTGTTCTGCTGACAACACAGAATTCACACACATGTAATTCCCAGATTTTGCTAACGGATTTGTGATCTGAATCCTGAAAAAACCCCTCACCACCACCAAACTGCAGCTCACAACAAATGGGTGTTTGTATTTTCAATTCTTGGCTACCAAAGTGTGACCTTCATGTCCTGCTCTTCCCACAACTGTGGGACAGGAGATGATTTTTCAAGTTTCAGTGATTTTTAAGGTCACAAGAAGACAACTGTGATGATCCAGCATGGTATGCATTGAATTTTAATCACAGCACGATGGTTATCACCCTCACATCCCACAGAAGTGCCATCATTTTCCCTACTTCATGCATATTCTCTGTAGCCTTGAAAATTTCATTAATCCTACACCAGCACATGGGCATTTATTTAGATTTTCACCGGCACAAGAATATTAAATATGTTTTTAAAACTGAAAATACTCCATTTGTATCTCTCAGGCATGTTCCTCTGCAATGATTATGTTTATAAAGGCAGTTAAAATGAGCTAAACCAAGTCCTGTAACTTTTTAGTGATGCAGCTTCAATGATGAGAAGTTCAACAAGTTAAACACATTAGTGCCTTTTATTTATTTTTTTTTAACCAAAACCTCAATACCAGTCAATGCAACTGTTATTTTCTTGAGCAAGTTGGAAAATTTGGCAAAACTCTTGTGGTTTATTTTCTCTGAAAAGCAAGGCCTATTCCTCATTTTTACTTTTACTTCGATTTCTTGAAGGTCATAGTATCTCAAAAGCCAGAAGTATTATTTTTAAACAGTTTTACTTAAGGTCTTTTCCTGTAATTAAATTAAGAAAGATAAGAGGTTTTTTCCTAGTGCACCTACATAATATTTGCATTTGTGAATAGTAAGATTTTATTAGCTACAAGTCTTGCAAACTATGTAGCTGCAAAGAATATCATCACACTCTATCTGTTTATGCACTTCCTAAACATTTACTGCTGTGATAAATCAATTCTAAATGTAAACCACAGAGGTAATTAAGATCATGTTAACCTGATATTACTAAAGTGCTTTTCAGAATTATTACTTTGGACCTGACTACAGGAGTGGTGAACTCTGTTAGGGGGGAAGTCTTGAGAAAATAAATTTGTGTTTGTTCTAAAGAGAAATAGCACAGTAAAGTATGCCAAATAAACCACAGCTCTGAAATGCTCTGGTATCTATTGCATAGAAAAAAGTGACTTTTAAGTTTAAAAAATATTCATTGGGGGATGGAGGGAGTGGGGATGGGGATGTGAAGAAGAATAGTGATTTTTCAGTCTAATTCTGGCAGTCTTTGAAGGTCAATGTCCAGTTCTGCACTCACTTCAATCAATTCTTAGACCTCTAGAAATCCTGGAAATTTAGGGTATCATATATTCCATCCTGTACAAACTGAGATGGAATCAGCTATTCCTTAAACTATTAAGTCAATTGGTAATTTTGTATCATTTACTGCATTAACAAACGTATTTTTTCTATTTTCTAAGGAACAGAAACCAGAATAACCTTTTCAATGTGAGTGAGACCATACCAGGGCTTTGAAACGGGAATGATATCACAAAAACTTATTTAATCCTACCAGTAATGACCAAATAATTCCAAGAAGCTGAAGGATGTACTCACTCTTTTGTTAAGACAGACCACAGGCCACAGGCTGCAGCCCAGAGTGCAGCAGCAGCACAAGCAGCCACAGAGCAGCCACTTCACGTTGACAGGGAGGTTCTTCCTCAGGCAGGCGTTCACTCGGCTGATGCTGGTCTTGAATTCCTCAGGGGCCACCTGCAACAGAAGGGCTCAACTTCAGTGCCAGCCAGCAAGGTGTGTTTTCACACTAATTGCCTCTAAAGGTTAAAATGAAACAGAAAATTACACAATCTGACCCCACCTTCTAAAGCACTGGGCACCCAGTGGGCATGAAAAGTCACCGTCCTGCAATAAATTCGTGTCTGGTGCACGCGCTGCACAAACTTGAATTAAAAAGCTGAACATCACTTAATGAACAGCTTCATCCATATTTATTGCATCATTAATATATCAATTGGCCTGAAAACACAGTGGGCCCAGACAAAATCGGAATTGGGGGACAGCTGGGCAATGCATGCACTGGCTACACTGAGCAGAAATGTGGATCTCTGCTTTCCAAGGGAATGTGGGGCAGCTTTGTGGTAAAACTATGTATCACAGAAAGGGAGAATATTGTCCAAAATGATTTCATACCAATCTAAGTCTACACTGTGCCTGGGTGAAGGCTCTGTCCACAAATAACTTCCTGAAGTGGCCCACGTTGAAGCCACAACTTCCCTTGTGGCTGCTTCCTAAAACAGGGAAGTCTAGAAAGACAGTCTAGGATTGTATTTAAGGCAGAGCAATGCATCCTGTGCAGGGTTAGGAATAAAGCCTACTTATTGAAAACTAAACTTTTTGAAATTAAGGAATAAGTATTTTAAACCTATATTGCCACTGCAGAGACACAGTGGAACCCCCATTTTCTATCAGAAATAAGCTCTTTTCTCCAATAGCAGCACATTTCTTACCTACCTACATACCCCAAATCCCTCATCTCCCTACAGAATCCAAGTCACTTCTATCTGACAAGTCAAATATGGATTTGAGGCACTGACTCCCAGATGACACTTTTGACTGTAACACAGTCAAGCATTTGAATGCACAAAGCAGGATAGTCAGAACCAACTTCAACAGACTTGACCAGGCAGGCATAACTCAAAACAATTAAAAAAAAACTTCTTTCCAAACTACTTGCCATGTTGATGAAAATCCCCTGGAATGAGTCTGTACACAAAGCTGTGCAACTACTGCACAATCCTCCAACCAAGCAAGCCCAACTCTGCACATCTGATTCAGCAAACAAGGGCAGCAACACCAACAAAAGTGTTCATTTAATGACAAAGATCCTTTTCACCAGAGGCAAAGCCCTGGGGCAGGAAATGGAGAGGACCTGATGCTGCTGCCTCTGCCTATTCACAGGAGCTAAATTTGTTGAAAGCATTGCAGGACAGGGAGTAAATAAATACAACATCTGTTTCCTGGCCATTCGGGTCACCAGGCACTACAGAGTCAGGGGGCAGCTGGGCTTGCACACAAGCCAGGCCTACAGTTTATAACATAAGAACATAATTTAAGTGTGGTTATTTTACAGCAGGAATTAATAAATACACAGAAAGTAATTCTTTTGCACTAATACAGGCTGCACCCTTCCCATATTAAATAGACTGTTTTGTTTTGCATCTGTGAATGGAGCAACTAAAAAAATTTGTCTGTTTTACAATAGACACCTTAGGTCAGAAAAAGAAAAGAAAATGGCAAAAACCCCTCCTGAGATCTTTTGTACTGGGACATCTGCAATGAAAAAAAATCCTGTTGTAATGTGGAAAATTGGCCTGTACTTGCATGTCTCTGGAACAATGTTTTACAGATCTCTTTGCCAGTGCCAGCTCTTGTATTGGGATATAACAAATACCACATGCACATGAGCAAAACCATTTCATCTTCAACGTGGGAGAAGTGTTTTGTAGGAAAGAACATCTGGGCTGATTATTTGCAGTAACCTCATACAGCTGCTGCAGTCACACTGCCTCCAAGGAAACTGAGATTGCTACATTAATTAGCATTCTCCACTCTTAAGGAAGTTTCCATGTGCCTCACATTTAGGTATCTACAAATGGCACTTCCTTTGGTAACTCTTTCAGAATTTTACATGTATCATTCTATCTATTTGAAATATAAGAATAAGTGGGTTTTTTTCTTGACCCCATTTCTAGTTTTGCAGTGAAAACCCCTAAGAAAAGAGACTGTTTCCTTTTCCTTTAGATACAAAGTTTACTGGACCTTGACAGCAACATCCCCAACCTCCAAATAGAGCTGTACAAACCTACCAAAGGCAATGCAATGGCACCACCCAGAATTCAGTTTAACAGGAATAACCCTTATCATCAGTGATAAGATCCAATAGGAAGAGAACTCCACCAGATTCTTAGATCACAGCTGGCAGAAAAAATTGGGGACCTAAAAAGAAAGCACAGGGAGATTCCCTGTTGCTGTGATAATTTTTAGGGACTCACTGTTCACATCAGGTTAACGTGATCCTGCATTATAAGATGAAAGTTGAAGTACTCTCCTTCCTGCAGAGTACATGGGTACACTAGAAACCAACTCTGGATGCCACCAAGAAACAGAAGATTTTCATTTCAGGAATTTTGGTCTGATGTTGACCTTAATACAGTATTATGAAAGCACCACTACCTGCTAACTCACCAAATATTTTCATGTAAAGGTGAATCTCTTGGCTACAACATAAAATGAAATTACTTAAAATGGTTTTGACCAACCCAAACTATTGGATTATTTCTGCCTTTAGGAAATGTGATCACAAAGTATCACAAGTATTTCTCTCACTACTGACACATCTTCGTCTGAAACGAAAGGAATTGGAGAACAAGATAAGCCTCATTAACAGAAGAAAACACAATTTGGTTGCTCAGTTTGCAGCTCAGTAACAGTTAAGAATTGTTACACAGCGATCAAGAACGAAATACCTGTAAATAACTGCTCTAATTTAGCAACGGTGTCCAAATGAAAGTCACCAAAGAATTGTTGATTTTCTGGCACAATTTTGACTCTTGCCTTTTTTTGCAGGTACTGTTGAAAGGGATATATGAAATGACTGATGTATCTCAAACAAACAGAGAATTAACAGCTCCTCCTGCACAAAGAAAGCTCCGTAAGAAAGCCTACTTTTGGGTAATTGTGGAAATCTCTTGGAGAGTTTGTGTCTGGCTCTTGAAAAGAACGAGATAAGCCCTTTGCTCCTGGCTGTGCCGTACACCTTGGGAAGGGACATCGGCTCCTTTCAGGCCTTTCAGGGAGGCAAAAAACAAAAAAACATAAAAGGAAAGGAGGGGGGTGTCATAATATTTTACAACAGGATGCAGAGGATCTCCAAACACAGGAAGGGAGCAAGTAAAGCCCAGCAGGCCTGATCTTTCTCCTTCAATCATCATGATCACCAAGCCTATCAATCACACGGTGCAAGGGGATCACAATACCCAGCCCTCACTTTATGGCTTACATTTCCCTGCACTGCACGCTCATCTCTGGCCAGGAGCCCTTTTGTTCCAAGAGCAGAGCAGGAAATTCCACTTTTCCCCTTAAGGATCACTGCCTCCATCATTTTCTGGTCACCTGGAGCAGCGTGTGCTGCTGTGCTACATATCAGGAGAAGTATTTCGTTAAAAGCTTGTTTTAAAAGAATTAATAATCCTGTAAACCTGTGGCACACAGAATTTAAATTTATCCACCATTTAAATGTAGGGCAATGTCCAATTACATTATTAAAAGTTAAATATTGCCTCTGTATTAAGTGTAGTCAAATCTTTTCTTCTAATACTTCATTGAAAAGAAGGCAGTGTTTGAAAGCCTGGCTCAGGATTCACAAACCAGCTGACCTTGTGTCTCATTCTGCAAGATAAATATTAATTTAGCTGAATTAGCTAGGCCAACTCTGACCTACCTGGGATTTTCCTTTCCTTTATTATTTTATTGTCTATGCTTTACCCTCAAATGTACACATTCACCTCTCCCAAGAAAAGCAACAAATTAAGTCTCAATTAAACATTGAAGATGTAATTACAAGCACGTAGCTCTAGGCTAACCTACAACAGCTATGCAGGGTCTGTGAACACTGGGGGACCCAGAAGTAGGGAAATGGGCAAAGAACGAGGGGGATTTCAGATTTCAAAAAAAAGAAAATTAGCAGGTTTGCTGCCATCATTATGTGGATGGGCAAACTGAGGGCAGGAAGCTTAAGTAAATTACTAACACAACAGTGTGGCCCAAATCCCAAAAGTTTTTTCTGGGAGAAAGGTGTACCCACAGAGGTTTCTCTAATTAGGATTTTCATCCTGCTTTCAAAACCTACATCTTTTACATCTGTATTTATTCAAAAGAAAACCAGTACCACCGAGAAATTCATCAACCCCACCTAATGGCTGCATCTCTTACACTCCATTAGCAGATGGGATATATTATTAATATCAATTCACATTGGAGAGCAAAGCCATTAAACTTAATGTTACACAGGCATTCTGAATAAACTATGACATTGTCTTAGAGTAGCTGAGGACTAATGCAAGTTCACAGTAAACATTTTAATCACAATTTGTTAATATAAACACTCGCTGTTGTTAATAAATTTTGATTTCATAAAAAGGAAAAAAAAATTATATTTTAACAACAGTAGATCTTAAAGTGGTGTCTCAATTGACTATGATACTGATTATTGTGAATTATTTAACAGGGTATTTGAAGAAAACCTTCTTACTGGAAAAAATGACTGAATTTTCATTTTCAGTAGGGATTAAGATGATTGACTGCCTCAACCAGAGGAAGTAGCAGATTATTTATTTCTTGCAATTGATGAAAGTATTAAAAACCAAAAGAGCCACAACTGTGGTTTTTAATGTCTTTCGTGGCAGTGTGTGGCAGCAGGAAGAAAAATGTGTTTACTATCTTGTTTGATTGGTGTTCTCCCCTGACAAAAGGGAATTCATTTCCTTCCAAGGTCTTCTTGCTCAGAAAGCCCCTCAAATCCACAAGATAATAGGATATCAAGCATTTTAACAGAGAAGCATCCCTACACCCAGCAAATCCCTGCCCATGTCACTCCTGTATCACTGATTACACCTCCAGAACAAGAAGGGTAAATGCCAAGCACAACTTCCCCTTTCCTTTCTTTGCTAAATTAAGTCCAAGCAGTCAACTGAACTTTCAATTAAGCTTCTGTTCACTGTCTATTTAACAAGAGGAGGACAATCAAGTGGAAAATGTGACAGCCACTGATGCTGGTATTAAAAAGTGTAGATTTGGTTGTAGGTTTGTTTTGTTGTTATAATAACCCAAATATATGTTAGAGAGACAGAAAGAGATGCAATTATATAACCAAATTAACTTTTAACATTTCTTGCTAGGGATTTTCTCTAGGGTTATTTATAACAAACTCCAACTTGAGAAAAAGAACATAAAATTGTTCTTTCCAAAAAGAATTGTGGCTTTTCAGTGATCAGAAAGAGCTTCCCAGAAAAGAATAAGCCTTAGACATGCAAGGTGGTGAAATGCAAAGTGGTGTCACCAGCCCTCACATGAATCAGCAGCACTTGTCCTTCAGAGCTCAGTGAGATCCTAAAGCAAGGCCACAATTCCCAGGCTGACTTTTAGCACCCAAAAACTCCAAGTAGCAGCAGCAACCTGCTTTTCAAGGGTACTGCTGTCACAGCAGCCAGACAACTTCAACACAGGATTTTATTCATTGTACTCTGGCGTGGAAATGAAGGAGGAAAAAGCCCAGATGGATTTGGCAGAAGCAGGAGACTCCATCCAGCTGTGGTTTAGAGCATTGTTGGGATGACTCAGGCTCTGCAGAGGGAGTGAAGCTCTAGGGGGATGACATTAGACAAAGTAGAAAGGGCCAAATAAACTTTTTCCTTCAGAAATTCTGGAAAAGATACACAAGGGGGATATAAATCAAAGCCAAAGAAAAGCACTAGAGAGTGAAACAGCAGGAAGAAAAAAATTCAAGAGAAAAAGAACTGAACATTTAAAAGATTAAAAAAAATACAATTATGAAAATAATTTAAAACCACAACTAAGATTTTTGTGAAGATTTAATTAATTGCTCCAAGTTACTGTTTCTTAAACTTGCATTTAGTAAGATGACAGGACTCCAGAGAAAGCAAGAGACTTGTCACCACCAATTTTCAGAACTAAACAATATTTGTGAAAATGTACTAAAAACCTACTTAATTGGTAGATTTAACCCTATGTTTTGTTCTGTAAAGCTCCAGATAAAACAGATTCTGTTCCAGAGATCTGTCTAAACAAACTCAAGGTTTGTCAGGCATATTCAAAAGAAAGGTCTAGTATTTGAACTGATTTAATTCACACAGGAGGGAGAACAAACTCCAGGTATTTAAAAAGCAAGGTTAAGTGAGTTGTGCTTTCATGTCTGTTGCCTGCCTGGAAACAGTGGGATGCCATGGTGAGCTCTTCTGTGTTTGGAATGTCAATTATGATAACAATCACTGCAAATCCTTCCTTCTTGTTTCAAACGACACTGGAGGGACTGGGCCCAACAGCTGGGTCATACAGGGCAGAGTTAACAGCCTTTAGTGGATTTATGAGCATGTATCCAACACAGAAACCACTGGATGCACTGGATCTTCCCATTGAAAAGAACAGTTTAATCTCACACTTACCTTCCCTGTCAGAACAGAAGGAAATTCTGTATCAAACTTGTTGCTCAAGCCAAACCTTGAAAACAAAAGAGACAAACAAAATATATTCCACCTAACTTATTTTGTTTCCCTTAATAAAAAAAAAGTAATAAGATTTTTTAGTTAAAAAAAAACCCCCACTCTTAATTTCCTTTGCCCTTACATTTACATTATTTCACGAGCTTGATCTAAGTTTATGTAAGGTCTCGTGTACCATTTGTAAGTCATTTACAGACACAAATACAGCTTGGTGCCTTACTTCAACACCTCCAAGTTGCTAAAAGTGCACAAATTCTTTTACAATTGGATGGCAGTAAGTTTGAACCTTTGATTTCTTAAGGACAAAAAAGCTCCAGCTATGAAATTCCAGTTTTACCAGGTCCAATAATCCTTTTACTTTCTTACACATGCAATTGTTCCACATGCAACAGATGAAGTTTAAGGAACCCATTCATCATCATCATCATCTTAGAAATTTATAACCATATGGTTTTAAAAATTTGCTTTGGGCTGAGTTAAACTACCTCATGCAAAACACAAAGAACAGTTTTCCAACAAGAACTTCAAGAAAATTAAGTTTTGGGTATCACTGTGCCTACTCTTCACTGAAGTGTTCTGGGGTTTGAGCAAAAGGTTCTCATTATAACCAGTGAAAGCTACAGGGAGCTGGACTTGGCTTGCAAACCTGTTACCACTAATTCCAAAACTCCTGAACCTTTAAAATTCAGTAATTTAACAAAATGCAGCAGCAGCTGGCCCTCAGCTACAATCTGTATGTTTGATGAGAGCTTAATGGCCATTTGGTAAAGTTAAATACATTGTATATCAAGTCAGCTCTGCTAAACTATCTCCTGAGTATTTGTGTTCAAAAAAATGAAAATACCTAAAAGGATCACAGCCAAGAAGAGGAGCACAAATACATTTGGTATTGTAGGAGTTATTGGAGAAACAAACTTTGCTTTGAGTCAAACTGACACCTGACATACTTCAAAATGGTCCCTTGTACCAGTACCAGTATTGCTGAAATATCACAGAATCATGGAATGGTTTGGGTTGGAAGGGACCTTAAAGATGATGTGGTTCCAATCTCCTGCCATGGGCAGGGACACGTCCCACTGGACAACAGTTCCCATCACTGTATCACACATACACACTCCTGTGCATCCAAACACATCCCAGACATCCAAAACTCACAGTGGAACTTGTTCAGAAGTATGGAAGAAAGTAAAATCAACCTTCAAGAGGAGAGAGGTGTAATAGAAGAACTTGTGCTGTCTCTAGAAATTCAGTAATTGAAATGTTTGGCAACAACACCAGGGAAGTTCAATCCAGTTCTTCAATGAATAATTGAAGTCAGAGCCTTGAGTCTTGTAAAGAGCAGTAATTGTGTAAAACATTACAAAAACCCCCAAACAGTAAAAACAATGAGATTTGAAGCGAGCACAAAGGTTACTAATACAGCACATTTCCATTCTCTTTGTAATCTGGCAAGTGAGCCTCCACATTCTGTACCTTTTCTTTTTAGGCTGAAATCTTCCAAGTTTTGTAATGTTATATATTTAGTTTTAAGGGAGCTTGGAGAGCAAAGAGGTAGTCGTTTCAGTCTTAAAAAAAAGAAAGAACAGACTAAATATGAAGCACATAAACAAGCTTATTTTGAGGAGCACAGACTTTTCTGTGCATCAGCAATGAAACAACCCGAAATGATCACAAAATAGTAGCAATCAGACAACATCATAAAAGAACTCCTGAGAAGTTCAAGTAATACTCAGAGTTATTTACTCTACCCACACAACAGACTGATTCCACTAAATCATGCCGAAGCTCCATCCTGTCCACTGACTCTTGCAGTGGCCAGGAGCAGATGCTTAGGAAGCAGTAAAAGAAATTGAAAAAAAAGAGCAAACATACAAGCAGCTCCCCAGAACACTCCTCTGACCTTCACCAACTCATAGTTCAAACACTTCCTAAGCCACAGGTAGCACCTTTTATCTCACTGATCATATAGGCTCATGAAAATTCTCACTGCACCCCCAATTTTCATAAAGGTAAATTAGTGCTTTCTGATTTGGAATTCTGATTCAGAATGCAAGATCACAATATGGTTTGTGTTAAATTTCAAGGTTGATGTCATCAAACATATTTAAATTCCCAAATTTTTATCTGTTGCCAAAACACTCCCCTCAGCTGTAGCACATCCAAGAAACCTGAGTTGCAGAAATGCATCTCACACCAACACCTGCAGTGGCTAAAGAATATAACTTTATATTTTAACTATAAATACTTTAGTCAGAATCACTGATGGGCTTTAGCACAGTTTTACTAAAGAACCTCTAGAAATTTTACAGACTATCTTGTGATTATTTATCACAGACTTTCAAAACATTAAACTCCTGTTAGGGCAGGGGAGTGTGACATCAGAACCAAACAAAATGAAAACTTGAAGCAGGATGTTATATAGTTGTACAGCTTTACAAGCAACTTTGTAAAACAACTGAAGTGCTATTAGAATCTTTATTGTAAAAAAGTTAAGATCTAAAGTCTTCATCAAGAGGTAATTATCTTAATTAGACTTCCTACAACAGACTAGTGATCTGGCATGATCAAGCCCATGAAGTCTTCTAAAATTCAGTATATTTAAAAATCACTATGTAACATCAATTCCAGTACCTGTACTTTAAGTCATTTAAAACATCAGTTGGTGGTGATTTATTTCTGGGCCAGTTCTGTGACTCCTCAGTGAAAGCTGCCCAAAGTGTAACATTTAGAAATTCAGATCAGTCACCCACCTCCTTCGGCTGCACTTTTCTCACTGCATGACAAGTACCTCTAAAAGCCAGGCACTGTTTCCTATAGGCTGGAATAGAACTAGGATGACCTCACTTGCCAGTTCTGTCCCTCTTTCCCTGTTTTCATGTATGGCATCAGGCAAGTCCCATCACCTCATTTTCCCCCATCTGTCAAGTGGGGAGAACACAACTTGTCCTAGGGAGCTATAATAAGATAAATGCATAAATCCCTCAAATTAAAGACTAAAATGAACACCCTGAATTCATCAGTTGCAAATCTCACCTGCAACAGGTACCACAATATAAAGTTCTATTAGTTTACAAAGCAGGGGCTCAGGTTTTCTGTCCCCAAAACTGAAACAGGAAGATTTTGGAAACACTTTCTCAGATCTAGAAGAGAGACATGTACAGGTGCTTTGCCTTTTTATTTCTTTTGACTTAAACCTCACTTCAGTCTGGTTTCTCCCACTACTGTATTTATAGATAGTAATCAGCCTTACTAGACTGCACAAGTTAAACCTGTTTAGTCAAGCTCTCCGAGCTCCTCTCAGCACAGCTCCTTTCCCCACACCTAATCCAGGTTATGTTTAACCCCTCTGCAAGAGTGGAGCTCAGACCCCACACTGCTCTTTATGGGATATCAGCTGAGCTTTGTCCAGCATTAGAGGTCAAAGATGATATTCATCAAGAGCCCTGAGCTGGAATCTCCTTGAACATTTCACATTTCCCTTCCTAGGTCAGGATATTTTCCTGTGAAGCCAACAGAACTCAAGAAGAGTCCTTAGCCACAGATGATGTTTTGAAAAATGAAGTTTTTGGTAACTAGTGGGAGGCTGAGGTCATTTGCTATTTTAAATATGCGGAAGATGAAGTAATACCAGATAATAATCAAATGTCATCTTATCTCATCTGGCTCTTCCCTCCCTTCCCCAACTGATGACAAGAAGCTTTGCATGAGCACCTGGACCGTGGGTCCCTGGGGCACTCCTACAGAAAACAGGATGGAACACCAAAAGTTAACTTCTAGCCAAAAACAGGAGATTTGCAAACTTCAGCAGGAATCACAAGCTGGATACTAATGGGAAAAATATGTTTAATGGCTATTTCATTACCTCATTACCATCCATCCTCAGGGACTTAATGATATGGAAAAATTACATCAGATAAATAAAACCTTCTAACCAGGTTACAGTTTGTTTACTGGTCTGTTTTTGAAAGTTATTGCCTTTGCTTTGCTAGGCATATGACTCAGTCCTCACTAAAAACGGCTGTGTGGAGATCCTTGGATACACCAAGCAGAGTCACACTGCCTATGGGAGAAACAGCGAGCACGGGGGTTATAACTCATCAAAATGGAATTTCAGAAGAAAAGGCATTTACTAGGACGTAGTAATTTGTCAGTGCTAAAATTCAAAAGCTTTCTGAAAACAAGAAATATGACAGAGATTTTTTTTCAAAGAATCCTGGACAAGATGCGCATAAATTTTGCTAAACGTTTTCATACACATCCTCTCTCTCTGACTACAATAAAACAAACACACTTTCCATGGTCATTCTTTCTATGCACAGGGGTAGAAGGGCTAGCAAAAGTCAGTGGGAAAAGCAAGGTATTACTAAATACCCTCAGCAAACTCTTGGAATCTATATTTAGTACTGCTGGATAGTGCAGAACAACTTTGTTAGGGTGGGCAGCTCACTGACAAGGTCCTAAGAATAAAAACTCTCATGCAAGAAACTAACACAAAGTATGGATCTACCAACTTGGGAGTTTCATAAGAGAACTGCACGTGAAAGGCTGAAGCAGAAGATGACCCTGGAATTTGAGAATTATCCCTTCTCTATACACCAAGTATCCAAGAAGGCCAGTGTCAGTTGAGGAACAGGAGACATCTGAAACACAAATCCAAGGAAAACAATGGCTTAATAAAGATAACTGCTTTTCTTTTTATCTTTTAAATAACGCCTGACTTGTCAGGACAGAAATTTTTATTAGCAGTGTTCCAGACAGGTTCAGAAAACAAACCCAAGTTTTCCTGGATGACGTCTCTCCCTTCAGTAACTGGAGCAGGCTGCTTCTGCAGCCAACTGATTTCAAAAGCAGCAGCATCTGTGTGATCAAAAAGTGTCACAGTTCCAACACCGACACACACTAACCACAAACTCTTTGGGAAGCAAAACAGTTCCCATTTAATAAGGAGGTTAGGATTGTGTACTCTAGTGTCCAGGGTTTACTTGCATTTTATTGCTAACATCCGCTAACTGCTTTTATTAGTATAAGGAGATTTAAAAATACATCATGAGCTGATAAAAGCTGCCTTCAACCATGCAGGTAGGTCCTGTTACAGGAAGAAAGCTGAGAGGGGTGGGAGAAAAGGAAAATAAATTGGATGGGGACTCAGCTCCAGTGGTTACAAGGGCATGTAGCTAGCTCAGGATTTCCACATCACTGACGAGAGTGCTGTTTAATGGTGTAGACGTCACTAGTTCTTGGAGATGCTCCTGCCCATCCCAAAAAGATGCTGAAGCCAAGAAGGAACTGTAAGTAACATCACTGACACACAAAAAAGCACCACAGAAGGCAAAGCAAATAAGTGTGTAATGTTATTTTCCAGTTTAGCACTTAAGGTAACTCATAAGATGGGTACTTGGTATTCTGAGCATTTTGCTTGTGTTCCAGCTCTCCTTTAGTCGGGCCACGAGCTATTTGGGGTCATGACACAAAGAAATTCCATCAGCACGAGCGAGTGCACTGCGGTGCAGCAGAGCAACTCCCCACTGGCACCAGCTCAATGCAAGCCTGATTCAGACTTCCATGAGGACACAGTATCAAATGCAACACCAGTTCCCATGGGATGGGACAGCCTTCCCCACCCAGTGCTTTTGCTGCAGAGTTAGATCACACTGCACCTATTTACAGAGAGAAATGTGCATTTCATGCAATCCAAAACCAGAGCCAAAGCAACATGAGCTTGGTAGGTCTCTGCAATACATCAACTTCAATACCTCCTTCCTTGCCATGAAAATTAACGTGACAACCAACAACTTGTTATGGATGCACTTGGTTCTATTAATTCTTCAGCTTGCAGGAGTAGGAATACTAAGAAAATCCCTACGAGTAAACATTACATATAAGGAAACACAGCTTGCTCATCTTCTGTTCAACTGCTCAAATGAGCAGCAAACATTCTGGCTCACGCTATGTTCCAGTGATAAAAACACTCAATCTAAACCAAACTCACAACTAAGTTTGGAGCAGATAAAGCACAGCAGAGCCACGAGCCTCCTCTGCAGTGCAGCGTGGGGGCTCCCTGGCTCGGCTGTGGCACAGAAGGGTCACAGCGAGATGGTCTGAACAGGCTGTTCGTCCTCGCATCGCGTGGACTTTGCTTTTTATCTGACAAATTGTTTGGATAAAAAGGAGCAAGCAAGGAGGGTTGCCAGGGCTCCGCTGCAGCCTCTGCACCCAACAGCCAACTCCGGCTGTTCATTCACGGCTGGGGGTTTCCTCGAGCTACCGGAAAACACCGAGTTTTCCTCCGTTAAAAGCACAGTTCCCCTGACAGAGCAGGTGAGGGGAGCGCAGGGCTGCGGCTCTCGGCCCCGCGGGGCGGGAGGCTGGGGCCGACAGGGCCGGGGCACGGTGCTCCCGCTGCCCTCCCCCCTCCCGGCGCTCCCGCCCGGCTCCTCCGCCCCGCCACACCGGCCCCT
>VZRJ01011661.1:166542-421482 GCA_013397565.1 Ptilonorhynchus violaceus
TGGTCTCTCGGGCGGCGGTGTCCCGGCGGAGGTGGCGGGGAGCGGGCTGCGGCCGGTGTTGGTGACCGAAAGTGGCCGTCTCGCGCCTCAGGTGCGCGCGCGTCGCTCATCGCCCCGGAGCGGGGCTAACGAGCCGGCGCGAGGAGCTGCTGAGGGAAGTTACCGTTGCTGTTTACAGCGAAGCCGGAACGATCTTGTTGAATTCTGTTTAACTTGTTTTCAAAGACTCTCTTTAAGCTTTCCCCGTACAAGGAGCCTGAGTATCTACTATCCTTAGCATTTATAACTCCCCCTCACGTCCCTTGGCGCCGCCCCCGCCTCAGGTGCGTGCGCGCGCCCCTTCGCGCCGCACAGGTGTGCGGGGGTCACGAGCCGGCGCGAGCGGCTCCAGAGGGGGGGTTTTAATTTGCTGATTACAGAGAAGCCGGGAAAAATTTTATTGACTTTTAATTCGCTTTCAAAAAAATCACCCCTAAGCCTTCGGTGTACAGGGGACGTGAACATCGGTACTATCGTTAGCTTTTTATAACTGCCCCCGCTTTCCCGCTGCGCCTCCCTCAGGTACGCGCGCGCCCCCGGGCCGGCGCCCCGAGCCGGCATGAGGGGCTCCTGAGGGAAGGCGGAGGCAGGTGCTGATCCTCCTTTTTTTACCCCTTTTTCAGGTGTGTTTCTGTGGCGGTTTTAATAAAAGCATCCGGGTAGCGCTCTCCCACCTTCCCCTCTCCTTTTTCCCCGCTGTGTCACTCCCCGGAGCGACTGAGGTGAAGGTGAGGGAGGGTGCGAAGTGTGGAGTTTTCCCGGAGATTTGAGGTGATTGTCTGGGGTTTGTTGGTGGGTTTGGAAAGTGAGTTATGTGCAAGGTAATGGGGTGGTGAGAGGAAAGAAAATCCACATAGGAATAGCAAAACCGGGGAAAAAACTTCTCTCGGAATACTTTAGGGGAATGTCCCGGCCATTGCACCAGCACACAGGTGTAAACTATTTTTGAGGTAATAAGCACTTCATTACTCACCTACTGCAAATGGAAAGTAGCCCAAAAAATTACTGATGTTTGTAATTTCAATAGAGGAATGAAAAATGAACTTGTGAGGGGGGATGTTGGTCTCTTTTAGTATTAGAATAGCTCCTATAAAATGTTGGCTCTTGTATGTGTCCAAATCGGAATTCCTGACCCACAGTTACTGTGAGGAAGGAGCTTGTCTTCTCCTTCATGAGTCAAAAATGGGTCTCCATCCCTGTTGCTTTCAGGAAAATACTTTCCTCATAAATCGTCTTTACTGTTTTTCAGGAATTTCTAGACTACAGCAAAGTGCAGATGACTTGACTGTGAAAAGTTTTGTTGCCTCTGAAAGAAAAATTATGAGCTACAGTTTTATCAATGCTGCGTGTTCTTGCTTCAGCACATTATCCATCCTTGTGGAGCTGCAGGTAAATCCCCCTCTAATGACTAGAGAAAGAAACAAGCTGTTATAAAATGAAATTGCATATTGTATGTTCTCCCAGTTTTGTCAAAATACTCTTTTCTTGTTTAGTGATGAATATTGTTAATAAATTGCAGAGAAAGTAAGTCATTGAACAAATATTGAAAATACCTCCTGTTTAGAAATGTGACCAAAAAAAGAGAAAATTATTCTGTACTTGAGGATCTGATATTTTTTCCACTCATCTTCATCTCTATAGTGATGATTGCCATTCATAACCCATGGAAAGAAAGTCTTGAAACCACAGAAATAAAGTCATATATGGGGCTATTAATAAGATACTGGTCTTTATTTTAGTTAAATTCTGGACACTTGCTTTAACTGGTGTGAAGACCAAAAAGGTGAGTCTTGTAACTGAGAATGCTGGAAGAAATGATCGTTCTGATGCTGTGTGTTTACATTACAGGCTTTAATATTTGGTTGAGACTCTGGTGAACTGTCCATGGGAAAGGTCATAGAATCACAGATTTGAATTGAAAGGGGCCTTAAAGAACATCCCATTCCATCCTCTGCCATGGGCAGGGAAACCTCCCACTATCCCAGAGTGCTCCACGCCCTGTCCAGCCTGGCCTTGGACACTTCCAGGGATGGGGCAGCCACAGCTTCTCTGGGCCATCTTCCTCTGGGTCCCTTGGAGAAACCACAAACAAACTGCAGTGCCTGTTTTGGCAAATGTATCACCATGAGAGTTTGACCACAAATCCTTTGGTTCTTGCTATTTACCCATAGGTTTTAGAACTCATGATGGCTTAGAACTTGTGTGGGACTTCAAGCTGCCCAAAAAGCCATGCTTGAGCCAATACATATTGAACCCATGCACTGGCACAGGCTTGACTGGTGGTCTGAGCACTACTGCAGTACCCAATGTCCTCTTGGCCAGCATTTCCCATGGGAAAGGGCTAAATGCAAACTTTTGGGTTCAAAGCTATGTGCTGTTGCTGAGCTCAAGCCAGAAAGCTTGTGGAAGTGTTAAAAATGCTGTTCTTAGTTTATTAGGGAAGCATTTTCCAGCACTGTTGCTGCAGAACGCTAAATAAAATGATGAAAATTAATTGCTTTATCTTTTATGCTGCTACAGCGTTTCTTGTATTCTCAAAGCTTTGTCTGACTGCTGATTTTTATCGACATTGCTGGGTGTATTTCCATCTCTTAGATGATTTTAACCTGATGAGGGAAGATTTTTTACAAGTGCTTCCACACTCAAAGGAGTAATTTGAGTAGAGGGCCACAGGTAGGGTTTCCAACTCCTACCAAGCAAGATGTGAAATGCATTCTCTTAAATAATTGGATTAAGGTAACTTTATAGGATATTTGGTATCTTTTTCCATGTTTAACTAACTATTGGTGTTGGTATTTCTTATTTATCATCACTATTTCAGCTGGACCGTTTCAGCTGGACTGTGGCTTTGCCACAATGGAGTTGTGAGTGCACCAGTAGCAAGGATTTCTTGGCACTGAAAGAAACTGGCTCCATGCTGATGGGTGGGGAAGTTAAATCTAATTCAGTGGTGTCTGACAGGGTGTGCTCATTGCTCTGCACAACACTGGGATGCACAAGGGAGAAAGGTAAATCCAGGGAACAGACTGTTCCAGGTGGCTAAGGAAGGGTCCACAATCTGCTCACGTGAATAAATGAGAGCAAAAGAGGCAACTTGGGAGGGTTTAGTCTGGGACTTCACAGAGCTGTGACACCATGCCCTCCTGGCATGATCCAGCTTTCACTGGGATGAGCCCTTCTGCACTGCCTTGGGATGTGGATCAAGTTCTTTAAGATTTGTGCTAGATTATTTTAGAGCCCTTAGGATCCCCCTTGGATGCTGTAAAGCCAAGCCCGCTTCTCATTCCTTGCATATGCTCAGTGTTGTTTCAGTAAAAATGCCTTGAAAATTTTAGGAGGATGAAAGAGGGAGAGACAAGCAGAACATGTGCTAGAGAGTGAACTAAACCCCAAGTAGTTGTCTGCAAGGATGTCCAACTGTCACATTAGATATGGCAATGGTGACATTCAGGTGTTAGGGCAAGGTGTGGCAGACAGGAAGAGCACAGTCTCATGTTGAATTGAAAAGCCTCCATTTTAATGCAGCCTGTGTTTGGATTGAATAAACATGCCAATGTTACAGACATTTAAAGGGACATTGTGCCAGAAGGGCACATGTGATGGCATTAAGACAGGAGCTCCTTTAGGTGCTGAAGCAGGTGGTGCAATAATTTGCTGAATTAAGTGTAAAATGAAGCACAACATATTGTGTGACCTCTTTATAATGAGAGTCTGAGGTATTAACAAACCAAGAAAGGAAGTGTTTTAATTGGAAAAGGTACTTTGCTGTACCAGCTTCGTATTTAACATCTTGTGCTTTTAAATAATAGATTGATATCAAAGTTCAGCTGAAGTTTCAGTGAAGGTTTTTTTTGTGTGTGTGTGTTCTCTCCTATAGGAACAATGGCTATCAGGGTAAAAATAGACTATTCTAGAAAAAACAGCTTTGGTGACCCATGTCTGTATTTGAAGAATGTCTGCTTAGTAGTGGTTTTGAGAGGTAAATACCACAGGGAAGTTTTTCAGCACGATTTATCAAGCTTTATGGCTTTACAGGAAGAAGTATTTAGAAGCTTCATTTTCAGTACTTGTTTTAGGATGCTATTTATTCGATGAAAATATTATGCTATAAAAACTGAACGATTTGTGGAGAGATGATGGTCTCTGGCAATGTTTATCCACACAAATGACTTCCTTTCTTGGAATCAAAAGTGTTGTTATATAGACCATGAAACACAAAGAGCAGAAAAGACAGGAGTTAAACTAAAGCATAGTATTAAATAAAAGCACTATTGGGTAAACATGGAAAGGGAATACCAATGTGGGCCCAAGAGACTCTGAGTCTTCTTCCAATGTACTTTTTCCCTGTTTGTTGCATACAAATCACCACCACACAGTCATTCTTCAGAAGGACGAATATACAACAAGTTGGCTGTCAAAATTCCCTCATTTCAGACACTTGTGTGTTTCAGCAGAGGAAGAGGTTGTTGGATAATAGGAATATACTCTTGGAGTTTGGAGAATGTATTTTAAATCTGGTGGACAAACCATCATGCTTCTTGATCAACTGATACAAACTCTTCCCAACCTGATTTGCATCTCCCTGCAAGTTCCCATTATTGTGTTTAGAAATTAGGCAAATATGGATCTGTTCATTTGTTGAAGAAAGTTAAGCCAAGAGTGATGTGAGAGGTTTAATAAAACAGCTGTTGTAATACAAATATTTTGTAATGTCTAGAAGATTTTTGGCTTTGTGCAGGGGTTTGCAGCTCTGTGCTGCTTGTACTGAAAATGCCTGGTATAGATGTAGATCAATTTTCAAAAATAATCTAAGTTTCAAGAGGTTGTCAAGTTTCTGATCCAGGTTTTCCTTTGACCAGTATGACTACTACAAGCAGCCAATTAGGGGGTTAAGTTGTGCTGTCTTCTCTGTGAATTGATATTTTAAATATCTTATAATAAGGTACTTTCCAATTTCTAGTCTGAACTATTTGTATACAGATAAATCTGTATTTTTCTTTATTTTCTCCCACGGATCAATATTTAGTACTTAGTTAATAAAACCAAATTACTGTGGTGCTACACTGAGTGTCAGCAGGAGCAGTTGATGCCGAAGTGTTCCTTCTTGATTAAGTATTTATAGACAGTGGGACTGAGGAGAGCAGTTGTTCCAAAGCTTTGGCACCTCTCAGTATTCTCATAAGAATCAAGATGATGCAGATAAATGTCAGAAGGGATTTGCTGGCTGCTGGAATTAGGTGGGTGATGCAGAGTTTTCTTTTGATATCAGCATGGTGTTTAGTGGGCTCTCTACCTTGCAAACTTGAAATACCAATCAATCAGCTGAATTTAAACACTGTGGTGGTTTCCTATTTGCAGACACTGAAAAACACAGGAAACTTGGAGAGCTTGGAGGAGATACCCACTGGGTGCAAGGGATGGCATCTGATGTATTATTATTTTAATTGCCTAATGGTGCTGAGGGAGAGTCTAACTAAAGTCCCTGGAGAAATCTTCAAAGGAGGAAAGATAAATATTGAAAAAGGTTATTTATAGCCCTTAGTGTTTCACCCGTGTAAATACAAAAATTAAATACAAGGGCTGATCACATCTTCTGAAAGTTTTCCTTTGCATAAGCAATGCTGAGGAGTCAAACACAGCTGCCCAGAAAATAATAGCATTGTGAGGACTTTGGCTGTGCTGCCTCCACCCAAGTGCATATCCTGATCCCTGTGTTCCCATGCTGTTGTTGGCAGGGCATGGCTGTGGATGGGCTCCTGTCAGGCTGTCCTGGAGTCTTTAACGGGCCATTACAATGTGCCAGCATGAAGTGCACAGTTTGTATTTTCATTTGGGATGATGTTTTCTGGCTCATGGCATAGGCTACAGTCTGATAGAATGTCCAAGGCTGTCAGAGACAGAGTAAGGATTTTCTTCCTTCAGCTGCTTGCCATTTTCCCTCTCTCTGGCTTCCCAGCCTCCTGGGCTGGTGCTCTGATGCAGTTTACTAAAAATTATCTCGATTAGTCTAAAAGAGTTTAATAGATTATTTTGAGAAACAGCTGTGCCACTGCACTTAGATTGAAAGGGATGTTATGATCTAGATTGGGGGTAGTTATGCACAGTAAAAGATAAGGGGAATAACTCCTTATTTGACTTAACTGTAGCCAGAGAAGATAATCTGATACACTTTGTAGGCTTAGAGATCATTATCTAGTGGATGAAAGATACTTTCTTCCCCAAATATTTATTGACATATGCTTTGGATACATTTAAAATACATCTGATGGATAAAATTCAGGATAAAGATCATGAAAAAGGAAAACAATTTTTATTGACAAGGCTGATATTAAATGTACCATAGGAGGTGCTTTGTATCCCATTCCAACTCTAAAAACATCCAAAAAGGGCTCATTTATAATGACTCCTTTATGAACTGTGGTTGTTCTGAGTGCAGTAGGTGGCTCCAGTGACTCCTCTGCCCAGTTTGTCAGAGCAGGGTGGTGTTTCCTGACTGCCTGGCCAGTCAGATAGACTGGAGCTTGGTTAGAATCTAAGAGATGATGATTTTGGATCTGTTGAATGTGAACCTGGTAAATAACTGTGTAATTTTTCATTTCAATGAAAAAGAGAAATCTGAAGTTAAGCCATGCATTTCTAATACACAAATATAGTGAATGATGTCTTGTATGTTATAGCTGTGCTTGCCATTCTTCCTTCTTGATATGAAAACTGATCAAAGAAAAAAAGTCTGAAAACTAGGAAAAAGTTTTCTCTCTTTCTGTTTCTGTGCCACTGCTAAGCCTCACAAAAGCCCTCACGTGGTTTCCACAGAAATGGGCCTTCTGGTGCTTCGAGAGTGTAGCAAAGTAAAGGTCCTCTTCCCTTTTTCCTTGTATATCAAAAGTATGAGCTTCCTGAGATATTATTTTATCTTCTACATCCCTCATGTAGAGAAGGGCAACACAGGTAGAAAGGCTGGTGGAACTGGGAAAACTTTGTCTCCCAAGGAAAGGAAAAAATCTGGATTTATTTGACTGCAAAGCAGAGCAGATCAGCACATGTGTGTGTCACGTGCCCTTCTGTGGATCTGAACAGAACCAGGTCTGTTTGTGCATGTTCCACGATGTGCTCTGTCTCCTGAAGTGTCCATGTGATCCCACTGGAACATCAGTGAGCGCATTTAGCAGATCCTGAATTAAAGCCATGCGGATGTAGTCTCAGTTTCTCATCAAGCTGAGTTTTATAACTATTTATATACACAAGATTGTCTGTTTACAGTTTGTTTGCATTAGAATACACCCATTTATTTGAACCATATGAGAGATTATTAGAAAATATATTGGAGAACCACCCACAGAATGTTTACAGTGAGTAAATTCTTAATCTGTTACAGGATTTCTTCCTAGTTTAGTTTGAGACATTTATGTCTACAGACATGTAATTCAGAATTTAGTTTGGAAGAGTGTTATTCTTGTAACTCCTAATAGAATTGCTTTCATGGAGTTACTCTAAGAGAGTTCTTTTAAAATAAATGGGAGAGAGTAGGCATATCTTCAAATTTATTGTCTAGTGTTTTGAATCCAGATGATGAGAGCTTTGACAAGTTCTGTCCATGTTGTTCAGTGCATTATCAATGCTCATTGACACTAAGAAAAGCAGAATTTGTTCTGCTGTTTCTGACAGCAAGAGTTTGATATTGCTGAAGTGATGTGTGACTTTTCATATGCCAGATAATGCTGTTTTCTGTTTGGTTTCTGCTTTTTTCCCTTTTTATTACCTTTGCTTCTCTTGACATTTTCAGTAATATTAAATTTTCCCGATAGAGCTGTTAACTTGTGTGCTATCAAAAAGCTCATATTATGAAATTCCAGAGAGTAGTACTACTGAAGGATTTGGGGATTTTTTTTAGTGCTTTGGGTTTTCTTTCTGCTTTTTTCAGACTTATCACTTGTCTTCTAGATACCATTGCTACCTTCTCACTTGCCAGCATGAACCAGTAATTAAAGCAAACCACATGGTGATCATGTCTGTCCTTAATTTGTGCTCTCTCAGTAGTGCCCATGAAGTGAACATTTCCTTTGTGGCATAGCTGCACTTTGTGACTGTTCAGCTGCAGGTGACAGCTTCAAAATACCCTCTCAGCTGCTTTGGCATAGTTCTTGCCTTCAGCCCCAAATAAGTGTCATGGATAAAACCGATGGCCTGAGACTGCTCCTGTTTCACTTCGAATGTTTAGAGACATTAAGCAAATTCTTTATTTGCTTTTGGGTGGTTTGCTTGTAGTAACAGTTCTGTTTCCATTCCATTTGTGCTCATATTTTTCAGCAATGTGCAGTCATTGAAGATTGAGGTAATACTTCCAAGTTATTTGGCATTTGCTGATGTGCGTGAGAAATTGCTGCATTTCTTACAATGGAGCAAATCTTGGCAGGTTTGGTATATTCTATATCTGTAACTATTGCCTGAATAAAATTCCATAGGGCAAAGATGATTTGTTATTTAGTTAAATGCAATATGTTGATATAGCAACATTATGATGTTCCTGGAGCATTTAAAAGTGTTTTAAATGGTTGTGCTCTTTTCAAAAAGTAGCATTCTTTACAGTACATTTAAGTGTAAATATTTATTAACATCTACGGTTCACTCTAATTATATGAATGTAACAAACCAAACACACCCAGCTTCTTATATTTTATGCAATAGGACTCTATTTTATAATCAGTTCTCTTAGTTTTCTGTGGATATGTATGATCAGACTAGAACTACATTTACTGAATCTTCAGTTGTTTCATTCTTTGTGTCAGTGTCTGAAGCAAATTACCTGCTATTCAAAGATGTCGAGAGATGAATCTTAGCAGCACAAATTCCCTGAGATTTTTGCAATAATTAAAATATTTTGGTAATAGTCTCAGATTTCCTGCTTAGAAATCAGCACTCTGAAGGCAGTTAAATGAAAATGGTCCTTTGCAAATTTGAGTTTCCAAGGTGGGGGGTGGCAGTGGTGGAGCAATCCATTCTTGCTTTTTCTTTTTTCCTGGGTTGTTTTTTTCTCCTCTGTTCATTCTGAAACGATGACTTGATGAATGTCATTAGGCTGTAATCCATTTATTCCATGTGGTGGTGGGAACAGAGAATTTGACAGTTCATTTGGGCTGAGTGAACCAGAGTCACTCTGAGCTGAGCCCCCACTGCCATCAAACTGGGATATTTTCTTCTTGATCATTTTTCTTTCTTTTGCTCGGCGATTCTGGAACCAGATTTTCACCTGGGGCATTATAAATGATACCTGATTAATTCAAAGTACTGGTCAACTTTTCACCATAATTACAGCAGTGAAAATGGAGGGAAGTTCAAAAACAATATTAAAAAAAACAAACTCAAAGCAAATAAACCACTAAACCAACCATGGGGGGAAAAAAGCTCCAAAGCTAAAATCACCCCAAAACCCAAATGTAACCCCCCCCAACCAAAGTACTGAATTTGTGCAGTGAAAAGTTTTTGCATTATTCTCTATTCATTTTCTGCATAATAATCAATAGAAGATTGATTTCTTTCTTGATTTCTTTGGTTCTTGGGCCTGGTGTAAAGTGAACATGCTGTGTTATATTTAGGAACACAGAAATCAATGCACTCGTTGAGACTCAGAGGTTCATTATCTCAGCTTTGCCAGTGGTGTGTGTCATAATTTAGGAAGATGTAATTATGGATTAATTTTGAAGTTTTTTTATTATCTGTTACAGATTAATTCAAAGCCAAGTAGTGAGGGTTCTTTTCCTTCATTTATGTTGTGAGTGGTTTTTGTGTGTGCATATATTCTTATGTATTTTAAAAGTTTTGATTGGTTTTGTTACTGGACTGTGCATTTATATCTGTATTTTACAGATATGTATGTGCTGTCATGTGTATTTCCCAGGATAACTGTGCAAATGAAAGACTCCTATGTGTTTAAAATCTTCTTTAAATACTTATATTTTCTTTCCTTATGTGAAAGTGTGAATGAATAGAAACTTCTGTTTGTGTTTTCCTTATTGGTAATTTTGTTACTTTACAGTATTTGTTACAGCCTTTAAGGTGTGTTGAGTACAATATGATATAGAAAGTTCTACATTGCTTTGTATTAAAAATCCCATTAGTATTTTATATTTATTTGTTATTACCTTACTTGTACTGGCATTAAGAAGCATTCAGCTTTCTCTGTCCTGTGGGAATGCAGATAAATTGTATTTTGTCTGTGTTATACCTGAAGGAACTTTACCAGTTAAAAATGGGGTGGCATTAGGAACAGCAGCTCTGTAAAAGGAAAGTGCTGATTTTATGCAGGATCACTGGTGACTCCAGGCATGTCTGTGTTCTAAATCAGCCAGCTTGCATAACTTTAAGGTGGAGGTTTCAAATCTTTCATAATTGCAGTTCCCTGAAAATTTTCCAGTGCAGCTCTATCCTACTGTATGCCAAACTTTAGTCCACCCATGGTAAACTTGGTTTTTGCTGTTCCTTTCTGGGACCACTTATGGTCTGTGCAGTGCAATCTCTGTACTGTTTGGGTCTGGGATTGACCATCCCTGCACTAAAATATATAAATTTCCAGTATTTGATCCTGAAATACCACTGATTGTCTCTGCATTCCTACACTTGCAGCCTCCATTGGTCCCTCTCTGTTCCATGCTCTTCCACAGACTGAATGCAGAAGCAGAGGAGGCCACTGAAGGAGGAAAGTTTTTAGAGAACTGAGTGTGTATATTTAGAAAGAACAAAAGCTTGTGAAGTTCTAAAAAGAAAGATCTCTAGTTTAAACGTACCTGGGGGCAATAATCTGGTTTTTAAATGAGATGACTTATTCAATATCACCAAACCTTCCCTTATCCTCCAGCTGTAGCAGAACCATTGCAATTCTGGGGGGTTGGATCCAACATTTGCTGTATCTGCAGAATGCAGAACTGTGCTTGGTAAGGGTGCTCTCCAACACAGGGATTTAGGGAATTCTCATCCTGAATTCTCTTTGTATGAACACAGCTAAGATAGCTGTGCCCTGCTCAGGAGACTGCCTTTATCCAGGACAGAGATTAAATATGTACTAGATATGCATGCATGCAGAGCTGCTTTCCAAGGAAGCAATGATGCAAGTATGCACTTGAACATTCCCTGAGTGGATGGTCTTGGCTACATACATGTGTAGCAAAAAGAGATCCTGCCTTGAAAATCCAAAGCTGTAAAACCCCCTTGAAAATGCTGAAATCTGACTGAGGAAGAATGTGGCCTGTGGAAATTGTGGCAATAGATTTATAACAAAACCCCTACAGATTTCTGGTATGATTGCTCTTTGAATGCTGAGTTTTAATTTTCCTGGCTTACAGCTGAAATATATCAAACGTTTTGGATTTTTTTGTCTGGCCATTATTGTGTGTGATTTCAAGAAGAAACCACATTGTGAATGTCGTAACTATTGGGAACATAGCTAAGATCCTGTTAAGCGGAACTGTTAAAATTCCAGCTGTCTAGCAAGCTAGAATGTAAGAATAAGTACTTTGTCAAGTATAAATTAATTCCTAATGTTGAGTTCCCTATAATTGGAGAGTTCTGTCGAATGAGGCTATTACTGGGTGTGGGTGTGTGTGGTGGATTGTGTGTGTGAGATGCAGAGGTGCAGGAGGTGGTGCTGGCCTGTCCCCTGGCAGTGGCAGGGCGCTGTGGGCACACGTGACCCCGCTCTGTACCTGTCTTTCGGAGAGTCCCAGGTTTGCTGCGAGCTCTGACTTTCTCCTGATTGTAATGTATCTGTTGCAGTGAAATTCCTTCTCTAATTCCAGTCTCTGATGATCTGTGTAAACAACTCGGTACTTTTCTTTTGTTCTTGTTTTACCTGGTTAGGAAAGAAATAGTATTAATATGTTGAGTTAGATTTTCCACAGCAGCTTTCAAACATCTCAAGCATTTCACAGACATTAATTAAACTACAGAATACTTGTGTGGGATTGTTTCCTGTGGTACAGAGGAGGAATATGAGGTGCAGGGTGAAGTAAGAAAGTATTGGTTATCAGAACTGTCTTTCCCTCTGTATTTCCCTCTCTCTGTAAACATACATTTAAATGTGAAGCTCTTAAATGATAAATACCCTGAAGCATCTTAAATAATTCATAGCAGTACATAATTGGTGCTGGCTATATTAATCTCAAAGGGGTTTCATTTCAGTGCTCATTGAAGTGACTTCTGTGTCTATGAGAGCATAAATACACAGTATTTCAAGACTGAACTTCAGTCACAATTTGGTCAGTTGTACTGTGGCCTAATTCTTCACCTGAGTTTTCAAGGATCACTTCTCTAACACAAACAAATGTCCTACTAGAGATGCTTTTGCTGGTTAGGACATACTTATAAGTTCAATAATAATTTGATTTACTTTTTTAAAATGTCTACCTTGCAAGGTGCTGAGTGCCTGTAGGATATTCCTGAGGGTACTCTGTGCTGGATTTCCCTTTGGAGCTGGAGGCACTTGACAATTTGTAAGATGAGGCAATAAAATACTTGTAAAAGGATCTCAGGATCATCCTCCCTCTGATGTATAAAAGAAATACTCTTAGATATATTGGATAAATATTGGTAAGAGAAGCATTACTAAATGATTAAAAGATACCTCTCATTTAATATAATTTTTTAACAATTCTTCACGTAATGATAATACAGAGAGATCAGTTTTCAACTTATTTGTTCTTTGCACTTTCAACAGCCAGCTAGATAGTCTTCCTTTTTCTTCTGATCTTCCCAGTTTTTTTTGATGTGAGTTTTCTGGGACAAACTGTAGGACAAAGACTCCTTTAAAGTGGTTCCCTAAAATCCATTGAGGTGTTAAGATGAAGCACACGCCACACAAAGGAGCGACAAGGAGATCTTATCAAGAACCCCTTTCACATTCAGAAACACAAACCAATTGGTTTGGAATTTACAAGCCCTAAACAAATGTCAGACGCTTTCATCTTAGCACAGGAAAAAGGGACAGAAATAGATGAAGGAATATTTTTTCCTCAGCTCTCTTTAATTTTGGACCATCACCGAGGACAGACTGGGATATTTTTATCCGAAGGTAGACACAACTGAAATACGCATAATTAGGGATATTTTCCCAAATCCTATTCCACTTCTAGCACACAAGATTTTCTTGCCTAAATTTGCAGGACTAAATCATCAAACTAAGTTTATTTTTGTCGTGGTACAAATTGTCGGCTTTGAAATATTTGCCCTCAGAGATAGTTCTAATGCTAACAATAGTATAGATATTCAGGTTCCTTGTAAACTGAAGGCTTAGAGGGAATCTTTGAAAACAAGTTAAAATTCAACAAGGTTATTCCGGCCTCACTATAATCAGCAAATATAACCATGATTTGAGGGGGTGGAGAAAAGGAATAGTTTTCCCCATTCCCCTTGGTCATAAAATTCACAGAGCATTTCTTCTGAAGACAATAAAGCTGGGAGAAGGCCTCTTTATTTGCTGTGAAAATCATCACCCTTTCCGGCAATATAACTCCTGAAGAAAAGAGGGAGAAGGAAGAGACAAGACTGCATATCAAAGCAAAGTGAAGTGTTAAAAGGGTCTGTTGCCTCAATATGACAGATAGGCCTCAAAACCTCAGACAATGTAGGCCAGTGGAAAATAGATGTCACAACTAATTTACAAAGAAAAATAAATTAGCATTAGAGCAGGAGCCTGGCCTTTTTTCCTACTTTTCTATTTTGCTTTCTGGCTGTGTTTCTGCTGTACTATAACCTGAGTTACTTGTACATCACTGCTTGTTTAAAAAAAGATATAAAATGTGTTGGCTATAAAAATCCTGAGGCTGAGCTTGTAACTTATGAAAATCATGTTGTCCTTTTGTTTAGTCCCGTTAAAGTCCCTTCTCTTTCTGAGAAGGGTCACTCCCAGATGAAGTTTCACGAGAAGTTTTAAAACCTGTTTTCTAGGCCCTTTAGATACTTTTTCAGTCAGTTTTATGCTTTGAAAGTTCACTTGCTCTCAGAAAATAAACATTTTACCTTGTTGATTACACAGGTTCTAGAAATTAACTTGAGGTTCTGCTCTTGCATAACTGAAGTTGATGGTGGATTTTATCATGTGTTTTCAGTAAAACCAGGATCAGACTGTCAGGAATTCTTTAGATGTTCTTTTCCTCACTTGGATAGCCTGACTGGGAAGGTCTCTTCACCAAGCCCACTTTCCATGTTTGGTTTTTTTTGAATTTCTTATTGCTTCATATATTTGCAATGTCTGTGTGTTTGAAGTAAAAGAAGTTTTGGTTTTGAATATACAGTCACAGTCTTTAAGTCAGAGGATCATTTCAAATCCCATTTTAACTGTTGGAAGGACATAGGACTTCCGTCTTTGTGATGTTGTTTCATCCTGAAGATTGACCCGATCAGGTAAATTTTCATTTCACTTTACCTGCAGTTGAATTTTTTTTGGTATAAAGTGCTAAATAAGAATATTGAATCCCAATGTAGTGTATTTAATAGAGTCAAAATAGAGAGGAGAAAATTCCCAGTGACATCCCCTCACCCAAATAATTCCCATTGTGTTTAGGACAGTATTTCAGGAGGCTGCCTCGTTTAATTAGATGTGGTTTGATTTCTGTTATTCCATGCTGCTCATATACATCGATGTGAGTACACATGTTTATGGATATAAATATATTTGTAGAATTTAGGGCTATAAATGTGGAATTTTAAGGCAATGAACTGTATTAAGCAGCGATAACATTGAAGGAGAGGAATCAGTAGCTACTTTGATAACATGAATAATATTATGGCAATAAGGAAAACCAGAGAGCAAGTGTGTTTCAAAGAGGGGTTATAATGGCATCAAGTCAGTTTTCTTCTAGAGAAAAAAACATTGATAAGGTAATACAGAGCCATTACAGGCATGATTTTAGCCTTGTCATTTGTTTGAATTTCCCTCCATTTATCACAATTTTTTCTGCGTCAGTGTTAAAATTCTCCAGTTTTTAAAAAACACCAATGAAAAGCCAAATCTCATTGGTACTTTTCTTGTTTTGCACAATTACCACATTTGTGCTTTACTCTCATGATCTCTTTTTTTAAGCTGGGTCGATGCCTTGAGCTCACTTCTGTGAAGTCCTGAGCTGTTTTTAGCACTTCAAAGGATTGGGCTCCAGGAATGCTCAGCCTCAGGACATGCATCTATTGATGGGTCCTGTTCCACCTGTCCCCAACGGTTCATAAAGTATTTTGGCATTTGTGTAAAATCTGGGGAAGCACTTTTCAGACTAGAGATGAATTTAGGCCCAAAACTGTGTCTGAATTGCAAATATATTTTATAAATTTGAACAAGCATGTGAGAAACCTTTCAGGGTCTCCCAAGGCTGTTCAATAAGTGTAAAGCAAGGATTTAGATTTTCAAGTCTGTTAATCTTTAAGACTGTTATTCTTTAAGAATGCCAACACATTTAAAATTCAGTGACAACACGACACAGACAGGGTTGTGCCTCATTGACATTCAGCAGTCTTGGTTGAATTTGGTCTGCACTCAAGTCTTGCATCACTTCTACACCTGGAGATCTCCAATGATGTTAATGAAGTTTCTGTGATTTACATGAGTATACAGAAGGGGGGAAAACACACTCGGAATCTGCCTGGCTTTGAAGACCTCTGCAGAGGCTCCAAGTGGAAGGCTGGCATTGTGATATCCTAATGTTCACCAGGCGTTGTGTATTTAGTACCAGTGGGAAAACTGTGTGTGTCTGCTTTATAATTAACAAACAATTACCGGGCTGATTTTGCTCCCGAGTAATAACCATTTGAAGGAGGATTCTGTCTGAAGCAGCAGTGCTGATTTTCTGTGTCTTCTAAGATTGCTCCAATTCTAATTGCTCTGCTTCTTTAGAGCATTTTCTTTGATGCTCCCTAACACACACTTACTACTTTTAACCTTAACAATAGATTCAGCCTTGCTACACCCAGTTTCCACCTTGGGAATATACATGGTAAAGTTCATCTGGCAGGCAGCTTGTGGCAAGAACAGGCACATCAGTGAGTGGCACTTCCAGGAAAGTGATTTTTAGCTGTGGAATTGTGGCAAGATGAAAAATCCTGGTATGTAAGAAAAAGAAATAAAACTGATGTTTTACTTAAAGGAAAAGGGAGTTTAACTGAGGAGTTATGATCTGCACACAAAATAGTCTACGCTGATCATTTGAGTCAGATTGCTTCTCTAGGAGTATTTCTTCTCACCTAATAAATCTGGGTAGAAAAATACAAGGCACAGGAAAAGCAGCAGCAAATTGCATAATCACTGCAGCTGGATCAGAGCACATAGTTTTCTTTATAATTATAGAGAAGTCTGTAAGGTTTGAAAAGATCAACCTGATTATATATTGATATGTCCCCTGCAGCACAAAATAACTGTGTAGTGTTTCTGCCTGTAACTGTTAAATGTTCCTGCGTTCATTGATCCATAACACATTCATGATTATCATGTTTTTCACACAAAATGCTTTATAGAATGTTCCAACAGGGATTCCTGGAGTTGAGCTCCAGCCACGTCTAACCACACCAGCCATTCCACTACAGCAACCACATAAAGCCTTTATGGGAGAAAGTGAAACTAGCACAAATTTAGTTGAAACTGCATGAAACAGCAGTAGGTTAGATAAATGTCATAAATGACCCACCAACCTATGTGCTTCAGGTAGAGTTAATTATTTCTGAGCTCAGTGACAGCAGAAGATGCTTTCTGAGGTCGCGAGTTGAATACGCACTCACCGGCAGCGTTGGTTTGCACCGTTTTCCTCATCCATTCGTAAGAGCTGTGCCTTTGGCCGCCGGGCGAGATGTGCTGGGCCCCGAGCGCGTCTGCGGGCGGTGCCCCCGCGGGCCCGGCGGGGTGCAGGGAGCCGTACTCGGCGGGGCCGTACGAGCCCTGGGCGGGGGNTTGGCCCTGGCGGATCCTGGGTACATGCTGGGCTCCTTATCCAGGAGCGAGCTCACGTACATGGCTGTCCCAGGTTGTAAAGGCGGCGTCACATCATCTTGTCCTTCGGCGTCTTCTTTTACTGCTCAAAAATATTTGTGCTTGGTTTTCTCTAATAATGCCACTCTGCTTGGAATCTTCTACTTCATCCTCTTTTATTATCAACTGTGTTACCAGGTGCTGGTGGTAATGGTTTACCAAGATCTTGTCTGACGTCAGCCTAACTGCCTGCCTCATAATTACATTTACATTCAAATGAAGGGCTGACCAACCCCACCTTGCCGCTGGTTCTGCTGCTTTCTCTTTTACAGAACTTTTATCTATCCTATTATCCGGCCCTGATATTCAGCAGTGATCCCAGTGCTGTAAGATGATGCAACAGTTGCTTGGATTTGTAACTCAACTAGTTAAGTAAATAGACCTTCTTAAAAGAAATTATAGAGGTAAATATAATAGAAATGTTTAACATTCTAATGATTCTTGTCTGAAACTTTTATATTGTGATGTATTATCCATCAACAAATAATTCTCATAATTTCTCAAATACTAAAAAAAACCCACTTCTTTTTAGTCTTTAAGGGATGCAGTCAATTTGGATACTTGTAAGTCAATAACTTCAAAATACAGAGCACCTTGTAAACAGCCTGCCTTGAATATGTCTCAAAAACGTTCCTCTCATTGTTGGTGTTTGTACGTGGTTTTCCAGAATGGGAGAGTTTAAAGCTCTGACTGTAAGACACATGTTCACACTCTCCCCATACAGAGTGATTTAAGAGATCCCTTCATCTGGTGGCCATTGCAAACTGATAAATTTAAAAAAGCAGAGACAATAAATCTTCCTAACAAAGATGGTGCCAGAAGTACAAAGAAAATGACTGTAAAAAGTAGTGAAAAAAGTCTTTGATTAGGCCCAGTAATATTGTTGGCTTCTGTTTCAAGGCAACCTTTATCTGCCTGAAAGGAGGCCGGTTCCTTCCTCTGGGGCTGCTGTCTGTAGTCTGCTTTCCGTGGTGGCAGCTTGGGCCAGGGAAATCAGCAGGGAGAGACATCTGGGTTGTTAAGTTTGTGGATCAGAAGTGCCCTGATGCTGCTCTGTGACACACGGCTGCTCTCCGGGTCAATGTACGTGTCCCTCTGAGAAAAATGATTCTGAAAGTGGCTTCATATCCTATTACTAAGAGCTCGATATTAACACGGGAGAACTAAACCACACCTTAGGACTTTAGAATTGCCTCCATGGGGTGTGTAGCTGCAATTTGTGGAGTGAATTCACTGTATTTTTATTTTGGATGGGTTTCTTTGCAATGAGCTATTTGTAAGGACTATGCTTGCAAAAGAGGTGCAAATTACAATGAGTTGTTTCCCTTTACAAAGGTGTGGGTTTTCATTCAGTATCCTTTGTATTTTGACACTACTCGTATTCACACATCCCTTCTAATTCCAGCACTAAAGGATTCTAAGTGTGTACTTAAAGACAGGAAAGATATTCCTCTTCTCTTTGGGACTGGGCTTTTTTGAGAAAGGATTTTTACTGAGAAGTGGAGGAAAATCTTTGTCATTAATTTTGCCATATTTACAGAACTCTGCATTAATCGTTGGGATCCTGAGAATATTGAGGAAAGTTGTATCATGGGATAGGACATGGAAATAAAACCTTCTCTAATTGGTGTACCCTTATAAAAATAGACTTAAAAATAAATTGAAAGGGACTCATTCCCTTTATCTTGAAAGACAAGGAATTGTAACACAATTTTTGAGAGCCCACAGATTTTTAGTACTGATGTGTACTAAGAAGAACAAAGAACTCCACTGGGTGTCCTCCGAACGAAGCAAGATGTGTTTCCTATATCCTTGGAATCTTTAGCCTGTTTGTGAGCATTATACCACCAGTGAAATTCCCAGGTATTGCTGAGTGTTGTGCAGAGCTGTCAGTCATAGGCAGATCCATAGGAGGGGATCCATTGACTCCATTGACTGCATCTGAAATCCACTGGCCTGGTATCCATGAATATTGGTTGCTTAGAGATTTCAGGTCGGACCCATTGTTTGACTTCCCCCAAACACACCATTTCCATGTCTCCATGAATGGCAGGTCGTTTCATATTCTGCAGTAGATGATGGAAACATTCTTAATCCTGGTGTTCCTCTTGCTTTATGGGATGCCTCTGCACGTACCCCCCACAATTTCAGTATCACCTAATCCTATTTTTTGTATCTCAGAGCTTTATCCTTTATTCTCTGTTCTTCTTTTATCTTTTGTTTATGCTCCTCCTTTCCCTTTCTTGTTTTGCCTGTTCCATTATCTGAATTTTCTTCAGATCTATTTCGATTCTTTCCAGAACGTAATTAGATCAAGATACTCCGATGGCAATTTGCTACACTGATTTGATATCAGCTAACAATAGTCAGCTTTGAATCAGGCATTTTGTTTAAAAAGATTTACATAGCAGGATAAGATTGCAGGGTAGGACTGCAGATTTTTAACACCAAAGTGTGAATAAGATAACTAAAATAGCAATGTTCAAATGATCTTCTGCGCCCTGATGTCTCCTATTTTGTGTAACAGAACAATGCACGGATATTAAAAAGGAGCAGTACCTTTGCATGTTGTCTTGTAGTTTGAGGCTACCAAAATTTTGGGGTTGATGTTTTTTGAGACCCAATTGACTGTTAATCTGTCTGCCTTCCCAAGAATTATTTCTTGGCCATACACAGCTCCTTCCTGCTCAGGCCCAGCACGTCAGCAGCTTCAGAGCCCCAGAACCACCACACCTTCAGTGCAGTACCTGGGGCTGCAGTTCCATGGACACTTCTGGTGGGCGTGGCTTCCAGGGAATACAAAAAAGAAGTGGAAAAAAGCGAATTGCTATGGCCTTGGACTATGTGGGGATGGCAGTGATAGAGTAGGGGCTTAGTGTGCTGCCTGTGTGAAGTGCTTGTGGAACTTGCACTGACTTTCTGGGGTGGTGGGAAAGTGAAAGCAGTCCTGAGGCAGTGGGCTGGACATCCGGGAATCTCATCCGTGCGGAGTCTTGAATTTGAACTGTTTTCTGTGGTGGGTGATAAAGGCAGAAGAGGTAGGATCTATGTGCTATCAGCAGCAGGAGTGCTGTGCTCTTTGGCACTTTGGAGAGATGGATTGATGGATTACCAGGAAAACTGAACTCCAAGGTTGTTTTTTTCTCCGCTTGTTCAAATGCCGGGTGTAATTTGCCTCCTAAGCCAGTGTCCATGGGAGTTGCCTCAGGGCTTGTTGAAGTGAAGTTTTATGTGTGTTAAATCAAATGTGCTTTGAGATCTTTGGGGGAGAAAATTTTCTAGTTTTCTAACAAGTGGCTGATGAAAAGCTATCAATAATAACAATAATAAGAAGTGTGGTACTTACCATTGGAACTCTGAAGGTTTTGTTTGTACAGGCAGTGGAGATGGTGCACTATAGAATATGTGCTGTTCTAGAGAGCAGTTCCAACACAGCAATAATAACATAATCACAAACGTGCAATTAGGTGTTTTAATGGCAGCTATTATAACTGCAATTTCAGGGCTACTGGTAGATTAAAACTTGCCTGTACAACAATAACTGACATTAAAGGTGTTTACAACTCTGATAGTTTTTATTAGGAACCCTTACTCATAAAACTACTCTTGCTTTTATATGGAGATAAGAAGACAATAATCTGTCCATCTTTGAAGCATGGCAATGATGTGAAATCTCTGTTGTTTCAGAGAATCAAAAGCAGGTGAGCTTCATGTGCCCCGTGGTGGCTCAGGTGATAGGAGCAGATGTTTGTTTTCTTGCCTCCAGATGACCATTCTAATAACACTGCAGGCTTAGGAATGCTTCTTGCCCACACCTTTATAACTGCATGCCTGGAATTTTATGGGAATGGCTACCTAAGGACTTTGTTAGGGAACTATGTTGGGAGTTCCCAACTAATAGGGAACTACTGCTGAGAGTTCTAATGCAGTATCTTGCAGGTGTTACTGACCCTATATTCAAGCTGGGCTTTGCATGCACATTCATTCCTCCTAAAATTATTAATCAGCTGTATGAATCCTGGGGAAGGGTCAGTCAGGACATGGTTTGGTGTCAACTGAGGGTGGTTCTTTTGGGGAAAAATCCTACCAGTGACGAAGGAAGGCAGATGGTTTTAAAATTTTAAAACACAGCTAGAGAGATGGCTTTTGCTTTTACTGAAGCTTCTATAAACACAAAGCTTCTGAAGATTTTATTTGCTCTTTTTAATTGGGTTTTTTAATATACAGAACCCTACTTAGGTCTCCTTTTCAGGGCTTGAAATGCAAGCACGTGCCAAATTGCACATGGCAGATGTGGCACAGCCCAGAGAGCTGAATGAGCAGTGCTGACTGAGCTGTTCTCACTTGCTGAACTGAACTCTTCTGGGGAAGAGGAAGAAGGGATATATCACAAATTTCGGTTCTGCCCTGTGGCTGATCCCTACTGGGTATTTGTTTTTCATAAGAGAGCAACAGAAGAAATAAAGATGCCAGCTGTCTGTGAAGCCTTCCTCAGTGGTTTTGGTTTTAATTTCACGCTCTGAAATTTTAGTTGTTAGCAAATCCTTTTGAAAAATGATGAAAAGTGGCTGGTAGAGTGCTGATTGTATTTATCCTTCTATCTCCACCACTGCTGTTTTTCTAACTGCTGCTAACAATGGTTTACCTTTAATTTCTAAATGTTAAAATGTGATTTATTACAAGTAGTGGCAGTATATTTCATGTATTATCTACATCAATGTTGCATTTGCCAGGAAGGAGTGGTCTAAAGCTAAAGGAGGGTCTTACTATTCTGAAATCGAAATCATTTAAATTCTGCTTCAAAATCAATACTGACAGAAATAAGAGCATATCTTACAGCTCCACAAGCAGCCTGGATGCAGCACGAGTTACAGAGCCTGTGTGTGAACCCCTGGCTAAATCGATTCTTTAGCAGAACCATGAAAATGACCAGCAAATCCTCTATTGACGTTTATCCCGTTCCATCCCGAGCAGTGCAGGGCTCCCCCGTGCCGAACTGATCCGTGCTGCCCGGGTGGGGCTGCCGGGTGCTCCGTGCGACTCCTCCGGGCATTGTTCGGTGTGGTGTTTCTCGCAGGAGGTAACAAAGGAATCGATTCCCTTCCCTGTTTGCCTGCCACCCGCAGGTTTATGGTCCTGGCAGGCTGGCATTTCTGTCCCACAAATTTAACTCTGGGATTGTTGTCCGTGTAAAGTCTCTCCTGCCTTAGAGTGTGTTTGTTGTGACTTAGATGACCAAGAGCATCCAGGGTGTATCTTCATTAATCCCCTCCATTTATTGTGAGGCATCTAAGAACAGATTGGTTTAGAAAATTGAAAGAATTTGTGCTCTTTGGGTATGAAAACAGCTGGCAAACATTTTCATCGTAAAACCTGTGTCTATTCCTTTACCTGGTGAGTTTTGTGCAATGTTGTGTCCAACCAGTAACATCCAGTGCCATCTGAAATGGGACCGTGGGAGTCATTTGCAGGGATGTGTCACTTCAGTGCCCGTGTACTGCCCCTGCAAACCGAGTTATGTACCTGAAGTAGGAGTCTACTTTTTAATTTTTACAATAACATCCAGAATTAATATATTTTTGCATCTGCTTCTTGGGTAGAAGGTGGCACATACTTGATTCTCTTTCTATGTACCATAATGATTACATAACCCCTAAGCAATAATTCAAGATTCTGTTTTAGAAATATCATTTTGAATTGTATATCTTGCTCAGTTGCATGAAGGTTTTGTAGAAGGTGCTGTTTGCCATACTGCTTGATTTTTTTCTACCATATAGATCACAATTCTAGCTGGGAGATGGGGTTTAAAGGTTAGTGAATTCCTCTGAAAATTGGATATTCCTTGATAGTTCTTTTAATCACAATTAGGATTAAGGGCTTAGATATTCCTGTGATGTAGTCTAAGGTATGCTTTTCTTCTTCAAGGCACTTCCTAACAACCAATCAATCTTCACAGTACTCTGCTTCAGTGTCCTGAGTTTTCAGATGTGATAAAAGTGATAAGTTATTTGATATACTCAAAGTCAGGAAGAAAGTATTATCCTGAGGATGGTACCAGTATTTCATAACCCACAGTGCTGGACCCAAATAATTTCAGTTGATTTGCCTCCAGTTTTGTGTCTCATTTTTATTTGTACAGAGTAAGCAAGTTAACAGCACTGCACAAGCTTCTTAGAGAAAAATAGCTTTCTTTGGGGTTTGGTGGGCAACTGTTTAAAGGATTAAAGCTCACTGAAAATACTTAACTGGATAAATTGCTGGTAAGTTTTACAAAAGAAATCGAACTACTCAAAACAGCCACTGGCATAACTAGAAGGTTAATAATCTCTAAGGTATTGCCCTGGTTTATAGATACTGCTTTTGGAGCAATAAATTTTAACCTTTGAACGTGTGCTTCTGCAAATAAAATCCAGCCTTATTTTGTGTACTTAACAAGTTCTGATTGGAAACACATAGCAACCTATAGCAAGCATGCTTTCAGCAAACTGGAGCAGAAATGAGGCAGATCTTCAAAGTGGTCACTTATCTTCCTCAATAACTCTTCTACATGTAAACAAGATAAACCAGGTCGTTTTGCCAGATCCCACTCTCTTTGAATGATGTTTAAATAATTTTAAAGAGAAAGAAGTTGTGTTCAGACATATTTCTGAAAGTTCTTCCTTGAAGTGTTTTTTTTTCCCTTTTAGAAATGTTAATGCAAAATTAAGCTGTGTCATGAAAATGTGATTAAAATAGGTAGCTATGCACTTGATTCTGCAGAACCCTGGGGCCAGGCTTCTGGTCCCTGAGCTAGAACTAGGTCCTAATTTATTGTATATCAGTACAAAAGACAGAGTTGCCCTCTGTATTCTTACCTTTTGAAAGTCTTAGTCTGGAATTTTTTATTATTTTTTCTCTACTCTGCAGGCACAATTGTGTTGAATTGGCCAATGTGAGGATGCTTTTCTTGTTGAAGCTTTTCCAGTCTCTGTTAAGTTAAATGTATGTGTGAACCTAAAACCTTTAGCATTTCCCTCTGTCAACATAATGGCTGCTGTATTTCCAGTGAGTTCCTCTTTTGGATCTATCCAATGGCTCTTTTTTGGGAGAGCAGTGTGGTTGCAATGCTCATTGACACGGATGGTAAATCCCTTTTGTTCCCTTGTGCTGTTTGTTGTGTTCCTCTTTCCATCCCACGTGGAAATCTGTTGGAGACTTTCTGTTGCTGAACTTTGAATTGCAGCTTCTTCCTCTCCCCTGTGTTACCTGTGCTGTTGCCAGCAAATGGAGCACCATTGTGACAGGAATGAGTGGGAATTTTACCTTATGTCTCCATTTCAGGTTGAACTCCACCTTTATTTAGCACTGTCCCTCTTGCAGACAAAATGACAAATAAAATTAAGAAATAGTGAAAGCTGCCAGCTCCCCAAACCATCCTGGTCTTACCTTGCTCCTCTAATTTCTTTAAGCTCTTTTCTCATCACCCTTCTTTTAAATTTGGTATTGCAACTCAATAACAGACTAATCATGAAACTCTTCATGTTCACTTGCTACAGTAGCTGATACCACATTGCAAAATGGTTATGAAAAAAGTCATTTATTTTAATGTTCTTTATATACAAAGTAATTTCACATTACCAACATTTTGATACTCTAATAGTACTATTTGTTATAATTAAAGAAAAATACCAAGAATGTAGTGCCTAAATGTCTTAATGCTCCTAAGTCTTGTTTGCAACACTGACAGAGATACTTCAGGGGATACCTTGATGGAAATTACTGAGGATAGGCATCCTAAATTTCTAAGCTGCTTTGAACAATGAGGGTATAAATTCCCTTTAAAAATTATCCCTTTGCAGATAAAAGTTATGCACATGCAGTTGGGAGTCACAGTGGGAAGTAAGTATCCAGATTATTCTTAAGTACTGATTACATACCAAATTCTGCTTAGTATGGAAGGGATCAGCACTTCAGGAATTGAGACCTTCACAGAAACTTCTGAGAGCTGAATTTTAAGTGAAGTATTTTGTTTGCTTTCTCCTCTATTAATTTAGCTTCTCAGATTTTTTTTTTAGTGTCACAATAGCTCATAAAACTGGAGCAGATTTAAAATTGGTTGAATACAATTATAGCATCTTTATCCATGGGCTCTGCTGTCTCATGAAATGCAGTCACTTTTCAAAATACTTACTCTTTCTAAAAGGATTTCTGCCCCTCTCTGCTCTTTCTTTTAGGACCTAAAATGAATTTTCTTTGACCACAAATGAACTTGGGCCAAGATTCACAATTCCAGAATGCTTTCAAAACATGTATAGTAAGACTGAAGAGTGCGTGTTCATACCAGTGTATGGAGCATTGGAAATCGTACCTGTCAGAACAAAAAAAATTCCAAAAATCTCATCCCTGACCTTTACCCTTAACATGTAGTGAGTGCAACCAACGGATCCAGGCTTTCCATCAAGTGGGTCAAAACACATCGGCCAGGTTTGCGTTCCTCCAGATGCACGTGTGAAGTCCACAAGTGAGATCAGTACTTGGAACCCGCGTGGAGATCAAAGGAGAAGGAACATCCTCTTTCCCTGGGAAGGGGCAGACGCTCGGGTACAGCTCCTCAGCAACGTGGCATCGCCTGGGGCGAGTTTGGTGCTCGTCGTGTCCGCGGCGGACCGGAACAAGTGGCCGTGTCTGCTCCTCGGCTCTCCCTCCCGTGGCGGTGCCTCCCCCGGCCGGAGGCTCCTTGCCTCGTGGCGCAGGCATCCTCTCCCCGAGGGCCTCCCGGCACGGCGCGGTTCCATCGCCCTCGGGAGCCGGTGCTGTCCCGCAGACCTGGCGAGTGGCTCTTGGTTTGTGTCCGTGTAGCTGTGCGCCCCGGGCCGTGTCGCGCCGGGGACCCGGCAGCCGCAGCTGCCCCCGGTCCTGTAGTGCTCCGGTGCTGGCGGTCCGTGGGCTCGGTGCCACGGCGGCTCCAGGCAGCCTCACTGCGAGGCCACGACCTGCTGCAGGTTCCCCGCGTGCTGCAAACCCGGCATGGGGAGAGGGGGCGGAGGAGGCGGCGGCGGCGGCGCCGGGAATAAAGAACTGGACATTTCGGAATGAGTCTGTTGGTCGGGAACTGGCATCGGGCTCACTGAGCCAGAGTCACTCTGCAGAGAGCCGAGATTGCTGCCATCAAAGTGAGTCATTTTCTTCTTCATTAATTTTCTTTCTTTGGCTCTGCGATTCTGGAACCAGATTTTCACCTGCAGAGGAGCAGAGGAAAATTGTTTTCAGTTGCTAATAGAAGGCAATGTGGTCCTTTGTGTATTTAGTCACAGCATCACAGGGAAAATCAGGGGCTTGAGGACCAGTGAGAAAGGCAAACTGAGACAACAGAGCTGTTGGCTTGTTTTTCATACAGGTAATCTTTCCTATCTGGTAATAAAGTATTTATTAATAGCTTGATAAAAGTGATTTTTTTATGTTAGTTCAGAGTTTTTTCTTTATGGAATGAGCTTTGATTTATTTTATTTTTTTAAACAAAATCTAACAACAGAATCTCATGTGTCATAGTGATGGTCAAAAGGATCCAAGAGTATTGTTACCTTGAGACTTATATGCCCCTAGTCAGGACAAGCCAAACCTGCTACTGGCCTATAAACAGATGCACAAAATCTTTCCTGATTGGATGCTGCACATTAATTGGTGAGCTCCAGTGTGGAAGCCAATAGAAATACACTTCTGAGCACAATTTCACCAGTGGTACACAACATTAATTCAAAATATTGTATAAGCAGTGCCTGAATAGCTGAGTTATGAAAGTCTTTTACTGCATTCATAGATGGAGCCAGAATCTGCTGCTGCTTCCCACACAGTCCAGTGCTTTACACCAATGCCACTGCTTGTCACAGGTACACAGCCACCTTTGGGAAGGAATGAGGGACCTACTGAAGATGGATCTTGATTGGGATGGAACAAGTGAGGACATGAGATGAAGGTGAGTAATGGTCAATTGAAAATACAGCAGAACTTGTTGAGGTGTGAAATGTTCCGTGGTAACTGAAATGGCTTTGGATGTGAATCCAGTGTTGGATTTAAAGCTGGGCACTCCAGCTATTTGTCCTGGGAAGCAGCTCTGGATCATGTCTAGTCAGTGTAATAAATTGAGCTACCTCATTCAGGTATGTTGTTTTCTTGTTCAGACAGCAAAGGAAACACTTCTGTCACCATTTTCTATAACCCAAAGAAAAATCAATATTTTGCTGAGAAATGTTGGTCTGTTCAGTTATTTTTTGCTAGAAACTTGAAAGGGAAAGAGAATAATGATCAGACAGGAGGTAAAACAGTGAGAGGTGGTAACACCTGTGGCTACCAGGTTGTGTTTTAAAAGAAAACCCCTGGTGAAGTCCAACAAAACATCCTAAGGACTCTCTGTCACAGGCTGGGTGTACTTCTCCTCGAGGCATTATTATTCCATTTTACAGATGAAGAATTCAAATACATCCAAAGCCTGTGTAAATTTGAACCAGGTCTCTTAAGTCCCAGGCTGCCATCTGAGATGTTTGGCAGTTCCTTTTGTCATCTTAGTTCTGCAATATCATTTCAGTACCAGATTATGTTCCATTAAACCAGTCTCAAGTCCTCTCAGATCTCTTGCATTTTGATTGTGCCGAGATAATCCAGTTTCTCTCATACATTTGCCAAAATGTATGAAAAGATGAAACAGTCTAAAAATGAAGCCAACATTTCAGAATTACCCTCTGGCTTCAGTGTTCTTGCCTGCCTGTGAATTGAGGTTGTTGTTCTGGTTTGTTGTTGAGGTAGGCAAGCAGATCTCCAGAGAGAATTTAGTAGGCACTTCAGGGTCGTGTGCCAGTTATCAAATAAGTCCAGGTAAGAACAGGTCTGTAATGTCAGACTAAGAGCTAATGGTCAGTTGTATCTGCCTGACTTGTTCTTCACCTGTTGCACTCCTTCCTTTCAGTATTCTTTTTTCCATGCAAATATCTCTTCCCCTGAAGTTTAATTTCCTCTCTTCTTTCTCATCCTCATCATCTTCGTTATCTCTGTATCTTTCCTATTTTAAGAATTCTTCACCTTGCCATTTTTTTCTTAATTAGTTATTACATCTTTCCTTCCTTGTTTAAATGATTGTTCTTTGTCCTTTTGAGATATTCCTTCCAGTGTCCTGGATGGGATTTTGGCAGGAAAAAAGCTTTTCCAGAAAATCATTTCAGTTTTTAGGAGGAGTGCAGAGGAACTTGGGATAGGACAGGGTGTGTTCAGTCGTGCTCATATGATGCAGTTGCTTAATTTGTACAAAAGGGTGGTGGTGGGAACCTATCAGGTACTTTATACTTAATGTTACATTTTCAAAAGTCACTTCAGAGATGTAGCTTTTATGGATTGGAATTAATTTTGTTCATGATATAGTGATGATGAAGAAGAGCCAAATACTGTAAAAACTGTTTCCATGTTTCCCCAATATGTGACAAAGAGATGTATCACATATTTTTGTTTCACCTCTTTAAATATAGTAATAAAACCATTTATCAGGAATTATCACTGAACTAGGAAGTTGCAAGTAAATATCATTGGTTGTTTACAGAAGCAGGGTCATAATTTTTAAATTCAGCACAATTAAGTCAAGTTATTAATGTTTTAACAGCCAGCAAAAAGATATGGAGAGTATTTTTTATACCTGGTTGAAATAATTTTAATTTTCAATAATTAAATACTGGCATTCAGCAGCAGGTTGAGAAATATTTGCAAAATGGGTGTTTGCTTCTCCATTTCTGTAAGTTCAGTGTGTGCTGTGTGACACAGGTTCAAGCTGGATGGACAGTGCTACAACTGGCTGGATTTTGGGCCTTCCCTGCTCAGTAGATCCCATAAAACAATAGTGAATCAGGCCTATTTACAGGATTATGTTGTGATTTCTCTTCTGGGAACAGAAGAGGAATTTGACGGGGAGGAAATGTGGTAGGAGAAAGGAGTAGCACTTATGTAGGAAATCTTTAACAAAAGGTAAAAGGCAGCCAAAGAAACAAAACCCTTCAAGTGTCCTGAACACACTTGAGCTTCTCACTTCCATTCTCCCCCAAGGCTGACCTTGTTGAATTTGGTTGTGGAATTCCTATTGACTTCAGCAGAACCAGGACTTCTGCTTTAGAAATTTCAGCAAAAATTTCTCCCTGCTACCTCTGCTCAGAGAGAAGTCTGGGCAGGATTTTGTTGATGTTGTGTAGCTCATGTTTCTCAGAATGGAACTGTTTATAAAGTTGGTGTTTGTCCAGGAACCCAGTCCTCTGGTTACTCGAGGCATTGACATTTCTGTGTTCTTTAGCATACAGTTATCTCCTCATCAGCAATCATAAATTGAAAGGAAAGCCTGGATGGGTGATCCATACTCTACCTGTCTCTCGGAAAGTCTTAGGTTTGCAGCAAGTTCAGACTTCCTCCTGATTGTAATGTATCTGTTGTAATGAAATTCCTTCTCTAATTCTAATCTCTGATGATCTGTGTAAACCACTCGGTACTTCTCTCTTGTTCTTGTTTTACCTGTTTTGAAAGAAGAACACATTGCTTCAAGCTAGAATTTTTTCACTTTAGTAACACAAAATATCTGGCTTTACATTTGAAAATATCTGTGGGTATTTTAGGCCTGATTCTCTATGCACTTACCCAGAGTAAGTCCCTTTACTTGGTCTTGATTTACGACACAAGAGGTTCATACCATCACATATTAGGTTTGCTCCTTAGTAAATAGATAATAAATTGCTTCTCGTATTCTTTATCACCCCTGTGTTATCATTTGGAAAAGAGAAGGCATTCCTGTTAAGAATAAGGAGCCAGGAAACCTGAGTTCTGTTCCCAGCCCTGCTGCAAGCTTCCTGCCTAGAGTGGAGTTGCTCTTGTCTCTCTGTCCCTACAGCTGACACACTGCTTTGTGCCTCAGAGGGAAATTGTGAAGGACATTTTACTGCACAGAAAATCCTGAGAGCTTCCAAAGTTCCTCGCTTCTCCCTGCTAGAAAAATTCCTACAACATTGTGATCGTTACTGCAATTTGGAGATTGTGTTTTCCCATCGAGTCTGCCACAATCTGCCCACAACCTGATAATAGCACAGGGAACGGTAACATAGATTTTCAGATGACAGTTAATAAAAAAGAGAAAAAGCAAGCAATAATACTTCACAATGGGCAGGGAACTGCAGCATCTGCTGTTTTGGGAGCAGCACTGCTGCCTCCCTTCAGCTGTGGCTGCAGCTGAGTGGAGCAGACGCGGCTCAGCAGGTCCGGGCTGTTAAAAGGCAATGGCAGATGACAGGAGCCAGGGAACGCAGATGCAAGGAGCTGAAATTTTATGGATTCCATAGAGGGTCATTTCTGAGGACAGAATGTGTGGCTGCAGTGAAAGAGAACTGAGAATGGGAAAGGCTGCTGATGGTTCCCTTCTCACCCACCTTTCCTCTGTGGTTAGTGCTTATATTAGGTAATCAATATATCGGATATCAACACCTGCTTAAAGCCAAAGCCTGAGGTCTTCCTGCATTTTTGACAGATTGGATCATTGTTGTGTTAAGACCAGTGTTACCATCTTTGCTAATATCGATCTTACCTTTTTTTGATGCTTCCTTGTCTGTATTTATATGGACATTCCCTCACATGGACTCACATTTTGACTGTGAATTGGCTGGGACAGGGAATGTATTTTCAGTCAGTATTTTTTTGCTATGTGTTCCACTGTGGTGCTGGAGGTTGTGAATCTGAGTCCTCAGTGGTCAAACAGCCCCCTCAGGTTCAGGTTCTGCCAGATGATGCACAGAACTCAGGTGTAGTGCAGCTTGTACCTGTACCTGTCTGCATTGCTGCAGGTGTGGCTTTGTACAGCAGCTCGTGTTTACTTACAGAGCTTTTTCTGAAAAGGTTATGGGGATGCCTAACTCCTCAAAAAACAGCTCCTGCAAACTCCTAATAATTGCACTCTAATAAGAGCAGTTAATTTTGAATGGAGTGAAATAGATTCTCAGGCTTGGAGTTGGTAAAATGTCAGTCTCTGAGTGGATCCTGATGCCACAGAGCCCCAGAGCCACCAGCTGCCCCTGGCAGGACAGAGGAGCTGGAGGATTCATCTCTCAGTGCTGCCAAAGGCCTCATCCCTCCCCAGCCCCTCCTTCCCCTCCCCTTGCTTTTGAAGTTTCAGTAGCACCCAAAGACCAGAATTCAGGCTACAGAACTAGAGCAGAATCTTGAAGCACTCCATCCCATAATTCATGGTTTGGGTTAATGTTTTTCCCCATGTGTGGAGGAAGATGTGTTGTCTCTTCATGGCTGAGCATATTTAAAGCCAGCATTGCCTTGCACTTGCCATGCACACTGTATGGGGTCATGGCCTGAGAGCAGATCACTTGTGTCTCTTCCAGCATTTGACAGTCAGTACTTTGCTACTTCTAAGAATTTTTGGCTCACCAACCTATTGCTTGCATTAGAAGTGTCTTTAGGCTCTGCTCCTCTTTGTACTGTTTGTATAGATCCCAGATCCAGAGCTGGAAGTCCTGGAGAGTGCAATGCTGTAAATAAATCCTGTTACAGCCTGGTTGGGGATGGTTCTGGTTCCCCCTAAAGACAGGGATTCTCTAGGACTCTCCCCAGGCTTGTAGAACCAAGCCCACATCAGAATTTGGTCCTTCATCTTCCATGCTCCATGGTGTCCAACCCCAGGAGAGCATCAGTAGTGCCTTTACAATGCTCTGGGCATCTCCCAATTCATCTTAAGTCCATCAGCCTGATCACTTGGAATATTTCAGTAGGGAAAATAGGTGTGGGATTGTTCTGCTCAATCCATGCAGCCAAACTGCTTTGACTCGAATCTGTTCCTTGCCTGTGAAGGTGCTGCTTGGCTGGGGAAGATGTGCAGGACATTCTCATTTCAGTGGCATTTCTACCATTGCAAACTGCAGTGAAAGCAGAGTTAGCCCAGTGACGTTTACACTGATAATCAAGTGAAAAGTGCTGCTAATTTTACAACATTAAGGTAAGGATTTTAGAGTCTCTAAGGAACAGCAGTGATTCAGTTCAGTCCACATAAATACCAGGACATTTGTTTTCCTTCACTAGAAGTGTAAATTGTTTGTTTAACATATGGTCACCTGTGGTGCTTTAATGCCTCACTCGATATTTTTTAACTTTTGATCTCTCTAGCTGGTGGTTTGGTTAGAGTTTTTTTTTCCTCTTCAAATGAGAATTTGGGGTCATTCTATGGGACAAAATGTTTAACATGTTTCCTTAGTGTCCTTTGTGTTGTTAAGATGGAGTACACAAAAGAGCAACAAGGTGATCTTATCTTGACCTCTATTCTCATTCAGAAGCCAGAGACAAATATCAAATGTTCTTCTATTGCCAAAACAAGGTGGTAAACTTCAAGATAAACCTTCCTGTTTCTGGTTTTAAGTGCTTAAACCCTTACTACCTGAGTAGGAGAGGGTTGTGTTCTTTTCTTTTTCTTTTTAAACTGAAAAAGAAACGAAATGTACATGGAAAATAGAACTTTCTCCCATAAAGTCTTTTATTTCTGTATGAGTAGCTCTCAGTTTGTTTTTAGTAGAAATGATAACATCTGATTTCTTTTTGAAGGAAGATTGGGAGCTTTGACATCTGATTTCTTTCTTTAAGTTAAGAAAATAATTTAAAAAGTAGAAAAGCAAAGGTAAGGGAATTCTGAGAAATGTTTGGAGAAAAATCCTCTGCTTTGTCACATAAATGTTGTGTTTAATAATTTGATTTTTTTTTTCTCTGTCTGTGGGAGACAAGAGAGTGGGAGCTGAGATCTAGCAGAGTCCTCCAAGAGGATACTTTTACCTCTGGCAGAGCCATGTTTTAGTTTCTTGGGCCTTTACTCTCCTTGATGTCAGTGAGAGTCTTCCTAATGCCTTTGTTGGATGCTGGGTTGGAATTAGTCTGCACATGGCATTTCCTTTCAAAGGCAAAGTACACTTTTATTTGCCAAAGTTAACAAACAGCAGCAGCAGAACCTATCCCTAAACAGATTGGAACTTTAGCCTCTAAATTCCATCTGTTAGACAGGGTAGATCCACTCCTCTGCATTCTGCACACCTTCCACTGGTTTTAATTCCAGGGATGCATTTTATTTCAAGGAGAAGTATTACCTGAGTAAAATTTCAGGTGGGACTAATGGATCTACCCCACAGACAGCAGGAGGATGTTCTTCACTTCTCAGGAGATAATGGCAGAACTAAAAGATGCAATGATAAAAAGAAATATATTCATCCAATTCTATAGTGAAATCCTGTATGTGTTCCTCACTTAGGTGAGTGAAATAACCAACATTTGACTTTGTACCACCTTAATTAATCTTTTGTTAGTGACAGATTAAAATTATAATCAGCAATACAGTGTCAGTTCTATTGGAAATATGTTCTGTCATGGACAGTTGTGCTATGAACTGTGCTTGGAGAGGTTATTAGGCCTTGGCTGGAGGAGAAATGAAACAAAAGGGCTTTGAAGCAGCTACCTTTGCAGTCTGCCTGCTTTGTGTTGGGGGAGTGGATTTCCTGGGTGTAATGAGCTATTTAAGAAGAGCAGTTTTGTCAAAAAGCTCTTTTGCAGTAGTGACTACTGAGGAGTGCCTTTGGACTAGCAAGAAATCAGACATTTCAGGCTTAGAAATCTTTTCATGGGATATAGTTTAACAATCCTGTTCTAGCAAATCCACTCTGGCAATTTTTGTGACTGGCCAAGTTTTGAGTTGGGGGAAGGGAACAGCTTTCCCATTGGTCATAAAATTCACAGAGTATTTCTTCTGAAGACAATAAAGCTGGGAGAAGGCCTCTTTATTTGCTGTGAAAATCATCACCCTTTCCGGCAATATAACTCCTGAAGAAAAGAGGGAGAAGGAAGAGACAAGACTGCATATCAAAGCAAAGTGAAGTGTTAAAAGGGTCTGTTGCCTCAATATGACAGATAGGCCTCAAAACCTCAGACAATGTAGCCCAGGAAAGGAAAAAAAAAACCCCACCATCGGACCTCACAACTAGTTTACAAAGCAAAATAAATTAGCATTAGAACCAGCCCTGGGCCCTCTCACAGAGCCTCCTCTTGTAACTTTTCAGGAATATTCTTCATGCACTGAAATCAGCATCTTTCATAAACTCCAGGAGCTGCCTGAAGATGTCATAGGATAGGATAGTGTGGGATTACTGTGGGATTACTGACAGAGCATTGCAACCTGGATTCCAGGGGTTTGCATTGTTTGAGAGGAAGTTATAGCTGTGCTTCATGACTGGATGTTACCTTAAATCACCACGGAAATGTGAAACAGCTTTCTGGCCTGAGGTTGTGCTCAGTTCAAACCTGCATCTCTCTGTTACTTCAGTATTAAGAAACTTACGTTAATTTTTGATTAATGTTAATTTTTGATATCTTTATAAAGATATGGACTGACAGAGATCAGGCCCCAGAGTTTTGTTTAGGACTAGTTCTACTTATGGACTTCAGAAGTGTAGGAAAAGTAAAGGGCAAATTCTCCCTGCCTTAAGTCACTAATTTCACTTCACTTGACTTAATTGAAGTTGTGAAGAAAAAGTAATTTTAAATAAGTTTGGAAGACAGATATTGTGCTGCACATGATGTTCTGTAAAGTTAAATTTAAAAAAAACCCCACCAGCCATTGTATTAGAAAATGTGATGTGAGTCCAGTCCTGTGTAATATTCCTGCCAGAAGCCTTGGTGTGGTGAGTAGGTGTCCTGGTCCTGTGCATTACTGCAGAGTTTGGTGCATAAAGGTTTGTGAAACACAGTGAAATTCTGTGTTTGTCTGCTGGCTCTTGCTCATGTGTTCTTGTTATGCATGTTCAGATTGTTCATGCTGAAAAGAACAGAATAGGATTATAGAGCTGGAACCTCTCAACAGACTGGAATTTTCCCTTCTGTTTTCAATTTTGAATATGTTCTGCTATTCTGAAATAAAGCTCATTGGCCAAATTCTGTCCTTTCCTTTGCCAGTGTAAACTTTTCTATTCATCATCATACAGAAGTAATTGGATCCAGAGCAGAGCCATTTTTATTCTCTTTAAGGAATGACTGGACAGGCAGAAGGACCCAACCTGCAGCAAATGCAGTGGGTTTCTGAGTGGCAAATCCAGGGAAATCCCATTGCTAATGACTGTATAGACTAAAAGGGATGTGATTAACTGGGATTTTTCCAAGTGTTGTATGTTCTTGAGGCATTCCCCATTTTGCAGGAATGACTTCTAAAGAGGCTTGTTCCTCTTCCTTAGATTTGAGGGAATATAATTCCTTCAAAGACTAACTGTGATACATTTACAGTGCATTTGGTCATGATGCTGTCAGTACCTGTCATCAGCAAAACTGTCCTTATGTCTTCAGAGTAAATTTTTATTGAAGAAGAATGATAGGAGAGTTGTCATCGACAGGAAAAACCTCTGCTCGTAGTTAGTTCATCTCTTTCAAAACTTGTCCCCACCCTGTTTTATGATAGTGTAAGTGCAAATCCTAAGATGCACTTTCAGCTTTGGGAGCAAATTTTCCTGGGAGTTCACTGCTCAAACTCAGTGTTTTGGGCACACTTTTATCACAGGTGTGTGTTGTTTTCTCACACAGTCATAAAGTCAAGTCTACTCCTGCGGGAATGACGACATAGCTCCATAAAAATCCTGAAATCAACAGGAGGAGGTTTGTAGCTTCTTCTGAGGTGCTTTTATTCTACTTTCCATCAAAGAATTTGCCTGTAATTATGTCTTGTGTGTGTGTGGAATTACCACGTCAGATTTCTGGTTGTGGCTTTGTTCTGTTCTGTGCTACAATTGCTCCTTGTCTTGGCTGTGCTCACCCTCTCCGAGGGGAAGTTAAGGAGACAGGAGCAGTGTAGGGGTTAGAGAAGAGTCTTTTCTATCAGTGTTTGTGGTTGAAAACGCTGAGTGCTCAGTGTTTCCTCCTTCAAGTGTTCTGAGTCAAAACACAGTTGCTTTCTCCTGTATCCTCAACACACTCTGGAGTGCAGAGAGAGGGCACTGGATCCTACGTGCTCTGCATTGAGGATCAAATCCCAATCCCTCCAGCTGCAATGCAGGGACAGACACTCAGACATCCTTCAGTCAGACACAGAAAGATGCAGGAAAGCCTCAGTAGGTCTTTTCTGCAGGAAATGCATTCTAGTAGCATTAAACCAGAATAAGCTCACATTAAATGCTGAGATCTTCCAGAGGTTTCAGGTAGCATAACCTCCTAAATCTCACCTTACACCAGTTGAACACGTGGTTCTATATTGGATGTTGTTTTTAAACTTACAGAGTAAGACTTGAAATAATTTCTCCCTTTGTTCCAGGTTAGTGGTGTAGGTAACAGGGTATCAAAGACCTGTAGGGCATGAGGCAGTGGTAGACATTTCAACAGTGTTTTGTTTGTCATCTCTCAGGGCATGAGAGCACAAAGCACCAGTAAGAGAACACAACCAAGAAATCTCTGGAGATGGTAATGCCACAGATTCGGGGCCTTGTGTAGCTGCCACAAGTCAGACTCAGTCACTCAAAGTAAGTAAACCTTTGGCAAGGATCTCTCCCAGTCTTAAAGGAATAAGATTACAGGAACATTTCTTGCACACTTCTGAGAATATCTTGCAAAAATTACTTGCCTTAATAATTACTGTTTTCATAGTGAAGTAATAACATTATTATTGATAATCAGTGTTTTGCGACATGTAATGAATAAATAATAAAATTAACTTGTCTAAGTTGAGATCACTTCAGGTAAGTCTGAGCCTGAGTTTTTCCATCATTAAGAACAGTGGTTCATATCTATTTCACAGGGAATAAGGAAAGCTAATAAGTAATAGGTGTGATTCCTTCACTCTTGCCTACACCAAACCTTTACTGAAATTCCCAAAGGTTTTGCAAAGAGACAGAAGGATAATGCTCAGTGCACACATACAGATATCAGGATGCAAAAAGAATTGGATTCCAGCTAAGAAAATGCTGAGGGGTTTGCTCATGATCCAGCAAACAACACTGGTCCTTGCAGTGAGCCTGGGCACACCCCTGAAATCACTGCAGCACCTGCATGCACAGACCCAAACTCACTCAGGTGCTTTCCTAGAGCTCACATTGCTGCAAGGGAAAAGATTTTACAATGATTTTATTTTTTGGAAAACCATGACCAACAATAGTGCTCATGCTTTTAAACAGAGGGAAAGGAGTGAAGGGAGGAAAAGGAACCAACTCCAATGAAGTGGATCTACTGGCACTGAGCCTTTCTGGCCTAGCAGAAAAAAATACACATATACATGAGGGAAAGAAGCAACAAGAGAATTCCTTATCTGGATATTTTCCTAAAGCAGGACCCTGTATCTATTAAGTGTATGGCCAGGTCCCAACTTCAGAGGGCCTTCCACTGGCCCGTGGACATTTGGAAGGGTGTGTTCCTATGGCATGCTGATTTCTCTGCTTCTTCTGGACATAAAGGTGCTCAATATGTGGTTAGGCCATTCCAGAATGGAGACACTCCCAGCTCCTTGTGTGAATGCTCTTACCCTTGCAGGCTTGATATTTGGAAAGTTAGACATCTTTGTGTGTGCTCCTTAAGCAGCAGTTAGAATGTGGTATTGTCAGTGTCCCCACTATCTCAGTGTCCCCACTATCAAAGGGACAGCACAGACAGAACAAACCAGGCCCTGCTCTCAGAGGCTGCACAGGAATGCACAGGAGCACAAAGCAGGTAGGGAGAGAAGAGATGAGGGGCAGTGGGTTTTTGAGCAAGGGTTCTGTCATCTGTAAATCAAATAATTAGTGAGCAGTTTTGTTGCCCTTGTAAGGACTACTCAAAAGTAAGCTGCAAGGTTTTTCAAAGCAGGCCCTCTTTTTTTTTTTTTTCTTGGATAGTTTTCAATGAAAGACAAATACAATTTTAAAAATACAAACTTTTTTCCCCCCCAAATTCTTATTCATACGCAGAGCAACAACATATTCTGATTGTCCTACTGACATCTGTGGACTCTCTGTGAACTAAAGTTGTATTCAGCAGGAGTGAGGATGACTCTGTCCATACAAATTAGACACATTATTTTAATACAGACAACTTTTCTATGCAGTTGCTTTCATTTCTCTAACTGTCTGTTTTAAGGAATTGCTTTTTCACCAGAGATTGATTCAGTCTTTGCTTTGAAGACTTTTATTTACAGACACATGTGGAACAGAGCTGGGGTGGGAGGGAGGGAAAGGGAACCTTCCTGGGATGTAACATTGAAATACTGTGGGCATCTCTTTAGGGGAGGAATTGAGCATCCCTAATTTCTACTGCTCTCAGTGCATGTCAAAGCTGCTCAGCACCTCAGAGGATCAAATACTTTCATGCAGCAGATTATGCCTCTCTTCTTTTCAGGCAGTTTTCCCTCTTTTCCTTCTCCCCTCTCTTGTTTCATATTTTTTTCATATCATACAGGGTACAGATTTTTGTTTCAGGGATGCTCAACATGTATATTTTTTTCTCTTGTTCCTCATCCCAATCAAACAGAGCCTTTCCCTCATGCTTCATGGCTCATTTTTACTGGTTCAATACGATGGAAGAATTGTTTTGTACTCCTTGATTATCATGCAGCAGAGCCTGATCTGTGGCTGTATTAACCGGTTGTGTTACCATGGATCTTTGTATTCCTGCATATTCCGGGAGCTGCTACTACAAAGTGAAGCAAGCCTTTCCTTATCATCCCTGTTTTTAAAGCATTCACTCATTGTTTGATCTTGCAGATCTCATTTCGGTGTTCTGAGGTTTAGAGAGGTTGTTTCTGGTATAAAGCCTCAGTGCCAACCCCCTGCTGTGCATGTTTTACTCGAACTTTTCATATGTACTCCAAAACTTGAGGAAAGTAAGCGAAATGTGGGGAGTGGTGAAATACAAAACTTTCATCATGATTCCTTTCTGCAGACTTGCTGCTTCATCCCAATCTAGAGGACTCCTATTAAAAGTAACTATTTGGTATCACAAACTTTTAAAAAGTACCTGAAGTGAAAAGGACATTGCTTTACATTTCCCACAGCATTACAGGTCAAGCAAGAAACGTAAGAAACAGTCAACTGATCAAACCCAGCATCCAATAATTGAACTGATACTTGACTGCCAGCAAGAGAATCCTTCAGAGCGATCAGGATCTTTCTTTATTAATCTGTATTCTTCCCTCTGAACGGGGAACAGGGCAAACCCCCCACAACGACCCGTAACAAGCCAAAACCTCTTCTCGGCATCCAACCTCCGCGCCCTCCTACCTGTGGACGTGGATTGCACCGTTTTCCTCATCCATTCGTAAGAGCTGTGCCTTTGGCCGCCGGGCGAGATGTGCTGGGCCCCGAGCGCGTCTGCGGGCGGTGCCCCCGCGGGCCCGGCGGGGTGCAGGGAGCCGTACTCGGCGGGGCCGTACGAGCCCTGGGCGGGGGACGAGGCGCTGAGGTGCGCGGCGGGCGCGGCGCTGGAAGGGCCCGGGCCGTACGCGCTCCAGTCCTCCCGCTGGGGGCCGTAGTGGGAGCCCCAGGCCGCCGGCGGCTGCCCGTGGGTGTCCAGGGCCGGCACGGGGTGGTATCCCATGTACTCGGAGTAGGGTGGAGCGGACGCGAAGTTCTGCACCGGCAGGTTGTTGCTGGTGCACCTTGCGGATCCCGGATACATGCTGGTGTCTTTATCCAAGAGATAACTCACGTACATGATGCTCACGGCCCGGCTTTGTCTTGCTGGGACATCCTGCTCCTCGCAGGGTTTGTTTGATCTCCCTTCCCCTCCTCTTTCTTTCTCTCTTTTCTAGCCCGGCCTGGCTCTATAAATGACTCACGCTAGCCCTGGTGTCCCTTTACTACACATGATTAACAATGGTTTTACCAGGTGCTGGTGGTAACAGTTTACTAAGGTCCTGCCTGATGTCACAGATAACTGCCTGCCCCAAAATTACATTTGCATTCAAATGAAGGGCTGACCATGCAGGCAACCCCACCTTGCTGCTAGTTCCAGTGCTTCCTTTCTCACAGCTCTTTAGGTATTGCCAGCCCCGTTCTTTACTTTGAGAATGTGGTTTGAAATCTCGTGGTCTTCGAGCAGAGCTGTGTACGTAGTTAACCAGAACTGCTCAGAGAGTAGAAATTGTATTTTTCTTGAGCAATGCATGGCAGAACCTAACTTCGGCCACTTGGTCATAGTTACTCCAAGCCTGCTATCTTCTAGTCCACTAGCAGTTCTGCTAGAACGTGCTATATTATTTCTTTAAACTAAAAACAAAGGACCAGTTCAGTGTTTAACTGCAGCTCTTACAGAGCTCCTCACATGAGCACTCTTCTTGACTTCAGCTCTTAGTCTGTGTGGGAGAGCACTTAGAAACCGCAGCGATCCTGATGATTTTAACATTACAAAGGATATACACGAAGTCTCATAGTCATTTTGAGCATTTGTTCATACGAATAGTCTTGTTGATGTTAGCAAGCTATTCATGAGCTGGCTGCTTGCCACGGTGATTGAAGTTCCTCTATTCTAACTTACAACGTTCACAGAAAGGGAATCTGTTATTGAGAGAATGCAGAATTTGTCACTTTCCCTGTGCTTATGTCTTGTTTGTGATATTGAAATGAGTGATAGATTTCCCTGAAGGTTTTTCTGTTCTCATTGCTGTGCTCGTTCACAATGAATAACACCTTTTCTTAGAAATATGGGTACAAATTATAGCTTTTTAGCTCAGGAAAGCAGTTTCCTAACTTTCAAGAGCAATCTTATGTTTGTAAGTAACGAATTCCTACGAGATCATCTGTAACCAGGAGCAAGGAGAGAAAGTGTGGATTTCTTTTTTTTAAAAGAGATAGGTACCTTAGCATTGTCTCTTAATGGGAGCTCACCCTGTTTTCATTCCTGTTGCTTTAATGATGTGATACCTAATTGCACCTTTATTAATGATCCAACTTGTTAAAAGGATTTTTTCCTTAAACAGGTGCAAAGTATAATGAGTTTGTTCTTTGATCAGAGGTGTATTTTTTCTCTGAGTCTTTGGCACTTTAACACCACTTAAACTTCCAGGTCCTAGGGAGGGAAGACTCACTTTGCACACCTGACAACACCGTGGTTTCCTTCGGTGAGAGAATGCTGTCCTTAGGCTGCACTCACAACGTGCCTTGGGGTGGAGCTGTGGAAAAAGCTTTTGTGACTGATAATTTAAGAAGCACAGCTACCTGCTCTGAGTATTTAAGATTTTCCTGCTGTGCACTTGGGTAAAATTTGTGTTCTTTTGCTCCTTTGGCTTTTGGGGGCTGATGTTTTGCTGGTGTGATTGCTGAAAGATATTTTAAAAATCATTAGATGGCGGGAAGTTGCCAGAAGCTGTTTCTGCTGCTTGCATATGTGAGCTTATTGGGTTGCAATTGGCACATCTGTGACAGCTGGCTGCTCCAAATCACCAAGCAGAGCTGCTGGGAAGGACTTCTCAAATCCAGGGAAGTCAATGATCAGCATGTCATGGATCTGAGCTGCTTAATTCTCCTGCATCAGCAAAATAAATCACCATTGTCTAATTAGGAATTGGGTGTCTCTGGACTGCCTGTGTCTGTAGTTACCAGTAAGTGTGATTTCAATGTGATCTTATTTTTTAACTTGAGTGTTTTTCTCCCTTTCTCAATCACTTGGAACACTGTGCTTGCTCAGTAGCTCTCAAGTTTAGGCTGTGTTGAAATAGTTACAAAGAAAGATTCTTTACATCTTTCTGTTGTAACTTGATTTCATTTCCTTTCTTCCTCTTCAAAACTGTTGAAGACTCATCCTTGCAGGCATTTCAATGCCTCTCCTGAGTGCAGGTGTAGCAATAAATCAGCCAGAGGAAGAGCAGAATTTGCTGCTTTACTGTAGCCCTCCAGCTGTCTGGAAAATGTTCTAATTATATTCATTCAACTCAACTTTTCCTGCAGGCTTTGTCTACCTAATATACCCAGAGCACAGAGCTCTGCAGAAGGGCTGGAGTTGTTCAGTGTTCAGGAATGTTGGATTCGTTCTCTGTCCCACTGCAGCATTGTTACATGAGAATTACATTTTAATCAGTTGTTTCACAATGATGTCATTTGGCTCATGAAGCTACTGAAAGCAGTAAAACAGTGATTGTTCTTGTGTGGTAGAAAAATGACATAAAATGCTTTCAATAATACATGTATATAATGACATGGAAGGAGATTTGTCCTTGTTCCATGCTGCCTAAAGAAAGGACTTTACAATCTGTGATGGTTGAACTGCCAATGCTTTGCTCCTCTGGCCCCATGCTGTGCCCACGAAGCAGGAAACTGCTTCCTTTGGATGCTCGAGTACCCTAAGTTGGTCTGACTCCAGCAAGTTGTATTTTGGGTTTGGTTAGACCAAGTTTTTATATTTTATATCATTTGAGTCTTACTTAGTAGTTAATCCACAGTCATCAGACTGTAATTGCTGGGGCTGTGTGAATAATCACATGTTGAGATCTTCATGTAAAACCAAACGTTTTCAAAAGTTTTCAAATTCAAAGTATAAAGGAATTTGGATTTGAGTTGCTTTTCATACTTTCTAGGAAGAATATGGACTAGGAACAGCTGTCTCCTTGGGGACATCAGTCCATATGGATAGCCAGTCCTTTGTAAATCTGCCACTCTGCACTCAAAGCTGCTTCTGGATAAAAAATCTGAACTTTCTCCAGTCTGTTATTACCTCTATAAAGTGTTTGTACACAGTATTACACCTGCACAGTGTTTGGAGCTACTTATTTTGGTGAGTAGAGTTTAAGAATGGACCAATACAGTGCATTTCTGTGTGAAAAACACCCACATTTCCCTTCACACAGGCATTCAATAGGAGTTTGTGGCACAGCAGATGCCCAACATTTTTGTGGGCATTGATACAACCCAAGCAAAGTTCAGCGTTTGGAACTGAATTGAAGGTTTCAAACAGAGAGGAATTTCAGTTCAGGACTTTAGCCCATTTTAAAGGAAATTGCCAATATATTTTGAATTCGGAACTCTTTCTTTCCAACTTGGTGAAACTTAGAACTTGCATTTTACTTTTTATTTGCACTGACAATTCTGAATTTCCTTTTGCTGTTCTGAATAAAGCTCTCTGCAAACATTTTGGTTTAGAGCATTATGCTTCGACCCACAGGAATGACAGTGGCTGAGTGGGAGAGAGGTTCCTCCAGAGAAGAACCCTGCAGTAACAAAGCAGGAATGTCTCTTTCCTGAGTATATTTTCCTTATAATTGTCTTTTGAAGGATCTAGTAACCTCAGTCTTTCCTACCCTTCTCATCTTTGCATCCAAATTCATAACCTAAATTATATGAAACGTGTGCAGTCTTTCATCATTCTTTTGTAAGTAGCAGCATTAACTATAAAAAAGCAATTAAGGTGGAATTCATTGCTTTTAAAACATTATTCTTCCTTCTTAATAGCATCTATTACATGATAATAAACCCCAAGCATTATCAATATGAAATGAGATTTCCCCAACTTTATTTGTGTAGAGACCAAGTCCAGGATCTTGCAGATCTAACAAATAACAGTGACAATTCTGTGTTCTGGGCTCATTGAGAAGCCAAAAGGTAAATGGAAATGAGAAATTATCCTGAATTCTCGAGAGGGAAAAGAACTTTAGTGTTTTGAGATGATTCTGAAACACTTTGACCTCTCTGAGATACATTTTTCCAGCTCTACATTTGAATGGTTTCTACCCTCTGAAGTTGGGTAGTAGCATCCACCAGAGACACTGGTTGGGAAAGCATCTCCGAAGGAGGTTTTATCCCACAGGTGATGATGTGATGGCTGTGGTCAGAGACTAGGCAGGAACACTGGAATGCTCCATTCACTTTGGTTATTCCTGTTGTGCTGCAGGAATGAGTCTCCAGAGCTTTCCTTTGCCATGTCACGAGGCCATGGATCTGCTAAGATACCCTGGATGTGCCCGAGCTGACTGTCTCACATTGTAACCACATCAGTGGCCTGGGATGAAGACCTTCTCCTACACCTTTGTTTATCTACAGACTTACTGAGCTCTGTTTGATTTTTCTTTATTTTTTAGCTTTTATTTATTTATTTTTCGGTCCCCAAAGGGTAGCAGCACCCATTTTCGGAGGCGTGTTCTGTTCCGGGTCCAAGGCACTGACTGCAGTGAAGCAATGGGGACAGCTGGTGGTCAGCTGCCTGCATGGCAAGGACAGCCTTCCAGGCTTGCAGGGACTGTGACCTTATTCACATCTCAGAGTTCTTGGACTGTTCTGTTTTATTCGGAATAGGAATTGTGTCTGTCACGTGCCCAGCTGCAGGAAGCAGCAAAGCTCCCTAAGTGTCCTGGTTTGGAATTCTGGATATGTTGCAGGGATTTTTGTTCTGCTCTTTGATGATGGTAACACCTCTCCTTTGAAACCTGAAGTAATACTATTGTGGAATATTCCAGGCTTTTAAAAATTAACTTTTAGAAGGAATTTCCTGTTTCACAGAGGGCTAAAAAGGTCTGAAAGGTGCTGCAATACAGAGTGGGATTGCTGAGCTGTGACAGAGCTGGGTGTGAGCATGCAGGGCTGGGACACTCCTGGCATCCAACGTGGCATGGAGCCACAGTGCTGGAATGTCACATCCACTTCACACCAGGGAAGTGTCTTGGGAGTGATGACAGTGAGCAACGGCGAGCAGGACTGTAATATTTTAATCTTGTATTCTCCAGGGACTAGCTGTGCTTCAGATGTATTTTCTGTGTTAATCAATGTATATGCTCTTAAAAGAGTGCCACCAACTCCCAGCTAACATATGTTGATATAAGTGTCGCCTTTAGGATGGCTAAAGTAAACAGCTGCCTCACAAGAACACTGAAAATATTGCTGGTTCTGAGAGAAAAGAATCTTTTTTGCTCACTGTAATTCTCTGTGCTTTGCGTGTTAACACCTTGCTCGTCTCCTTGGGCTGTGTGAGTCACGGCACTGACGCCATGGGATTGGGAGCGGGGACGTTCTGGCAGCCTTACCCTGACAATTCACTGCCACACAGCGGGGAAAACAGCGGGGTCTGCTCCATGACCTTCCCAGAAGAAAGTGCAAACAAAGCTGTGTCCAGTGCCTGCTTCCCAGGGCTCTGCTGCAGGACCTCCCCTGTGCCTCTGCTGCCCACGGGAACAGCAGGGACAGCGACCCACGGACAAAAAGCTCCCTTTGGTCACTGCACACCAGACCTGGTGCACAGCAGAGGGTTCCAGTCCCTGCCCACGGCCCCCACACCGAGGGGAATTCCTGCTGTGAGCTCAGTGACCAGCTGAGTTCAGCAAAATGGGATCCAGCATTCCCATCCGTAGGATTTTGTGTTTGTGTGTGTGTGGTTAACGCTTCTCTGCTGCTGGAAACCCACCTGTCTGCAGCTCCATGAAATCTAGAAGGAAACTGTGTTATTTTTTAATGTTAGGGCTGCTAAATCCTGTCTGGGGAATTTCTTTCCCTTAGGTAATGGTTTGGAGAGCTCTGTGAGCACCTGGCTCTCTGAGCACATTCTGGACTTTAGGTACTCTTGGGCACTTGGCTGCTGACCACAGACTGTATGTGCACTATTTTAATTCAATTCTTAACCACTCCCAAGAATTTTCACTTTTTCTTTTTGCAATTGTGCTTTCCTCCCCCCTCTTACAGTAAGGAAAATATCCCTGGATGTGGCAGTGTCCCAGCAGAGGTGAGAGATCCACAGGTACATTTCCTACAGCTGGGTAGTCACTCCTGAATGAAACAGTCACCGAAACGGGCTCTCCAAAGTGACATCTCCCACTAGGTGGCACTTTGAATCCATCGCACACACCAAGCCCTGGCTGATCGAGTACCTGTGAGCTGCTACTCGGATTTGTACTTAGTGATTGACCAAGCTAAAAAAGGATCAATGTAGTGCTGCCTGCAGCAAGTTTCACAGCTCCGTTTAATACCAACATTGATTAAATCCCCACCCCCAACTCGGTCTAGGAGAGCATTAGCACAGAAATTATCCCCTCTCCAAATCCCTGCATCCAGCTTTCTCCACCAATTCCCCACCTCAAAAAAAACCCCAACCCCTCCAAAACCCCAAAAGAAAAAAAAAAAAGAGAAGAAGAATAACAAAACAAAAACCCCTAAAACCCCCCCAACTAACCAACTAATTTTTTCTTTCCCTGGAAGTTAAAGGTAATACTATTGTTTAAAAACTCAAATTTTATCGTTTTATTTGAAGTGCCCAGATAAGTGCCAACCCCCCAAGCTCCATTCCCACTGTTATTCAAGGCTCTACTCAGAGTGGTGCAGGAGTCTGGAGTTTGCACGAATAAAATAAGCCATAAGCAAGGACGAAACCAACCATGGAAGTAATAGGATAAGAAATAAATGAAGTGGAGAAAAATAGGAGTTGCAAAGGGAAAACTGCATTGGAATTATTTAGTTTTGTAGTGTCTGACAGGGGCTCAGGGGGCATCACATGACAGCTCATAACCAACACCCTCCTCACTGCTACTGATGATGCTGCTCATCCCAAAATTCTGAGTGTGCAGCTGTTTGGTGAGAGTACAAACAAAAAAGATCCTGGACAGCCCCTGAGGAAACCTCGATCCAGTTTTTAGCTCAGCTCAAGTTCCTTTTTGCTGTTGCCACATTATTTGATCTCTCTAATTTATGGCAATGAATCTTGAACTGTTCAGGGGTGTGATGGCAAAATCTTGTTCTTTGCCATGATTTATAAACAGATGAGCTCAAGTCACTGAGAGAACTGGACTGAGTCTCTTCCAATATTGTGTTAAGGACACAAGTTCATGCTCAGCAGCTGAAATATGGGTTTTTGAGCATTAAGCTTGCATATGGTTCTCTGAGTGGTTTCTAGGGTTCAAAAATTACTCAGTAAACTCAAAAAGAGCCTTTCAGCTATTTATGTTGACTGTGCCATTTTGAGGGAAGCTACTCTAACTAGTGGGCTTGCAATTGCCATTGTTAAAAATTCATTATGAACCAGATGAGATTATTAAAAATAAATCAAATCCTTTGAGTTCACTAGTACTGGTTAGCTGAATGGATTTCTGCAAATCCTGGTATAAACTCATGAGCTGGAAACATTCGAGTTGGGTGTTAAAAGCAAAACTTCCACCATCCCCCTGAAAGGAGCTCTGAAGTCTCTCCCGTGGGAGGTTTGTGGCTGTGCAGCTGTTCCTTAAAGTGCACAGCATCTGCCGAAAGAGGGGCTTAAAAATGGGAATGTGCGGCCATTTAATCTGTTTATTTGGGAAGCAACCGTACCTGTGAGTGCCCCTTTGGTGGGAGCTCTGTAGCTGGAAGGCTCTTGCTGGGATCTGTCCCTCAGAATCGGAGGGAATGAACACAAAGCAAACAGATCCAATGGCAAATGTTTTCCGAAAGGGAAAAGGCAGAGATGTTCCTCTCTCTCTGCTCTTCTTCCCAAGGTGCTGAGTGGGAGGGGCATTTGTTTTTAGCCCAGAACAAATGGCATGTGCAATTTACTGCTGCAAGATATTATTCAGAACAAAGAGCTCAGGGGGAGTTGGATAAAGATGTGATAATTGCATGAGTCATAGGCAATACGATGTTTAAAAAATCTCAATCCTTGGGCTTCAAGGTACAATTGTCAGGGTAGTTTTCCAGGCTTGTGCAGTGTGTGGTTTACTGAAGTTTTCTCTGAAGTATCTGAATTTAAATTCTGATTATTTGAAAGACAGTATACTTGAATAAGTGCATCATTGCATTATTTTGCATAACAATCCTTGTTTCCACTTTTACAGCTGTATAATGGTATTTCATACTTTTTACAGGGCCTGCTATTCAAGAAGATCAAAGTATTTTGCAGATATTTTCTATCTTTGTACTTCTGGCAGTCGGATAAATATTTCTGCTCAAATCTAATCTGTTACACTGGGACTTCTATGGCTGCTCAAGTGAGCATGAGGGAGTTTGGGGGCAGATGATTATCTGCAGAGATACTTGTAGGAAGTAATTAGAACTCACTTGGCATAATTATATGGAGTTAGGACATTTTGAGAATAGTCATGACTAACAACGTTTATTGGGATGTTTGCTGAGCTTAGCATCCTAGATTTAATTAAATATAATATTAGAAGCACCAATTCATAGAATTCCATAATAATGTTGATCAATGACAGTAATTCTTCTGTGTCTGTCTTTGCTGTGTGAACATCCCTTCCTCATGTCCTGTCATGTCCCCTTTCCCTGCAGTTCCTGAATGGAACTGTGGGTGTACATGAAAAAATAGCCATTTATGTAATTCTAATTATTTCTGTACTATTTATTTCTCTAGGATTGCTCTGACTGTGCTCCCAAGTGTTTTTTCCTGCCATATTTCCTTTTTTTTGCCTAGAACTATTTCTTTATATCTCTTAAGGTACCGGAAGGAATCCTTGAGGTCCCAGGCTCAGTATGTTCTTCTTTTTTTTCTCAAAGCCTTTCAACAGGATATCCCATTTTCAAAATAAATACAGCATTTTGTTTTTGGAAAACAGGAAGGGCAGGCCTTGGAATAGATGGCAATAAAGATTGTTGCTGAGATTTCCAAACTTGGAACTCAAATTTTAGCAGAAGGTGTACAGATCATGAACGTGAATCTTCCCTTTTAAAGGCTCTTAAGGAAAAGAAATTACAGCAGGAAATGTTAGATGGAATTTGGTTTCAGTCTTTCCTCTAAAGGGATGTCTTATCCACAAACAAAGCCACTTGAAATAGGGACAGGCTTGTAAACACGAGGAGAATTCACTTGTAAACCAGGTTTAGATATTGTCTGCTCATCAGTGCACGAATAAAATCTAAAATAAGTTTTTATTACACAGCAAGCAGCCAATGCATCTTATTCCTGTGTTTGTGGTGTGGGGGTTTGGTTTTGTTGGTTTTTGTCCCTTTTTCCCTTCTCCTACTACAGTCATGGTGCAAAAATTTAATGAGCCATCTGCTGAACCACAGTTTTGCTCTGTAAATCAACAGGGGGAAATAGCAGCCTCTTCCTTAGCAGAGCTATTCCTTAAATATGCTCAAAGTGATCTCTTTTTTATCAAAGTGATATCGCTCCTCATCATACAGCAACAATTTGAACATTTAAAGCAATTGGAATTTTCAGCCCAGGTTAAGCCTTGTTTGGTAGTGTGCAGTCAGGAGGAATTTTTCCATCCCTGAATATTGGATATGATGTTACAGGGACAGATTGTCCAGGTTTTTGTGAAACCATAGAAATTCCTTCATTCTCAAATATTTCCAGGCCCATCAAATCAAAGGATCACATTTGCTAGGTTTGTTGCTTTCCATTAGCACAGCTACATTATGCTCATGTGTAGAGTGAGTTGAAAACATCCTTTTCTTGCAGGCTGCACACAAATATATCTCAGCACAGCTGTATGGATTCACTGATGCACACACTGGGGGGGCTCTTGCCTTGCAGTGAGAATAGCCCTTAGCAGCAGCCTGGTTTCTCAGGAATTTATGATGAGAATATTGCCACTTGCCTCTCTTTGGGTTATTGTTTGTGATTGCAAACCTCATGTTGTGAACAAATCTTGCATGTAAAAATGTTTTAAAAGGTTACTACAACGAGGATTTTCTCTTGTATCATCCAAAAAGTTTCATTTTGTAAAATCTGGATTTAAATGCTACAAAAAATTCCCCACAAAACAAGACAAACAGGGCCTGGTATAGAAATATCTCTGCAAGCCTGACTGTGCTTGTGATTACCCTTTTTGGTTACCTTGGGGTTTTTTTGTTACTTTTAGGTATATGTAGTTTTTAAAGGAAAAACTTTCCATTTTCCTTGCTGGACAGAGCACACCACAAATCCAGAATGGTGAGATCTTCCTTGCTCCAGAGATTGTTGGGAAGGAAGCAGTAAAGAAGCTCTGATAGGTTTAGGTAGCCTTGAGAAAGACCAATGAAGAACTTGCTTCTCCCTGTGGGTCAGTGCAATGAATATTCCTGAATATATTCCTAATATTGCTGTTGTAAACAAGAAGAGATCTGCACCTTTCTCCTGCTCGTAACTGCTGAGTTATGAACTTCACCCCTAGGGGATGAAATTGGGTTCCAAGGCATGTCACTGATATTCCTGAGCCACGGATGCATCTGCCTTTGCCTCATGAATAAGCCACAACAAAAAGTGCTCCAGCTGGTGCTCGGTGCTGCTTCCTCAGCAAATGATCCTGTTGCTATGAGACCACAGGGAATCTGGGCTGGCTGCAGTGGCTGCTTTCATCCAAACCCCATGGAGAAGGTTGTTCTTGCCAGATGATGCAGCCTCAGTGATTTCAGTATTTACAGGCCCTGCTGGAGGCTTGTTAATATAATATTCCTTCTATTGGGATGTCACCAGAAATAGAAAGAGCCACCCTCGTGATGTAGATTTACAAAGAATAACGGCAAATGAAGGCTTGGCTTTAAAATGAGATTACAGATGGGAGAGGATCCCTGAGGCTTTGCATGTCCCTCAGGCCTCGTGGATCAGGGAAGGGAGGCACAAAACCCTGCAGGTCTGTTCAGGGATCTGGTGAAACAGCAAAGGGAGAGGCTTTATTTATAACTTATTCTGTGAAATGTCAATGTAGCATAGGAGGATGTAAAGGAGAGGAAGGTGTCAGACCAGAGGATACTGTAAGAGGTGGAGGAGCCTTTGAGCCCCACGTACTCTTTGAATCTGTGGTTAACACTAAATTCTTTGAAGGTAATTTTAAAACAAGCAGTCAAGCCACGATGTGTTTAAAAGAGGAAGTCGAGAAGGAGCAGTGGGTTTGTTAGTGTCAACAGAACGGGGTATTTCTTCCTGCTGTTTCCAGGTCCTTCAATTGAAGATTTAAGCAAACACTGTTTTGCAACAGGGTCTTTGAGCTCGTAAAGTGAAATTTAGAACTGTTTTGTCTTTGTCTGAGAATAATCAGCCTGAGCTGCTTCATGCACTACTTTGGCCATGACTTTGTATGCTGAAACCCTAAAATAATGTTGTGTCTCAGTGTGAGGAGAAAGGCATTCTGCACAACCAGATCCTGGGTGGTGTTCTTGTCAAATCAAGGTATTTCACAGCTTTGAAACACAGCTTGAGTGCACAGCTCTGGAAATGGCTCCCTGTGCTTCCCTGTTTGGAGGCAGGTTGGAAATCAGCTACAGGAAAACTTGACTGCTCTGTGACAAGGAGAGGTTTTTCAAAAGGTGTGGGTGTTGTCCTCTCCCAAATTCACCTGCACTGTGCTCAGAAACAGACTGGGAGGGGAAGGACTATTTCAATCTATTCCTTCCAAATTTCAGCTAAACCAGTCTGCTTTAGGGAACAGGAGAGAGAAAATGAAGCACATGCACACTGCTTTTTTCTTTTTCTTCTACTCTGTTCTTTTTTTTTCTCTCAGGGGTGGTGTAAATATTAGCAAATTTAAAAAGGCACATTATTTTGAACTGATCTTCATTTCACAATAATTAGCAGACTCTAATGGCCTTTAGGAAAAATCCCTTCCATTCCATTCTGTTTGATTAGAGGAGCCCAACAGGAGGACGAAGAGAGAACAGAACTGCTTTCCTTGCACATTTGCTGTATCAGAGAAGAGATGGGAGATATTTTTGCTCCCTTCTGGTGATACTGTAAGGAAAGTAGCAGGAGCAGAGGGGGTTTTGTAGGTCCCTCCTTGCCACACACTATTTAGAAAATAAACTTCAAGTTCAAACTTTGGTAATCCTTAAAAGGTTTGTCAAGATTGCTGGAGTCCACACCAAGCTACCAGTGCTCAAAATAGTTCTGCTGTCCTGGCAAAAAATCATTTGCTGTTACATTTCATGTCATGCTGTGTTTGTGTGGGGGATGTTTTTTGGGTCGCTCTGCTCACAATGAGGTAGTTCAGAGCAGTTTGAAGTGTGAGCCTCAGACTGTTGTTGCAGCTCCCGTGAGCTGCTGTCGGGGCCGGGTCCTGGCCAAAGCTGTTTCTTAGGCTGTATTTTCCCATCATGGAAATGGTCCTTTAGAAAACATAATGAGACTGCTCTAAGTTCAGTAGGATTTCAACTTCAGCTGAGCTGCTTGCTCCTCTGAGCTGAGTCACGTCCACATCCACCCCCTCTTTTTCCTGGAATGCTGGGATCAGCCGGGCACTGTTCCACCTGCTGCAGGCTGCTGGGTGTTCCTGCCTTCACAGCCGCCTTCTCACAGGAGAGAGGGAGGATGGGCTGGAGGCTCCTCTCCTGCTGTGTCCCCAGTGCTGTCTCTGAGGGGTAATTCCCTTCCCTGGGCTCCCTGGGTACTGATTCCCCCCTGAGGAATACCCTGGAAAACAAGCAGCAGGGCTAGAACAGAGGCTGCCCTTAGCCCCAGAGCAAAACATTTCACAGCACAATCCCACTGGAGTGCCAATTTAGTGGAAAATAAAACTGCTCCAGCCCCCCAAGCATTGCTGTAGCATCAGATCCCTCTGCAGGATTACCTCTCTTGCTTCCCAGGTGGAATTGCCAGCCCTGGGCAGGGTTTTGGGCCTCATTCTCCCACTCTTGTCCTCAAAGGTGAAGAGTAGCCAGTAGGGGTCCTGCTGATCATCACAGAGAGAGAAGTGGCAGCAATACTTTCCTCACATCTGGAAGTTTATGCTGGATAATACCATGTCATTGTAATCCTCATCCTATTAGATCCTCCTCTGCTTGGAAATAAGGATACCTGAAGTTGTCCCGAGGAGTTAATGAATGCAGCAGATTCTCATGGTAGATTTGGGACTGTTTTGTCCATATTTACCAACTGTGTCTCCATAACCAAGTGCACAAGAATTGTGTTCATTTTTAAAGGAGAGCCTGTGGCTGTGGTGTGAGCATTTGACTTGCAGGAACAGTTTCCAGACAGTTGCTTATAGAGCAAATCCATGAATCCAGCCTGTTTTTATGTACTGAGTAGTTATTTGCCACTCTTTACGCTCTAGCCAATCTTCACGTGTTCCTTATCAATTTGGTTTAATTCCCATTTTTCTAGGTAGTAGAAATTTAGGCACAGAGAAGCCAATTGCCTCTTTCAGAGTGTGAGGACTACAGTTCTGAGTCCCCAGGATGCCATTGCCTGGGTACATGGATGGGATCAGTGCTAATGCTGGCTGAGGCTTCTTTAATTCACCTTTATGGACAGTGTGGGGCTTAGCTGAAGGGGATTGCTGTTTTATCAAATCTTAGAGCTCTATCTTTGAGCAATTATCATCACTATTTCAAAACCATCTTTGGCTAACTGCAGGTTGCTAAAGAATATTGTACAAACCATGTTGTGACAGCTACCCCCCGCTCCCTGGGCTGAGCTCAGAAAAGAATAGTTAATCTGTTATTATCATCATCTTTTGTTCCAAGGACTTGGCAGTTTGGGACGTGCAAAAATGAATAAAACTGATTGCCACCATGTGAAAGCCTGCAGCTACTGCTGGGGAGTCAGATGTCTTGTTCTGTACCAAGGGTGTGCAGAAGTGCTTGGTAACACCCTCTCACCGACAGACAGCAGGAGACACAGCTTGTGTTATATATTATAGCTTTTAATATTTTATCCAGTGCTCTTGTGTAACTGAAACTTTTACATTTGTGATTTGGGGCTTTGCAGTTGCAAATTTTATGGCTTGCTGTAGAACGCTGAGAAGTGTTTGTAGCTTTTGTTGTAGGGAGTAGAGGTTGTGCTAAACATTTACCATGTAATTACCGTGGTAATTGGCTACAGTGATTTAAGGGCTGTTTCTCAATTGTACCCTTGTGTGTGTGTCTCCCTCAGCCTTTCCACAGAGGATCCAGCTTCTCTCAGTGCTCAGCCTTTACTCTGAGAGCTTTAACAGATTTGCAGTTGCAGCTCAAACATTTGGCAGCTTCAAGTAGGGTCCCCAGTAATTCAGAGGAGTTTTTGATAGTATTTGTCCGATAAAAGTGGAATTCAAAGCTGGGACAAGTCGGGAATTCCTGACTTTGGTGTTTTCTGCCTTAATATTAATTGATCTTTTGATGAGCTATCATAAGCATTTCATTTTTTCGTATCTGAAGAGTGCTACTCAGTGCACAGGCAGATGGTAACTCTCATTCCTCTTGCCAAAGAGCTTGCAATCTAATAGATAGTGCAGCCAAAAAGTGGGAGGAAAAAAAGGGAGAGAACATAATTTATTGAGTATCACTTATCAAGGCAGCAGTAGAGTTAGAACAAGCACCACCGAAGAGCTGGGTGGGAAGGACATCACCAGCTGGAGAGGCTACAGAGAAAGTGCCAGCCTAGGGCAGAGCTCAGGCCTTCAAAGCTTTCAAATCAAATCTTCTTATATCTCCAAAGAAAATCAAAGAGAAAGCAATCATTTGTTTAAGGTTAAGGATACTCAGCTTCTCCAACAGCAAATCCAATAGAAGCAGCCTCCCTTTGGGATGAGAGGGACTGCTGGGTTTCTGAACTCCTGTGGTCAGTGAGGACACTGAGGGGTTTTATTCTGTCAGTGGAGCTGGTGAACTCCTGCCTCTATTTACCTGTATTCCATCTCCAGAGGGAAAGTTATTCCTAAATGGTCACTTGAGTGCCTTGAGGTGGTTTATGTGGCTCCCTCATACCTGTGCTACAAACCTTGTGAAATGCTGGTACCACTCCTATAAATGCTTATTCCTGACCTTCCTTTGGATTAGAAGGTTGTGTTCCCACAGGTAACACCCCCACTGAGTCCTCTACGTTTGTATGGGATGAGATGAGTGTTCATATATGTGAGAAATAGGAAGTTTTATTCCCAGATAGCGTTGGAGCACAGTTGCAGCCATATTTCTGGGTGGGGTCATGAAACACTTTTGGTCTCTAGAAAAACAAATTGTGGCCTCAGTGCAAAGCAAAAAATTCCTTATATTCTGCACAGTTTGATTCTTGCTGGGCTCTGGGCTGGGTGAACATGAGCAAACACCAACCCAAAGTGTTGGAATCAGGAGGAATCTCTGGCTGCAGACACTCCTTAGGCTGATGCTTGCCCACATCAGGCTGTCCTGGAGGTCAGGTCAGGAGAAACCAAACTCCTGTACAAAGGCCAGTGCTCAGCGTCCCTCAACACTGATTTCAAGTACAAAAGAAGTTTGCCTGATGATTTATAAGATGAAGGACTGGCTGGGTATTTTTTAATTTTACTTTTTTGAATAATTGTCTTGTTGGGCTGATCTGTAACAAAGAAACAATGATTAAGCAAAGTCTGCTGCTTATTTGGATGAATATTTTTTTTTCCTCTGGAGCAAGATGCTTTCTTCTTGCATACTGAAACACCTTCCCACTTTGCATCTGTTATTCTTAGCACCAGTCCTGTTGATATAAAAAATAATGCAAAAATAAACATACGAGTAAAAAAACCCCTCATTTTTCAGACTTGAAATGATTCAAAATTAATGTTTTAACATTTTAAACTAAGCATTTAATTAAATTGATTTAAAGTAGAAAATAATCCATGAAAATCAATTTTCCATGCAAAATCATTCTGATCAATTCTGAATCTGCAGCACAAAAAGAAAAGTTCTGAAGTAGATGCTTCATGTTTGTTACCTTTTGGCACCAAGACCCACCAGAGATTTGATGTCATTGCCCCAAATCATTTTCTCTCACACATCTCTTGGACAGCAGCACCGAGCTGTGCAGTGGAGCTGTGTGGAATCTGCTTTCTCCTCACTTCTCAGTGTGGAGATCTGGTCAGGGAACAGCACCTGCAGGATTTTCTCCCATTTAGGCAATTTTCTTAGGAGGAAGCACCATTTCCTTGCCTGTTCCCTGTGCAGAACAACCTCAATGTTCATCTCTGCACTTTGAGACCTCTTGTGTTAACTCGGGATGGGGCTCCAGGATGGAATTCAGCAGGAGCAGCAGAGACAAACTCTGTACCAAGTCTTAAATTAAAGCTTGATTAACTTGTTAACAGGATTAGATGCAGGAGGCTGCACTCTGTGAACCATTGATGTCCTTTTCAATCCCGTGTCCCCAAATCGGAGAGCATGTGTCACCAGTAATTGCCAAGTGCTTATAGAGGGCACAGAAATGCTTGTAAAAATAAACTTGGGATGGCACACAGATTACATAATGGCAATGTCCATGTCAGGGGCTGTAAGGACCTGTGTCACTCATGACTCTGCTGCTTCAAAGTCAGATGTCACAGCAGTAGAACTGCACTTAGAGAAGCTCTGGGAGAGAGGAAACGGGAATTGCCAGGAGCGTTGTGCCTGGAGAACTCACCCTTTGTACTTTACACACTCTGACAAGGCCCAGACTCCCTTTTTGGAGGGTTTCCCAAGAGAGTTGCCTTTCTTCTCCCCTGGATAGCCCTGGAAGTGAGGCCCTGACTTCCACAGCCGCTGGCCACGTGCACCGAGCGTTTCACTGCAGTTCTGGGAAGGTGTTTGGGAGGAGCGAGCGGGGAGATTCTGGCTGTGCTACAGCTCCTTCCTGCCACTGGAGCTGACCCAATGTGGCAGCAAAGCTGCTGAGAGGCTCCCAGGAGGAATTCTGTGGCTGCAGGGACACGGCAGTGGGTGTGTGTGTCACTTTGATACTTCAGAGTGCAGGGACATGCCCGTGGCACGTCCTACATGGAGAACACGGCAGGAATGTTCATACCTGCTTTGTTCCCAGTCCTGCAGTGCTGCCTGGGATCCCTGCACGTGGGGACACGTGAAAGCCTCTCTGTGCATCTGGGACTTACAGAAAGTGTCATTTTCCTGTGGGTATTCCTCCAGGAGACAGATGGATGAGCCACAAACTCAGTGCTCCTCTGTCCCAATAGACTGCTCGGTGCAAAGGCTTGGTTCAGCAGTATTTCATTAATTTTGATTCCAGTGAGAGGAAACGAAGGTGTAAAATGAAGGAAGCAAAAGTTAAGTCTCCAATAGGGATTGGGTCTTACTGAGTCCACAAACTCTCCAGGAATGGCTGTATTCCCTCACACTTTCCAGGCAATATGCAAATGCTACAACTGTTGAAAACCCACTTGACTCACAGCTACTCCCCCACTTGACATTTCAATTGATGATGAAGATTAGGAGAAACAAGTCAGAATATCTGGATTTAAAGCAGGTAACACTCTGCTGGTACCACTTCCATGTGACTGAGTAACTCAGCTGAGCAGAGAGGTCTGACCAGCAAAGTCTGTTTTCAGCATAGGGACAGAAAGGAACCTTCATTAAGCATTTATTTGGGGTCGTATTCACAGTGGATGTGTGTGATGTTACTATGGGTTATGAATGTTCACTGAGTTCTGTGACAGGAGAAAGCCTTTGGAAGAAATTCCAGTATATCTGTAGAAGAAATTGCTTTACTACTTTCTTGGTAAAAAACCCCACCCAAACACCAACCTCCCCCCCCCCCCAAACCCTAAACAAAACAAAACAACACCCCACAAACTAACCAAATAAAAAAAATCCAAAAAAGAAAAACCACAAAACCAACTAACTTCTGGGAACATGAAAGTACATCAGAGTACATTTTGAGTAAATTGGCTCTATTTTAGCTTGATATAAAGGGTCAGAGAGAAAATAAGTTACAGATTTTCAAAATTACATTACTTTTCATTATTCAAGTTCTGGCTTGCCTGACTTTGTCAGCACGTATTGGTGGAGGGAGAGAGCACATTAAAATCCCAGAGCAGTGATTCATGCACCTGGAGCACATGGACAGCCTGACACAAGCACACAGGGAGCAGCACTCACTGGTTGGGTTTGGTTTGCACCCACATCACCAAACAGTGCAGAAGTTCAATTGCTATGGAGAGAGACTTCTGATATTTTTAGTGGTTTTTTTGTTCATGGTTTGTCTTGCACGAGTGCTTGTCAGCTGACTGTTGTATTCCCCTTCATCCTGCTCAGCCACTCCACCTTCCCAGCATCATTTTGTTCCACATAATCTTCCTTTTGTGCTTTTCTCTGCAGAACTTGAGTCATATTCCATCTGAACTTCTACTTCATGGAGTTTGCCAGCTCTAAGCCATCTTAGCCAACATCTTGTGCTTCTTCCAATCTGTAGCTGTGCTCCTGCAGGGATGAGCAGCATCCTAGACTTGAGACACCATGTTCCTCCTTTTTCACATTCCTCATTTCACACTTTTTCTCGACCATCCAAAGGTCAGAGCTGCTCTTCGTGCACAGCCCAGAAAACAGCCACCCACTTGTGCTCCGTGTTTGGCTTTAGGACATGAGGGACTCCAGTGACTGAGAGTCACTCAAGTCCCTGCATTCAAGTGTAAATAAAACACTTTATTTCCTTTCTCCTCTTCGAAGTCTGGCTGTGGAAATTCCAGTCACTAAATTGTTTGGGAATGACAGAGTTCAGAACTCGCCCACAGCCTGAACCACACTCCAACACCGAATCCTGAGGAGGTCCCACTGCTGGCAGCCACAACTCTTAAAGTCACAACTCTGAGACAACAACAAGGTGTTTTATTTCAGTACATTCAATACATTTTGCAAGCAACCCCAAAATTTCATCTCTGTTTTTAGCTGAGAATCATCAGCACTGCAAAACTCCTGCGTGGAGCACCAGGTCCATCTTCATTGCAAGACTGAGACAGAGCTGAGAGCTGGGGAAGTTTTTCTTATGGGGCCTGACAGTTCAGTCAAATCAGGCCTGTCCCTGCCTGAGCTGAATGCACCTGGCAGATGGACATAACCACGGCAGGAGAAACAGCAGATCCAGAGTGGGAAGTGCAGGACAAAAATATTGCTGGATGTGTCTGTCTCAGCTGATTTGTTTTCCAGGGTTTACTAATTCCTATTAAATGAGTTGCTTAAGCTTATTTGGAACTGGGCCTATTCAAATGCTGACCCTGCCTGCAAGGAATACTTTTCTCTATCAGCTATTTGAGCTAATTTTGGTCACTAATTTATGCATCTCTATGCATAATGATATCTACATAATGTCTTTTGGAGAAACATTTGTTAAGGCTGACAATAGCAACTGCCAGATACGCTGTAGGTGGAGTTATTTGCAGTGTTTGCCATCCTTTCTAGAGAAAATAAGTTATGTACTTCTCCAGACTAAGAACTTCATTAGTGACCTTCATTTAGAAACGACATAGCAAGAACAGGAATACAACAAAGAACAGAATTCCCAAAGCATTAAATCCTAAGCCATTGGCCCAGCCAGTAAATCCCCTTAGCAGAACAGTTTCCAGAGGTTTGGAACAGTGCTCCCTCCTCTCAGAGGAAGAGTAAACACAAACACCAGGCAGTACATTGGATCTCTTCAGAGGTGAGAGGACTGAGCATTTGCATGGCTTTCTTATCTGCTTCCTGAGCATGTGTGAGTAAATTCTGTTAAATTCTGACATTGCTCCCTCTCTTGCATCCTCAGTTCTTACATTTCATTTAACAACCTTGCCATGGGCAAATTTGTGCCTGCTGATCTGACTGCCTCCCTTGCGTGCCCCCACTTCCCTTTTAATTGCTCCAGAAGGCCAACATCTTTTCCATATTCAAAAATAAACCTTTTCTTGCAGCTGGCAGCCTGGTGCCTGGGTACTGCTTGCTTACAAGTCCATCCATTTTCCTGTGACACAAGGAAATTTGATGCTGGGGAGTTTGATGCTGCTTTCAGGGGGCACAGCCCCTGCTTGGGGTGGATCAGGCAGGACAAAAGCCAGCAGGCTGCTCTGGTCGAGGGAGCTGCAGGAAAACTCCATAAAGGCTCTGGGAAACAGGTGATTCCCACAGTGGAATTCCCACTGCAGCAAGCACAGACTTCCAAGGCAGATTGGGAGAGAAGGTTGTTGGGAATAAGGATCACTTGTTTATAATTTCTGTGTGGGTAAGAAATGCAGCACTGGGGTTAAAAGGCTCACAGCCAGCCCTTCCTGGCAGAGGTGTTCCTGGGGTGTGAGGGTCTCACCTCAAGACCAGTGGCTTATTTTACACAGGCTGAACACCATCCCTGCTTTTGACTGGGTCACACTGACCTGCAGCTGCCCTGCTCCAGGTAAACACCTCCCTGGCCAAAGAGCTGCCAGGGACAGTGAGGGGAGGGCTGGGGGAGGAGGAAAAAGGGGCTGCAGGCTCTTTGTAAAGTCCTGGTTCACTCTCCAGCTTGAAATCCTCCTCCATCCCTCTGCTGCTGAACGAGAAATGCAGCCGAGCCCGGAGAGCTGCTCACAAATACAAAATGAGGGGTGTGGAGGCAAAGCTTATCTGCCTCTCCAACACACCCTGGAGGTAAAGTGCATCCCCATGTGTGACAAGTGACGTTACTGCAGCTAAATATAGAGCTGCCTGCTGCACACCGATGGTATCTGCCGGGCTCAGCTGAACTGCTGTGCCTAACTTTGGCCTCCTGGGTCCCTGGAGGTTGCTGTTAGCAAAAGGCAGCAGTGGTGTGGTGGGTGGAGCAGTTCCCTTCTGGGATGGTGAGCCAGAGGAGCCCGTGTCCATCCTCTCTCACCTCCTCTAAGCTTAAACTGATGCAGTTCATTCCATGGATAAATATTTAAACCTACATTTCCCCTTGCTTGAGGGAGAGTTGTCCCTTTTAAGAGACTGCAGTTGGAGCAGTAGGAAGGGTAACACAGTTATAGTCACAGAGTTTATGTCCCAATAGAAAACAAATATGTATTTCCAAGCCTCCAAAGTGATTTGTGAGTGATGTTACCATTCCAGCAGCTCTGCCACATCCCTTTGGTCAGTATTATCTGTAAAGCCTCTTATTTTCTTGAGGCATCCCTTCATCCTGTATTTCAAAACAAACCTTGTACTGGAGTAATTAGTGGGGCCAAATTAGAATGATTGAAGTCTCTGTTTTGGATGAAATCACCCTCATGTCCTCTGCTTTAGGATCTCCTACATCCTTTCTGTATCTGCACTTGGGAAGATTGGTTTTGTCCTTCCCTCGTTCTTTGTGAGACTTGAATCCCAAACTCCTGGAGCAGGATTCAGAGATGATAAAGTCACCCTGGTTTATCAGTTTAGTGACCAACAGAGCACCCCAGAGAGGTTTGCAGAGCCCAGCATGACTCAGTGCATTGCTAAAATCCCTACTACATCAGAGCCTCAAGTTAACCATGGAAAACAAACTGTACCTTGGAATGAAGTTCATTCAGAAGCTGGAGTCTGGGAGCATCTGGGAATTGGTTTAGTTTGCCTCTGGGAGGGCTTGAGTACCAGCAGCTAGGGAGTGATTCTGTGGCAGCAACAGCTTGTTCCTCAAAGATTGAACTCGGTGTTTGTGGCGCTTCCAGGGATGAGGAAATAGTTTCTCCTGATCACTTTGAATAAATGTTTGATGAACGCACAAATAGCTAATGTAGAAGGAATTTAAATGTGTTATCCAGAACCAGCTCTCTGAGTCTGAGATAGGAAGCAAAAAGGCAGCAAAGGCACTGTGTGTTACAAATCCTGCAGGCAATGTGTGCCTCCTTACTCAGGAGATACTACAGGTGATTGTACTGGCCAAGCACAAACATCCACATCTTAACTGTTCGTGCCTGAGCTGGCATTGGCAACTCAAAGTGAAGTTACCTTTGAAAGTTACAGCACTAACATTAGAATTCTGATTTATTCTCCTCTATTCACCCTCTCCAGCCTCAGATAAATGACACCTCTCATGAATTTGGCCTCTTTCTCTCCAGGATTCCAAGGACCACACCTTCTTAGTATTAGAGTGGGAATAAACCCAAGATGAATACCCTGATAAGCTGTTATCTCTATATGAAGGCTGGGACCTTGTGAGAAGGCATTAGGACTAAAACCTGGATGTTGTATAAGCAGTGGAATAACCACTGTTGCTTGCTGTATCCAAGAAGGAATTTCATCCATTACCTGGCACTGCATCTTCTAATAGGGACATGAAGTGCATTCAGTGGAGAAGAAAATAGTTTTGATTCTTTTTAAATGTTACCACATATGACAGCATTTATTTAATTTTGAAAATATGGTAGGGTCAGGACCCCTTTGCACTTATAAAGAACTGTCCCTGCTCTGACAGTTCTGAAGTGAATCAAAGGATATGTGGACAGAAGGGACACAAAATTAAGAGTACAGCTAAGTGACACTGGTCAAGTCACTTTTAAGTGTTCTGGGCTCATAGGCAGACATTGATACTCCAAGTTGGAGTTTTTCTCCATTATATCTCCCCATTCTTCCTCTGTGGACATAACCCAGAGCAGTGCCTGTACCCAGCACATAATCACTGCTTTGCACCTCGCCGAGTCTGAGGCAAAAATGAGCCAAAGGATGAAGTGGGAGGATGTGAAATCTGCCGGGTCACTTAAAATGTACATCTTTTAAACTGGAGAAGTAATTCAGATCATTAAGGAGAGTAATAGTAAAAAACCTGCAGATAGAGGAACATATTTATCTCGAACTAGGGGAGCTGCAGAATTGGCTGAATTATATCATCCACAAAGACCTTGCTGAACTCGGTGCCCGGAAACGCTCTGGAATTATGGAGTGACCTATTTTGATTCCACCGGGGGATGAAGGAGCTGCCTTGTCAGTCACCTTTGTGCAGGAGTTGTCCTGATTAAGAGGCATCACAATGGGAGCAGCTGGAACTCCTGCTAAACTTACGGCAAGCCCGTGGAAGTGCCTTTTCACTGAGGGCATTTGCATTTAAATGAGCGAGTCAGACACGCTGAATGCAGCAGCGGTGCCAAAGGACAAAGCATTAATCACTGAAAACTGCACCACCGACCCACTTCTGCTGCCAGTCTGGAATATTCACCTGGCACAGACAAGGCATCTGGAGCTCTAATCCATAGATCCTCAAAAGACAATTCAATTCCTACACGAGAAAACCTTGTCTTTCTACTCAACAAACTTTTAAGCTACCCTTAATTTTGTTACTTGTTAAATGACAGGAGGCCAATTTCAGGCAGATAATCTTCAACATCCCAAAGGTTTCATGAAACTCATTTCTTCAGAGCCACCGAGGGTTTGAGCACAGGCATCACCCTGTGCTGTCACCAACAGGCAGTGATGGAGTCTGAGCTATTGTCATGAAAGGAGGGATCTCTTATTTTCATGCCTGCTTTGTTGGAAGAATGTAATTACTGTAATATCAGTAAAAATCTATAGAGAATACACCTTCCAAATATTTTTAAAGTTACTCAATACTGAAAGATGCAGTGGATGATCTTACTTTTCATTTTTTTACCAGCCACTTAGTAAAATTTGAATTCTTACAACCAACTTGCAATTTTTATGATCTACCAAGGGTAGTTTTGATACCAAGGCATCAAAAAATGTTTTGTGGACTGCTTTGTGTGCATTTGTAAATGCACTTCTGCTCTTCACCAGAAGAGATCAGAAAGAAGAATTTTTGTGAACTTATAGAATCTGAAAACATCTTAATTATTTGGAATGAGGTTGTATCAAGGCCTGTGAGCCCACAGCACGAAGCAATGACAAGCACAATGTCCCAGTTAGGGAATGGGTTGCAATAAGTCTAGAAAGCAAAATTTTCCCAGTAACACAACTTAAAAACAATGACCCAGAGTATTTTAAACACATAAATGGACAAGTACTGATAGGTGACCAAGTAATCAATGCCCACTTACACTGTCCACAGCAGAGCATGTGTGAGTTTAGCCTCTGACCTGTCAGGGCTGCTCATGTGCCTTCCCCACGTGCAGATCTCTTGACTCGGAGCTGCCAGAGGAGTGTCAGCCCCACGGGACTGGGACAGCAGTCCCTACTGCCTTTGCACAAACCCAAACCCTTCGGCTTCTCCCTCAGGGGAGGGAGAATAGAACAATATAACTGCATATTTGGAGATGAAAGGCTGACCAGTGATTTTATTTAACAGCCTGGCTGGCTCAGTGAACCCAACTGGCTTTTGTTACCTCTAAGAACTTGGCTCAGATGTAACTCCACATCACACTGATATGAGAGTTACTCTGAGGTGATCGTGGCAGCTTTTCTCAGTAGATTAGAGCTAAGCTTGACAAGCACTCTCTAGTTTGTGCCCAGGAAAGCTAAATGGCAAAGTCAGGAATATTTCCACCTAGACAGATTAAAGGACTTTGAACTGCAAAGACAATAGGGCTGAGATGGCCCCTGTGAACTTCCCACGAGTCAAGAGATGAGCCTTTACCAATTCCACGTTCTCCAACAGTTTTAAAGGCTCCTTTCCTAATGGCTTGCTGTGCTTCCTAGAAATCCTGTATTTGAAGAGCAGCAAATCCGGGATGCAGCAGTGGTACCCTCAGTCCTGGAGCAGCACCTCTCCTGGATGCTGCAGCTGCAGCAGGACAAGGCCCGGGTGGAAGCCGCAGCGCTCAGTCCCACCCCAGAACAAAGCCTGGGCTCGGGCCGCAGGCAGCTGTGTCCAGAGGAACAGGATAAACTCCACGGTGATCCCACCTAACCCAGGAGAAGCAGATAACATCGGCTTCCACGGATCCCAGGGAGCTGTTCCGGGCAGGAATGGAGAAAGCTGCTGTTTGCAGAAGGAATCGAACGCACCTCACACTGCCTTGGTTTGTCCCTGAGGTGAAAAGCCACCTCTGCAGGGCCAGGCAAGAGGCCCCCCTGCAAATCACTTCAACATTCCAGCTGGGAATGGAGGAGGCTCCAGCACACGCTGTCCTCTCCAGAGGGGGAACTGCATTTCCAGCCTCTGAGACCCATTAGAGCTCAAAATTCCAGATGGGTCACATTTACCTCAGTGAATTTCAGTTTCTCTGCTTAGCTCAAACTCTATTTTAAGTCATTCCGCTTTGAGGAAATATTTCCCCTGGAGTTTCACAGGGATTAAACTCAATGAACTTCCATTTAAACAACTCTACCTGTTGCATGAGTGAATTCCTTAGGATCTTAAACCCCTTTAACTTATAACAAGGACCCAAAATACAAAGAGATACCACACGTACCCCCAGTGCAGGTCTTAGCTGAGCTGGATGATCATGAGTGCAGAAAATATTAAAATAATAGCTAAAAGAAAGCTCCAACTGTTCTATAAAGAAAGACATTGATTATTAGCAATATTCTTCGGGCCAATTTACTTTAATTACATTTCATTTTACTACATAACACTTTGATAAAGTAAATTTGGTGACTTCTTGATGATTTTTTTTTCCCAGGCCCCTAGAACTCAATTAACAGGCTTTGTCTTCAAAGTCCTGGACAGAGTAGTTTAGAAACTGAGATAAAGAAGCCCATTGTAAACCACAGAAGCTTCAGTTCCCACCTGAACTCTCCCCCAGCCAGTCTGGCAGTGTCAGGATGGAATTTTCATTGCTTTGACCACGCTTGTGTTAAACTGTGTTAGTTACAGCTCAGAGGGCACTTTTAAATCCCATCCCAGAACACAGAGATAAAATATTACACATCAGTTTTCTGCGATTCAGAAGACAATTTTGAAAAAAACCTAACGAATTAAAGTCCCCTGTGAATTCAAGGCCTCAAAAAATTATCTATGTGCCATTTCATGTAAATTTTTTCATTCAGCCCATTTTGGACCTCACCATTGACAGTGGTGATGCTGCTCCAACAACTTTCTCATCAACTTCTCATTTCTCTTTGAAGCTGCTGAATGTTTTAAAATTAACTTAATACCTCAATTATTAAATTTTGAGGTAGGTCCCAGATCACACTAGCCTGCTTTTCATAAAATATAATCACTGTTTCAAGAGTTTGGCATTTTATAATACATCGTGACCAAAAAAAAGTCTCTTAAACACAAAGATCTGAATGAAAAAATTATTTCCTACAAGCTCAAACCTTTCCTGCTTCTCTCCCCCTCCATAACATCTCCTAGAGGTTAACAAAAGTGGAGGGATGAGGTTGCCTTTTAAAATGTTTTCTCCATAGTAACGTAAGCACCTGCAATCTTGAGGAAGGACTTTTAGTCACAGATAGAAAGGGATTATTAAAGCTGCTGCCCTGGTCAATAATAGAGCACTGAGAACACTCCACTCACAAATGGGCACTGCAGGAGAAAGGCAAAGCAAAGCCCCTGGCCTGGGAAAACGGGATTTTCCTGAAGGAAGGGAGCTGGGCTTTCTAAATGATTCAGCCAAAAAATGGCAAGTAAAGTATTGCTAAACCTTTGAATTCATTCCCATTTGTTTGCACAAAAATTCTAAAAGAANTCCATTTAGAAATAGCTATCTTGAATAGATCTGCACTGTCAGGGAAGGAGAATAAATAACCTGTAGGATTCTCATCCTTCCCTGATTTCCCCAGCTTTTCCCTCTTCTTCTTTAAACCCTTTCTGTGTGTCAGGAGGGGCTGTCTCCCGTCAGCTCCTTCCCTTGAGCTGCCAGACACGGACACTCCTGGAGAGAGAAAACCCTCACCTCTGCATCTCCTGCCCGAGCGGGAGGAAACAGCTTCCAAAGAGTGCGGAAAGACTTCTTCAGAAGCCTCCGTGGGGGGCTGCAAACAGCACAAANTGTGGGAGGAGCAGCTGCACAGCTCCAATGGCAAGGGTGGGATTTTTGGGAATGAGGGCTGAGGAACAGAAAGGACGGGGGCTTGAGTTTGGGCTGCTTCATATGAAGCTAAAACTCTTAATCCTACCATTATTATTATTATTATNCTTTAAACCCTTTCTGTGTGTCAGGAGGGGCTGTCTCCCGTCAGCTCCTTCCCTTGAGCTGCCAGACACGGACACTCCTGGAGAGAGAAAACCCTCACCTCTGCATCTCCTGCCCGAGCGGGAGGAAACAGCTTCCAAAGAGTGCGGAAAGACTTCTTCAGAAGCCTCCGTGGGGGGCTGCAAACAGCACAAATTAAACCAAACGTGCAAATCCAGCCCGGAATTTGGGTGTGGGACATTCCAGGGGGCTCAGCCTGGGCAGAGCCCCGGCAGCCTCTTCTCAAACGCGCTCCTGGGCTTTTTATTTTGCTTTTTTATTCGCAGAACTCTGTCAGTCGCCTCAGAACAGCAAAATGAGCCCTGCTGTAGCAAAGCCCCTTTGTGGGGAGCTCTCCTCTTGTGTCCCGGTGAGCCCTGCCCGGGATGCGGGAGCGCTCTGACTTTCCCGAATCCGCCGTTAGATGTCCCTGGGAGACCGGAGTTCCTCCCCCGCTCCCTCCCGGCAGCACTGCGGCATTCCCGCAGCCCGCGCCGGGATGGCAGCCGGGACAGCCCCGGCGAGCTCAGCCGGCGATTCGGACGGGTGACCAGGACAAAGAATTCCTGATTCCTGCCCCCCTGTGCGGCTGGAAAGCAGCAATTTGTCCCAAGTTTTCTCAAAATTTTATTTTCAAGCTGTAGAGCATTTGGTCCTCTTTTTAATAAATGATGCTCTGCTTAATGGTAATACACATTTGTTTTAATTAATTAACCCTTAGTGCCCTAAACATAACAACTACTAAGGGTAATTCTTTTGGAAACAGTACCCAAGCACCTTTGGAGCGGGAGCTGGAGTTTGCCTGGATTAAGTTGGCTGCTCACAGGGATTGCCCCGAGTGCAGAGAGAAGCAGAACTTGCTCACCAGGGAGAAAAGAAGGTTCTGGCCAGGATTAGGGATTACATTCTGCAGAGATTTGCTCTGTTCTCTGGAGCTGGGGCTCATGCAGGGCTGCTCCCGAGCCTGTGCCTCTGGGGACATCCCTGTGGTGTCGGGGGACAAAGCCTCTGCTCGTTCCTGCCTCTGCTCATTCCTGCCTCTGGATTCCTGCCTCTGGTCACTCCTGCTGTTTGCTCTGGATGGCTGCACATGCCAAGGGCTTTGGGACAAGAGAGATTCCCTTTGGCCATGGAATCCCAGGAGCCTTTACCTCTCCCTGCTGAGCCTGTGCCTCGTCAGAAGCACTTGAGCCCTCCCAGAGTCCTGGCAGGTAAAAGCTGTTGCTGCAGTGACAGGTTTTGGGACACAGCTTCACATCCCAGAATTGCATTCACTGTCTTCCCACTGAAACAAATCTGTTTAATTGTTCACATGGATATTCTGAATCTGTGTTTGTTTCTGTAATGGTCTATTAGCGGGGGGGGGGGCTATATAAATTCAAAAAATGAGTTATTGGTTCCAGGTCAGCACTTGGTTCAGTAATGACTTCAGTTGTTCTCTAGAGGGGTAACAGAGTGAGTGACAATTCTGACAAATTTTTATGCTGTGAGCAAATACAGAGAACAAATTCAAATTCAGCTTCTGAAATGAAAGAAAATGGGAGGAAATATCTATTAAAAAGAGTTAATATAAATGCACATTCCGAGTGAACGTTGCCCTTGTGGTAATGTTGCTGTTTGCCTTCGTAATCAGGACTATTTCTATATAACCCACCTCATTTTTTTTTGCTCTTTGGTTCTTTAAATATCATTCTCACTGTTTAAATTTGTATGTATGAGACTGTGTATGTGGCTACATACACAATAATGTAGAATAAAGGCTACAAAGATGTGCTGTGCAGGAGATAAGAGATTTGCATTATTCGTCTGTTAAAGTAAGATGATAAAATAGTCCCAAAGAAGGCAAATTCATTTTATTCCATATGCCTTTGTGCCATTCACCTTGGGGAAAATGAAATAGAACACTCCTGTGATTATAAAAATAGCAGAGAAGCAGGATTACAGTGGTAGAACTTACTTAGGCCACTGTAATTCAAACCTATTCTTTTCCTTTTCCATCTGATATTTCCAGGGTACAGTCCAAGGAGGCGATAAATACTTGGAATTGTTTATCAGTGAGGTCATCCCCGGAACGGCCAGCCCATGGAATTAGTTCCTAATGAGATTATTAGGCTAGTGTTTATTTTGTGGGCTCTGAACAGCCGACATAAATTTAAACATTGTTATTTTGCTGTCAAGATTGTGTCTGAAGCTCGTTTTCTTTTCCAAGGCTCTCAATCTAATCTAGCCGAGCTCCCAGAAGTAACAGGACTATTTGTGGTATAAAAACCTTCATTATGCACCAGGGAAAAATGAGCTTGACCGAGTTGCCAGCCAACTGCATGATTTCTACTGATCAGGTAAATGAAATACAGCACAAAAATCAAGAAGAGAAGTGGGGTTTCTGGTTTTGGATGCATTTTCATCCAGCCTCGTTGTATATGGGATGATTTTACCTAGAAAAATAAACTTCCTTCACCAGCAAGGTGAAGTCTTGCGTGGACAGACAGAGTTATGCAAGAACTGTGCCTTTTAATGGTGTTGATAAAGTGCAGCACAGCAATGTCTAAAAAACCCCACTATTGAGCAGTTTGGATGTGGAAGTGCTGGAAGGTTCTTTCCCCACGTAAAATCACAGGGGAATTTTGCAAGAGCAAAGGACACTTGCACAAGGAGCAACCTTCAGTGCCATTTCTCCTGAACACATTTGACTTGTCTGTGGAATTTTTTTTATGCAGTTTTTTTAAATGCCCCAAATCATAATTGACCAGAGAGATTGTTTTATCAAACCAACCACTAACGATGTGTGATTATGTTCTAGAGATTGAACATTTAGTTATCTTTGCCCTTTATCCTTACTAATACAACAATTCTTAATTCCCAAGAAAGTTTGACTTTCAATATTGTTGAGAGACACTGAGTTCTGCAGGCATCTGTATGAGGCCTTTTCTCAGAGCTAAATTTACTTTGTGCTGCTCCACTGAGTTGTGGAAGAGCAGTAAATGTTGATACTGGGTGTTTTGCATCCTCCCTCCCCTGTTCCTGTCTCAAACACCTCCTTGAAGCATTTCAGCAAAATGTGCTGGTAAAGAAGCATCCCTCAGGATCCCTGTGCCAGTTTTTGGAGCATGATATCTCAGAAGTCTTTGGTGCTGGGCCACAGCATGGGATCATCCCTACAGCTTTAACCAGGATTGATTTGGTCCATCAGGGATTGATTTATTTTGCAGAGCATTTGCTCTGTCAGATACCTTTGAAGGTCTCAGGCCAGTGCAGGATAAGCAGAGATTTTTACCTACCCAAAAATTCCCTTGATTTTTTTACTCTGTTCTGAGCTGTGATGTGAAAGCTCTTTGAACTTGAACTTTCTCTCACTAAATCTGAGTTACTTCAGAATCAAATTCATCTCCAGGAAAAGCCATAAATTATTTTTGTGCCAGTTTTTCCAGGATCTGTTCTGCTTATGTAGGCCCCTTGGGTAGACAAAGAGCAAAGTTAAAGGAGCTCCTCAGTGTTGTGTGATGGTCAAGTCATTTATCCAAGGTGGGATTTCATCTCTTTCCAGCCACAGTCAATGTTCACCCTGGTATAACATCACATCCTCCAGCCAGGCTCACACTGGTATAAAATGAGCAGCTTGTTCTCAAACATGTTCCCTTTGTACCACTTTTTCATTGGTTTTGTAGCATTTTGGGTTATTCTTTCCCTTAAGAATGAACTTGGGAATAATTATTGCCTTTTAGCACGGAGTTTCCTAGAAGCTTTTTTCTTCGAGAAGCATTTGGTTTAATTGTTGTGAGATTAATAGGCAGGAAAAGGAGATACAATAAGAGATAATGTGTTCATATTTATAAAATCTTTAGACAAGCTTCAGTGAGTTCTCTAATTAACCACAGGAAGACTTAATGGGTGCTGAATAAATTAACATAAAAAATAAAATCTTTAGTTGATTAGAAAGCCTGAAACCATGTTATGTATTGTTGGTCTTGCAAAAAGTGCTCACATGGGACAAATGGTCAGGAGGACCTAAAATGAGGGTCTGAGTCCCTTTTCTTGTGTGAGCAAACAATGAGGTTGGCTCACAGTGATTTACAGTGATGTCAGAGGAAGTCAGGTCTGCACTTCTGACAGACTTAAGAGACTCCATCAACTCTGTTTTAGCTCAGTGAATTTCTTCTGTTCAAAGGTATTTTAAGTTGGAAAAAACCCCAAGGAATCACTCTTTAATGAAGGCAACATGAGAATTTTTGGAGACTGAATGACCACTCTGTGTGTGCTGCCTTAACAGAGCACTGTGAAACCCCTGCCATGGGTGCTGTTCATGCTGTTCCCTTATCCAAACTGTCAGGTTGGATTTTAGGGAAAGCTTCTTCCCCCAGAGGGTGGTGGGCACTGAACAGGCTCCCAGGGAATGGTCCTGGCCCCAAAGTTGGACAACGCTCCCAGGGATGCACAGGGTGGGGTTGTTGGGGTGTCTGTGCAGGGCCAGGAGCTGCACTGGATGATCCTTGGGGGTCCCTTCCAGCTCGGGATAGTCTCTGATTCCATGGGATAGAGATTTCTTGAATGACGGGTGTTGCCCCCTTCCTCGAAATGCTGTGTACAGGACATCAATCACAGCAATCTCTTTAAGAGCTTCTTGTCCCCTGGAAAAGATTAAAACTTGAAACCCATCAAGAAGCTGATTTGTAGAGCAGTTCCTGAGCACTGCACCTCGCAGTTGTGGTAATTATTGCATCAATGTTCCTGGGAAGCTTCCAAATTAATACTCGGCTCCTTGGAAGAATTAACGAAATGGCTGCCATAGGCAAATGTCCCCAGACAGCGCCTTCCCTCTGCTCTTTGGATGTGGGAAACGCCCAGCAAATCCCTCAGGAGGGAGCCCTGGCTCGCAGGAGAGGCAGGCAAATATTGAAACAGCAGGGCTGTGTCTGCGTTTGGGTGTCATTCCCTGCCCGTGGCAGGGGGTTGGAACTCCATGATCTTTAGAGGCCCATCCAACATGAACCATTCCATCATTGTTCACTTGTACTTTGGGAGCAAATCTGAGCTGTTCCCTAGAGAAACAGTCCTGAGTTGGCACCAAGCTCCAGGAATGCCAGAGCTGATGATATTAAAATGGCTTTCTGAGTGTTTCTCCATGTAAATGAGATTTTCTCCTCAGTGCAGCTCTTCCATTTGTCTGCTTGACTTCAACACGAGGGAAGAAAGAACTGAATCAGAGAAAGAGTCTTTAGGGGTGGGATAAATGTCATCAAGGATGCACTGCACCATTCCCAGTGCTCCTGCCTGTGCTCTTCCATGTGTTCTTCCATGATCAAATGGTGGCCTCCAGTTTTCAGGAGGCAGCTTCCTAAAGCCTTGTGTACATCCATGTGGGAATACAGGGAAAAGTGAGTGCGTTGTGCTGGGTTCCACAAATGCTCTTTGAGTGTTCCAGGTCAGGGGAACTGGGATGGGTCTGGATTATTACAGGTTGTACAGGTACTTCCCACTCCCACATGCTCCTGAGAAAGTTATTTCTTCACTGTCAGGATGAGGGACTTTTAGTTCTCATTTCACAATGAATATTTTGAAGTTGCTTGTTACATGAGCACACAGGATTCAAACCTGCCCAAAAGAACTCCTTGTCCCAGCTGCTGCTACATTTAATACCCAGCATTTTCTAGTACCACAGGTTTCAGAGAAAGCTGCAAAAAGTTGCCAATTGGAAGAAAATGTAATAAGCAACTTCTGGGAAATTTTTTTCTCATGTTTTCTGACTTTGAATCCCAATGGGTTTTTATGTCTCCTCTAATATTGTATTTCTTTGACCCCTTCTAAATGTGGATGTTCTAATTATCCACACAAATGTTCAGCACTCTTTTGGCTCTGACTGAATTCCTGCAGGTCACCAGCTCTGGCTCATAATTTCATGAGTCACTGCTGAATATGCACAAGTGTTGGGAGTCAGGACAGTCTGACCCTCAGCTTCAGCTTTCCATGCACCCTTTGGAGAGGTTACTTCCAAGCAACCCTTCCCATCACAGGCCCCATGCAATTTTGTCATTATCTGGAATGATAAATGCATTTATTTGATATGAACAGCAATCAGTGATGTGTCTGCACCTCTCACTGCCCTGCCAGTTTTCCTCTCCCTGGATTTGCTCCTGGAAAGCTGCAGGTGTAGCTGCTGCAGGGACAGAAGCTTTCGCAGGATCTGGGAAAAGGAGGGGTTGGCTTGAAATTACTCTTCAAACACAATCAAACTCTTCTGGAAGATTGTTCTGGTAAAAATATTAATCTTTATTAGCATTAATGATATTATTAATGAGGGGACAGCAAGAAGATTATAATGTCATTATAATGTCTCTCTCATATAGGGCTATAGATAAATAAATGAAAACCTTGCTGAATGACCACTTATCCTCTTCCATAATCCACAGCTTCCACTAGAAGCTTCTCACTTAATTTCCAAACATTGAAAACACTGATTCAGAGATGCTCTTGGCTATTTAGGGACATGGACTTTCTTTAGACACATTTGAATCCTGTGCCCTGGTCAAAGGACTGTCTGACCTCAGACTGTTTCATTTCTCTTTCGTTTGTTTATGGCACCCAATTCCCAAAGGCAAAGCCATTGTTTGGATTATTTTGCTGAGTAAGTCCAGAGCCACGTAACCAAGCTGATAAATAGAAGCAGCTGTATATATTTAGTATATTCCTATAAGCTTCCAGCCCAATGGATTCACTTGCTGAGCAGCAATTGAGTTTCTAACCTGTGGAGGAATGAGGAGTGTGTGGAGGGAGGGTGACAGTGAACTGGGCATTGCCCTTCAGGAGTAGTTTCAATGAAGTCTTTGAATACAAGCACAAAAAGTGCTTTTCAGGCTGAAGCACTCTTCTCTACAAAATTCCTTATAGAAAACTGGGCATTTTTCCCTGCTCTGGAATGCAGCCTCTTCTAGAGAGCAGTGTGGTTTGAATTACTGAGTGGCAATTCAAGAAGAGCAGGTGAAGAAAATGCTTCAGGGAGGAGGGAAGGCAAAAGAATCCCTTAGGATTTAATTCTGCATGGGGCAAAAGGAAATTTTTTCAAGTCAGTCAAGACTTATTTGCTTGTTTGTGACCAGCAAGGCCAGGAGGGACCTTTAGATCATGGAGAGTGTGTTGATGTGTGACAGACCTCAGGATGTGCAGGAGCAGGGATTTGCCAGGTGGAGTTGACTGGACAAGCTGGGCTTCAGCCAGGGAATGTCCAGGAGTAAGGTGAGGTGGGATGTGTAGGTGTGGAGTGTGCAAAGCCAGGGCTGAGGCAGAGCTGGTCCCTGCCATTCCTCAGTGGAATGTTTACTGTGCAAAGCTGGATCCTCAGGTTTCCTGCTGTTCCCAGAGCAGAGTCCACATTGCCGTTCCCTATGATCCTGGGAAAAGCCAGTGCCACCCGGGAACGGATGGCTTGGGGGGGGGCTGTTAACCCCCTCCCCTGCTGGGATGGGGATGGAGCTGGGAGTGCTGTTTGGAATTTGGCTGACACCTCATTTTACTCCGTGTTTTATGAGCTTATAACTTTAACAAATTTGTAGGAGCCATTTACTGTCAGAAAGATAAAACTCCCATTTGTAGACTTAATATTTCAAAAGATTCCCTTTTTTTGGTCCCCTTTGCTACCTTTTTATAGCTCATAAAGAATGATTTGGTTTTCCTTCTTTGTTTCTGTTGTAGTTTATGAACCTGCCAGCTAATAAAATTTCAGGAAAATCTAATTCCATTGAAAAGTTCAATTCGATTTTTTTTAATAGGAATTTTATTTGAACACCCTTGTTTTAACATAGCTGCCAGCAACACGAGCAGTTTTAGGGTTTGTTGGAGAACACATTTCATTTCTCATTCCAAAGTTGTACTGGATTTTAATAATTTCCAAGGGCAGGAGTTGATGCTGAAATGACAAACTGCTGTTGCCTGCACAAAAGCCTCCAGGCACCCTCACAAAAGCATTGCCAGCAAGAAGATTGTGAGCAAGGACATTGTGCTTTGGAGTCTCCGTGCTGGGGAAGTGAGGGAAAGAATGGCATTTCCTTGCACCCCTTCCATTCTTGCTCGGTGGACACCAGCCTTCTGAGTTTATAAATTAAAGGTATTTTTTCTTTGCACAAAGACCCTTATGAAAACCAGGAATCCCCTGGCTCATCTCAACATTGCTGCATTTTGGGAATCCTGAGAAAGGCTGGGATCGTTGCCTGCTCCGTGCCAGCTGCTCTTGGGGATTATCTATTGCTGGCTTCTGTCTTCAGAGGGAAGATGCAACAGCCCTGAATCTGCTGGCTCGGAAGGAAATCAGAAGTCAGAGGTTTGTCTGCACTGATGGAAGATGCAAAGGTGGGTTACAGCTATTCCTGCCTTCCCTTTCCCCATTCCAACTGCAATCCAGAACTAACAGGTGCTTTTTGTCAAAGTTTTCCAGAGAATACTCAGCCAAGCGGTTCAGAAAAGTATTTTTGGTTTGACATTTATATGCTGTGGGTGGTATCCTGAGACACCTGGCAAATGACTGCACATTTCAGCAGCAGATCAGAAATGACGACATAATTAACAAAATTAACTTAGCAAAATAGTGCAAAACTCTACTTCCTCCTATTTCCAAATGCTTGAAAGAAATCAGTACTTTTAAGATACTTGACACTTTTAGAATACACTACATTGTATTTAGAATACACTACATTGTCCCATCAACAGACTAATTAGGGGTTGTTCAGTCTTTTACCCTTATACAGTCTTATTTCCAGTTTCTTCTGCACATCTCTCTCGGCTTTCCAGAGTGTGACTCCTCAGTGGAGTCAATGCTGTGACAGCAAAGTTTGCATGTTGTATAAAACTTCTTGTTAGAGCTGATTGGTAACAAACTTTGCCTTGTCCTTGGCTGGTGGAAAAAGCAGTGCTGGTGTCACCAGGGATTCCCACAGCAGCAGTGGGAGAAGTTCAGGGAGTGCTTTTTTCTTAGATGCTGGGGGGTAAAGATGGGTGGATCCTCTTATGGAAATGATATGGAAAATGGTCAACTCTTTGGATTAACCTCTGCCTTAGGAAGAGAGCACAGTCATATGGTGCTTCAAATGGGTGACAACAGAGTTCTTGTACCCCCCACCCTCAAGAACCTCAGCACCCTCTCTCCTGTCTGGGTCTTGTTTCCACTTCAGTGTGTGAGTCGTGCCCCAGTCAGTGGTGCTTTGCTGGTGTCCCTGGTCACCGTGTCCCTGCCTGGTGCCACTTGCTCCATTCCCTTCAGGACATTGTACCCCAGCCAGGAGCACCATCCAGTGTCAGGCCTTGGGTACAGTCAAGGAGGAAAGGGAAATTTCTTTTCTCTTTTTCCATCCTGATCACCCTTTTCCACCTCAGAAACCACTGAAACTTCTACCAGCCACTTCTGCATTGCCTGTTGGCACGATGTCAGTGCATTCCCACTGCTGGCTGTGCCACCCCCTGCTTTCCTTGGCAGCTGTGCAATTCTTGGGGATCCATGGAGGGAGACCAAAATGAGCCTGAGCATGGCCTGGCTTGTGTCCTGGAGGATGCAGCAGCATCCTAACGCAGGATCAATGAGATGCTGCTTCCCAGCTGTTTCTGCCAACACTTGCACATCTGGATCAGGGAGTTGAGAGCTGCCAGTGAACCACCCAGCCTGTGGTGTCTGCCAAGATCCTCGTTCCATGCATCCCACAATTTGAGGCTGAGCCTGTGCTGGTTTGCAGCCTTGAACAGTATTTAATACCCCTTGAAAGAAATCTCCCTGAGAGCCTTGGATCAGCTCCTTCTTTGTGGTCTGTGTTGCTCACGTGGAAGGTCTGGAAGAACATTCTTATTCTTGGCATGTCCCAGATAAGCTCCCAGATATGTCCAGGAATTTGCTTGAATTAAATCCCTACACTTTTACAGTGGGTTCTGTGTTCTGAGCCACATTACCTGTGTTTGTACAGCACTGGACAAACTTCCAGCATCCTGTTTTAATAATGCCCAAACTGGGAATAATGGATTTCTGCTTTGGCTTGAGAATGTTGTAGATGGGGGATGAATTTTGGCATGTCTGCTTATGGGTATTTGTGATATTCCATCTCTGCTTTTCCTTAAGACAGAGACATTGAGAACAATGATATTGTGTTGCCTTTTATCCCTCTGGTGTGCAGGGTTCCCTACTTAAATAAACATTCCACAATCTTTGCCTGAAAGAATGGAAGTAGAATTAAATGGGATGGATGTCCCATGCTGCTTCATGATGAACACAAACTAACAGTAATCAGGATATTTTGGGGGTGGTTTAGTGGAATTTTGAAATATCCTTTTATACAGCAGTTGGCTCTTGGATTCATCTTTGCCGTGGCCTTGTTGCAGCAAGAAGTGTTTATAAATGACCAAAATCCATTCAAATACTAAAAAGCAAGACAGATCTGGGGAAAATCAGTTTTAAGGGAGGAACTTCCAAAAAGGTGGCATGTCTTGGATCAATAATGTTATATTTAGAATGGAGTGGATTTACCCCAGTCTGAACTGACTTCCTTTAATTCCAACTGGAAATTCAGGGAGCAATTATCAACATCTATGGCAGGAGCCGTGGGGAAGGGACCAACCCAAGATCACTGAGCTCTTGGAATGCCTTCAGACCTTCCCATTAGCATCCAGTGAATCCAGCAGAAAGGGGATTGGATTTCAGCGTTTCTCAGGGCTCACAACTCTGGCAGGGTGATTTGAAATCGATTTAAATGAAGTGGGCCCAGCCATTGTGTGGCAGGTTTTGAGTCTGCCTTGTCACAAGCAGAGTTCAGCTGAAGTGTGTACAAAGGGACTCTCTCTCCCTTCAGATGTGCATTGAAGTGGCTGAGATGAAACCTCACACTTTTCCCTAAAAAAGAGAAGGTCAGTTATTCAATTCCCTTTATGGATTTTCAGTCCTTAAAACTTGAAGATTTTAATGTCTTTTCCTCAAAAATTCCAGCACATTCTTATTTGCCTTCTGCAAGGCTTCTTTAAAGAGCTTTTTCCTCTGCAGACATCAACTAACACAAAACAAACCTTCCCCTCCATGGGCTCTTTCATCTAAAAAACTACATTAGTCTTGGCAATTTCATAAATCCATACCCATAATCCATAACTTTTCCAGGGAAGAGCTATGGTAATTTTTCTGTCCTGTGAAGATGAGAGCCTCAACTTTACAAGTAGTGTCTACTCTGGATTGATCAAAGTTGATATTTTACTGATTTTCCTACTTTCTACACATTTTCTCAGCCCTATAAGACACATGAACTAGGGACGATGCATTGAAATGATTTTGCAAATGTATACACATTTTTATCTGTGTGGCAAACAAAAACATTGAAATAGGAAGTGTCATTATTACATTTTCAATCGTTCTGTGAGCAAATTACGTTCACCAGGAAATGTAAATATTGAAGCTGTGTTAAAATTTCATCGACTCTCTTTGCAATCCCTTTCATCCCTCATTAAAATGGAGTCCTAACAAGCATTCTTTGCAGGCATATGTGACAAACTCCTTCTGGGAAATGTTTTTCTTTCAGCTTCACACTAGAAATATTTCATGTGATGCTTCATGTCACTTTTGAGGACCTCGATTTTAAAATAAAAGTACAACACTGGTTCTTCCTTTTATGGGATTTTTTGTTTATCTGGAATATATCCTATGCTTATTTCCTCCAAGTATAGAATCATGCTGGAAAAAACAAATTTTCCTTTATGGCTTTGTCATCCCATGGCAAAAATTTGAGTTTCGAGATTTTATTTTCCATATCCAAGAACTGGTTTTGCCAACCTGATTCCGGTCCTGGCAGGATCACTTTCCTCATTTCCTTCTGGCATGACTTCACAATGACTTTTGATGATGGGAGGAAGAATGAACCAGCTGCACAAACACCCCAGACTTTGCCAGAAGCCTTTTGTGGCCTCAGGAAAAACCACGGAGGCAGATGGGGACGTGGATGGGCTCTGTCCTGCTTTGGAACAGCGGCACTGCTCAAATGTGACTTCACCTTCAGTCTCCACCTCCTTTTAGACTAAAAGGTGTTTTAGTGGTTCCTTGCTTGGTGAGATCCCTCAGGCATTTTCATTCCTTGCACATCAGAAGTGGCAGGATTTTGAAAGAAGTCTTCAACAACAAAGGGAGGGTCTTGAATCCATCGTGGCATTTCCACTGTCCTTTGCAGGGCATTTTTCATATATTTTCACAGAATTTGTGCTGTATTCACAGAATGTTTTGCAGCCTTTGTCTTCCTTTCAAGGAAATTGAATGTGCTTCCCTACATTGTCATTTGGTTTGAATTTCCTGAATTTCCTAAATTTCCTAAACCTCAAATACATGGAGGGGAACTAGAGTAATGCAAAGCTAGAAAACTAGGCCAAGGTGTGATGGGCTGCTTTGGTTTGCTGCCTTTGTGGGAGATGTTTCTGGATTTCACTCCAGATGACGACCCCTCTCCTGCAGCACCACTGTCGGGCACTTTGCACGGAAACAGAGAAGGAGGGAATTTTCTGAAGGACAAATTGTGCACTCTGTGTGAGGGAATCAAGTGATCTGACTGTGCACTAATCCAGACATCAGTGCAGCTCTGTCTGGTGCGTGCCAGGGGGACTTAACTAAATCCTGGATGTGGTAAAATTTATCAGTGCCACGAGATCCTCCTGCCCTTGCATGGATTTTCCAACTTCCAAGAGTACCTTCCCTTTTCAGGTCTTTTCCCATTTTCTTAGATTAGAAGAGGGCAGCACAAACAGGCTGTGCATACTCTGTTCCACTTCTCCTTACTTACAAACTACTCAGTTAGTAATTAGTGATTAAGCCTATTAAAATATTGGGCTTTACTGAATGGGGTTAAAACAGAGAAACAGATGGGTGTCAGTCTTGCTGAAATAAAAAACTCCCTGACACCCGTGTACTAAATGAAGTCTTAGGAAACAGATTATGGTTAATTGTACCACCCTTGGGATAATATTAGGAAGAGGGAATTACTTAGTGTGATTTAGGGCAATATTACATTACATTTTTTCATTAAAGAGCTGTGGTCTGCTTGAGTCTGGAAAAAATTTCTGCCTGTATTTTGAATAAGTAAAATTCGTTCTTGGGTGCATCTGGAACCTGTTTTTCTGTCTTTATCAAGTGGATTTTCTTTCTTCCCTTGACTGGGATGAATGTTGGCTCTCAGAGGCAGAGCTGCAGGGTCAGTGCTCCTCTATGGCTGAGGGGATGCTTTTGAGGAGGTTTGATGCAGGACCTGGCTCCAGCCAGATGCAGCTCTTTACTCCCAAAGCACAGAGAAGCAAAGCACCATGGCCTGCTCCAGAACATCTCCTGAAGAGCAGCTCTTACTCTCTCCTCAGTTCCTCACTTTTCCTTCCTGGAAGGAAATAACGGCACAAATGCAAAGAAGAAGACAGCCTCACTTTTCTTCACAATCCGTTGGCACATCCCATTTATTACAACACCCTGAAGGCATCTGGGATCTCACAAATTCAAAGATGAACATCAAGGCCAAAGAGCGTTTCATCAGCACCGAGGCAAATCTCATTGAGCAGAGGAGGGACGCTGAGTCAATAGGTCTCAGTGCCTGAGCCGCTCGTGAGTCACGGTGACAGCAGCAGGAATTGCTGCTGTAACCTCCGCTGCAGTCTGGAGCTCACAACCAATCCATCAGCCAGGCAAGGAGTCATTTGTGACGGGCACATTCGGATCCAGCTCTTGCAGTGCTCGGGGAGAGAAGGGTTTGGCTTCGCTCCACGCTCCTGGCCTTCTTTCCCGGGGTTGTGAAGTCGTGTTACGCTTTCCGCTCGACGTCGCGTCACGAGGAGGCTTTGCCGCTTGTGTAAGAGGCTTTGGGGAAAGAGAAATGGAATTCTGCGCATCCCAGATGTTTCGGCAGATGGGATTAAGGAACCCACTACCTTGATCCCCCACCCTGGTGGTTCTCACCCCCTTCCACCTGCTCTCCTTGCCTTACCCAGCTTGTCTCTGTAGTTGTGCTCCGTGCTAAGATGGCTTGTGACATTCTAGCTTGGGGCATAAACAGTGCAAGGCTGCACTGGAAAAATATACATGAATAAAAGGTCAAAACTCTCCCAGGAAATAATAAAGTTCTTGGTTGATTGTTGGTTGTTGGTTGTTTTTTTTTTCTGTTGCTGGTTTGGTTTGGTTTTTTTAATGCACAGTTATGAAAAACAAATTAACCTTTGGGATTTTGAGGAATTCACTGTGACAATGGTCCGGTTTAAAAATAACAACTGCTGCTCCAAGATGAGTGTCCAGAGATGCCAGGTTTGTTCTGGTGGCCCCGAGGATCAGCGAGGGTGTAGTCCCAGCTTTCAAAAGTGGTGCTGATATTGCTTCTCCTGGAAGGGCAGAAGGCACAGCCCCACACGTGGGAGTTGCAGGGCTAAGTTATTTTACTTTAATGGAAAAACAAGGACTTCATTATGCTCCTGGTCTCTTTGATCCTACCTGCTGTCAGACTTGCATTTTTCTTTAACAATGTTACAGGGAAAGAAAGAAAGACAAGAGGGAAAAGCTAGAAATTATAAAGTTCTCACAGTAACAACTGTGAGCAGAAAAAATCATGGAAAAAGGAGAAACACTCATCATATCTGACTCAGACAAGGAACAGTGTATTATTGACGGGTGCTTGGTCCTCCTTCCCCCACACGACATCAAAGAAAAAAATTCCTGCTTCATTTGCAATGGAGAAGACTCTTAGGTTTTTGAAAACTTTCTATAATGATTCCAGAAATTTGATTTGATTTTGGAGACTTGCCCTTCCAGAGGATCGTGGCAAGAATGTGACTCTGAAAGAGATTCAGGGAAGTGGACAGGTCACAATTAATAGAGTGGATGTGATTAGTTGATGTCTAATATCACTATTTAGGTGTGATAGCACTGGGTGCTGTTTGTCATCTGACAAGTGAAGCAGAGTATAATGAAGAGAAAACAAAAGGCACAAGAGTATCTGTGAAGCTGTGAGATAAAATCGCCTGGGAGTTTTCTTAGAAAAGCCAACTTAGGCTTGTCTTTACACAAGAAAAATGTCATTTGTTTTGTTTCACGTTGGTATGTGAGCTCAGTGTTGCCACATCTTCTGTTTGGATGCTGACAAAAAAGTCATTATCCATCAGCAGACTCCACTTTCCCTGATTCCCAGAGCTCTGCAAGGCTCCAGGTGAGTCACCAACCCCATCTCTGCTACCTGGAAAGGCCAGCCCTGTGTGGCTTGGGGGTTATCCTGGTGATTTCACTGCGTGGTGAGGAGAAACAGTGAGCCAGACTTGGTTGTTGGAATATTCAGGCTGGAAGGGACCTCCAGAGGTCTGAACTCGACCCTCCTGCCCAGAGCAGGGTCTGGGTCTAGGTCAGTCCCAACAAGTGTCACAGAGAGGGCTTGGTCCTTCCCAAGTGCAGGTTTTGTCCTCAGTGAATGCCACAAGCTTCCCAATGTCACTCGATATTTGAAAGAGCTTTTTTTGCCTGTGTTTGGATGGGTCAGATCCTACCCTGAGTGAAGTCACTGAGCTGTGTAAACCACTTGGGGAGCTGCATTTTGCCCTAAAAGAATGCAAGAGATGGACTTCATCCTGTAGTATCCTTACCCTGGATTTAGAGAAGAGCACCCAGTGCTATCCCTACCCTTTCCTACACTGGGTTACAAGCATTACTGATTTTTCACTGCATGTTGGAGGTTCTCATTTCACTAAAGCCACCTCTGTGTGCTCACAGGCATGGGAAGGGCTGCCAGGAGAACTCCACCTCTTTATCCCCTCTGTGGTCAACTCACTCTGAAGAAAAATCTCTGGGCTCGGGAGATGAACAGCTCAAAGCTCAGGGGAAATATTTCTTCTTTACTGGGTGTTATTTCTCCTGGGTGAAGAAGAGGCTGGATCAGCCCCAGGGATTCTGTGTGGATCACGTGCTCAGACTAAGGACCATGAGTGACAAACACACAGGGAGGACACGGGAGGCTCTCCTAATTCATTTCATTACCCTGACATTTGGCATTTGATATTATGACAGCTTATATTTCGAAACACCCTTCAGTCCTGTTACTTCCTGGGAGCCACAGCCCTCTCTTGAAGGCTCCCTAAGGAAATATGGACCAGGAATATTTGGAAGCCATGATACTCTGCCCTTGTGGGTGGTGCAGACACGGAGTAAAGTCCTCACAGTGTGCAGGGAGGAGAGGAACAGGCAGGTCTCACTTTGTGCACCAGTGCACGGGGAGAAAGGTGAACTGAACTGCCACAGCTGCCATTCCCTGGGATTCACTCCTGGTTCCTGAGTCCCTGGAGGAGATTGGATGGAGCAGTTTCTCCTCACAAAGTTTTAATGACTCTCATCAGGCTGCAGGAACGACTGCAACCCATCACTGACTGCGGTGCTGATAAAATAATGGGTATTTTATGGCCCTTGTGGTGCTTCTTCCACTCTCCACACAGAGCCAGCTCATCCCAGTGCAGCCAGAGGGGAACATTCCATGTGCCACTACAAACCAGTCATGGAACGTGTGCTGGAATCCTCTGGAAGCCATGGGATGCTGCAAAGGTTCTGAGACAAAATTATTATCTACTGCTTATGGCCTCACTGTGTCCAAAGCACTGAAAATGAACAGCATTTTCTACTCTTTCTAAACCTTTGCACTTTATAAACCCTCTCAAGCTAAGTCTGATTATGGGGGGAAGGGAAAAGGACCTGCCTGGAAATCAGCTGGATTCTCTTCTCAGCTTTCTAATGTCACCACCACCAAATCTGGTTATCTTAATCCTAAATCTTTCCCTTGCTAGCCCCTATTTTCTCCTGGGATTCTTATCACCCAAAGCCACCAAGTTTCGATACTTTAGCCTGAGATTTTCTGATCTGGCCTCTCTGTGTGCTGCTGCTGTAAAAACAATCATCTTTTACATCCCATTGAGCAAAAGTAAGGGATGGAGAAGTTCCATCCCCTGGCCTAGACCTAAGACCAAAACTTCCATTTCTGCATTCCCAGTGTTGTCCTTTTTCCCCCCAAATCCTTTTCCGAGCCTTGCCGTAACAAGGTCCCTTCCACAAGTGTAACTCAAGCTGTGTGTGATTAATAATTCACATTTTGTGCTAAAAGCAAATCAGAGTTAATTTTGTATATTTTGCTTCCTCTCTTTAATACTTTGGTTTCCCCGGAAAGGCTCCACAGCGCGGAGCTTGCAGTGACTCATGCCTTATATAAGGAACTAAAACATTCTTTAGTTTACAGAGAAGAATGTTCTTGCTCATTATGGGGATGAAAGGAGATTGCTGCATTTCAAATGACATGTATAATTTAGACACTTATTTCTAGGACTGTTTGGAACAGGGAATGAAGAGAAACTAAAATGTTTGAAGTGACTTGAGTGCTTCATAGTTTTTAATGTGACTGGCAAAATACACAGCCCCATAACTTTTAAGGCTGCTAATGGAAGAATGGCTCTGAAACTCTAACATGCTTTTTTTTTTCCTAATAAGAGTATTTATTTTAAGCCATGAGTCGAAACTGGTATTAGTCAGTCTGTAAAATAAAATCTCATATTTTCTGCCAGTAGTTACCCGCTGTGCCACCAAAGTGGAAAGAGGAATGGGAAATAGTATTCCAGAAAGAGCAGCCAGCTGGTGAGGAAAATGGCAGCAGGTCTGCTGCACTTGGATGGAGCTGGGAGATTTTTTTCCCTTGGCATTCTGAAAGTTAAACCTTCACTGCAAAAGCAGAGCATGGAATATTCTGTATTTCATGGAATATTCTGTATTTCAACAGTGCAGAGTTTATTCAAATGAGAATTTAATAATGTGTTGGGAAGTATTTATTGAATTGTGTTCTTTTTAGAATATTATGGTAAGCCAAATCCAGCACAATTCCTGGAATTTGGAGTCTGAACAAGCCCCGGATGCCCCCATGTCCTGCAGGTTATCTTCACAGACTTATGTACCTCCACGCCTTGGTGGCCATGGGCCGTCTCTAGAAGGCAGAATTCTGATTCTCTCTTCTCTCTCAGCCCCATTTACTGAGTAGTTGTAGAAGTAACCAGACAGCAGTGTCTGTGTTCCAGGGACTGTTCTTGGCAGCAGCTGGATCGATGCATTTCTCCAGCACATTGTCCTTCGTTCTTGGAAGTCTGTGAATCTCTTAAGCAAAGGCAGTGGGCAGTTCCCTCTGGGCAGTGAGAGTGTGGCAGCCTCTGTCCCGACTTTGGAACCCCCTGCAGAAATTCCCATGAGATCTATGCCTTATAAAAATCTCCCCAAACTGTTGCATTATTTATTTTTATGCTGCTTCAAGGACAACGCTTTTCAAACCAAGACATGACACAAAGGAGCCCTGGGCTGTATAAATATAGAATCTTTTTATTTTTTTGGTTAATAGATACAGTACAATTTTTGACTACATAAGAAAGCGTTGTTTTCAGTGCATACATTCTTCAGACAGACAGGAACATGGCAGACAAACATTCCCGGGTGGTTTGAGTATTACACGGCACTTGGTTTATTTCTGTAAGTCCCAAGTTCCTGGGTTTTCCCAGTTTTCCTTAGTTTATTCCTGGAGGTCCCAAGTTACTGTTTTTTCCCAGTTTTCAGTAACTGTTTTGACAACTCAAGGTCTAAGGAAGCATGAGTTGAGTACTAACGGGATTAGGCAGGAAAACAGGACAGTGCTCAGTACATCCCACACTGGTCTTCCTGCAACCACGGCCCTTGTGGTCCCAAGTGACCCAGGCCAGCGAGTTTTCTGTTCTATGTTCACAAAATATGGAAATAACAATGTCAATCAAACCACCCAGTGCTCGGGCTCTGCGCTTCCACAGTTCCCTGTACACTGCCTGACCCCTGAGAGGGTCAAATCCCAAACTCCTCCCTGAATTTTACCTGTGTAAGATGGTGCTGGCGTCCTGACTCTGGCAAAATTCTCTCTGGTTTTTTTGTGCTGTAGTAAAAACCTGGGAAAACGGATCCCAGCGTTTGGCCATTACATTTGCAGGGAGGGACAAAAGTGTACAAGAGAGCAAATCCAATGAGAAAAGTGCCTGGACATTCCAGGTTATCCCGGGCATTTGCCAAGCAGGTGGCTGGGGAGCGGGGTTTGTGTCTGTGGGATGTCAAGCACTGGAGCCCTAAATGTGCTCCCCTTCAGCAGCCAGGGGGTTTGTTTGACACCATTACTCAGACTTTGAGTTTTATCTGACCTCCCATGATATCCCAAGCAGATGCTGTGGGCTCAGCATCCTGCTTGGGATCCCTTTCTCATGAGGATGACTTGGGAGAACCTTAAAACCTTCTTGTTTGAGGAAAGGACTCTGAGAAAGATCAGGTTCATGCAGTCACCAGCCTTCCTTTTGCTCCAGACACCAAGACTGAAAAATCAGTAGATTAAAAAGTTTCTCCCATTCAGCGAAGGACACAGAAAGACTTCCAGACAAACTAATATAAACTAGATCTCCTTGGCTATATATTGAGGATTTAAAGTGAAAAAAAGGTCCTTTTAGATTATCTAGTTCAGCCTCTGCAAGCGCAGGATAAACAGCAGAGTGAAATGATCCTATACCTTATGGAAAAGGGAGGATCCAAAAGCAATCCAGAGAGACTGGGAGAGCAAATATCAAAAAACAGATGAAAAGTAGAGAAAAGAGGAGATAGGAGATTGTTACAAACAGCAGCCTGAACAAGGACATGCAGGTGAAGGCACTAGGACACCTAAGAGGGAGGTGATTGTTGGAGAGGAGACAACACAATTCTGTGGAGAGCTCCGAGCTCCTCTGCCCTGATTCTCTGGGCCTACAAGAGCACCATGAAAGAAAACAAAGGTACAGGATAATACAGATCCCACTGAGCTCAGGTTAGAGAAAGCAGGTGGCAGACAGGAGTCGAGTAAGAATCCCTGAGAAGTCTGAAAAAATAATAAACATCACATCATTTAAACACTTTACCCCTTCTGATCCTCTAGCCCATCCACCAGCCTCCAATTAAAACCCAGGCAGTGGAAATTCCTCACTTTGAACATGAGCTGCATGGTGACACTTCCAGGAATGAGATAAACCTGCCAAATTCCTCCAGATTCCTGTTTCCTAACTGAAACTAAATAATGTGGAGAATAAGTGAGAGGCAGAGACACTCACAGCCAAGAGAGCTGCTGTGACATGGCACTAGTGGGGCACTGTAAACTGGAGCCTGGCCTGCAAGCATTAGTGAAATGTTTAGTACAATATTAACTCTGTTACATCGGGGTAGCTCTTTCTCTTTGGACTAAAATGTTACAAATTTTACCATATAAATGAATCACTATATTTGTTGCTACAGGGTACACTATATACATCGTTGTAAGAAGAAAACAATAATTAAATTAAGGGAGGAGAGAGAAGGACAAACAAAATATTAGTAAATAAAATAGAAGACAATATGTTCAATAATACTTTTCAGGCAATACTTTTGCTTGTTACATTTACTATAAGGAGGAAAAATCTTCCACTCAAAATAAACACTGGAAACAGCTGCCCAAAGATCAGTCAGTCCCTTCCATCGCCGGACACTCGGACGGGGACGTCCATTGGTTCTTCTCCAGACATTCCAATTCTGCCACTGCAGAGGAGCCCGCGGGTTTCAGGGGCTGTCAGTGCACCCAGGGGTTTCACATCTGGAGCACCAGAGCCCGTGTTTCACCATCTCAGGTGGCACAGAAAGGCCCATCTGTGCCCCTGGGAGCCAGAAGGGACCCGGCTCCCCGCAATCCGTCGGTGTCCGCCGGGGCCCCGCTCCCCAAACGTGCTCCGTGTGCCTCCGCTCTCGGAGAAACCCCCGCAGCTCCTCCTTCAGAGCCCGGGAAGGCCACAGGCTCAGTTCACCCAGCAGAGTTTCCCATCCTTCCTCAAAACACAGAGCACACGAGCAGGTTTTTCCCTACGCGTACTCACGTTAAAGTTCATAAGTGAAGGTTTTTCAACGTTGTTTTCTCACCCTCCAGCTCAAGGTGCAGTAACAAACATCTCCAACGGAGGCCATCAACAGCAGAGCCAGACACTGTCTGCACCTTCTTTTCCTTTTGCCCCATGAATAATTTATTTCCACAAGAAGTGATTGATTACTTGATCAGAGCAATAGATAGTTAATTAGTGTTTGATGAAAAATTAATCCAATGAGCTTTCTGGGGCTCATCAGATGAATTCTTTCCCAGTAGTTTCTTCTCTTACATGACCAGCTCTACGTAATACATAGATACTAAAATACAAAGCAGTGCAAAATGACCATAAAGCAACTACAGCCCACACCCATCTAACAGGTGCACTACGAGCAGGGGGCTCTGGGGGGACTGCAGGTGATTAATAATCAGCTCTGAAGTCAAGGAGAAAGAACAGTGCAGTTCCCCAGAGCCCATCCTTCAGCTGCTGGAGCGTTCACAGTTACCGTGGTGTGGGGTTTGGAGATTTGTTTTCCCCTTTGATAATACCTGAGGCTTGTTTGTGATTCCTTCAGCGTAGCCCACCGCAAGCACTCATGCAGAAAAGCTTCCTTGGCTGCTGCGAGGGTGTTCAGCTGTCTGTGCCAAGGTAACATCATCGTTTTGCAGGGCTTGGATTTCACCCCCCTCTAGTTCGAATCATGAAGAAAAAATGCTTTTTTCGCCGAAGAAGTCAAATCAAGGAAGAAAAGGAAAGGGTTGTGCAGACCTCGGAGGATGCTGCACATGGAGCGTTTTATAGATGAGGTGTGTAACTCAGGGGGTTACAGCCCTTGCTGTCAATGAACATCTTGCTCATCCTGGTTTTTTCTACTTGCAACCTACACGCTTTTCTCTTCCTCAATTTTTAAAGTCAACTCCAATTGTTACAGAGCACACGGAAGGATAAGGATTCTGTGCTGATTTGTGAGGCTGCTGTGAGCATGCACAGGGCGTACAGGGCACCTGGGCACACTGGCAAACCAGCAGTCCCTGCCACACACGGCCTTGGGCAGGGGGAAACCCACTGTGAATCTCACATGTGACAATTTGTCATCCTTTCAGTCCTGCTGCAACAAAAGCTTTGAATTACTCTGAACCCTGGAAGGTTCAGATGCAGAGGGCTTTGCATATGATACCAGTATTTACCTTGGCAAGACACTCAGAGATAAATGTGTGTCACACGGGCTCACAGCTTAGCACGGGCGAGTGTTCCCAGGGTCAAACTGCTGGGCATCTGCCACAGAATCCAAAGGAAATGCTTTTTTTGTTGTGTTTTTTCAGTAAATAGCCTGTGTGCAGAAAGGAAACAGAAATGCTGCTGCCCTGCTGGTGCCTCAAGGGTGTGTGTGAGTTCTTGTGTCACTCTCGTGCTGTTAGTGAGTGGTTTATGCACAGCCACACAAACGTGTGCATGTGAGCTGGGAAATTCTGCTTAAGGTTCTTATTTAAAGCAGTGATTTTGCCTTGCAACCATTACAGATGTATCTCCAGCAAGGTTCCCTATTGCATGTTTGCTGAACAAACTGCTGTTTGAACAAGGGGAAAGCCCAGGGAATCAGACTGAACCACACAGTGTGCCCTGCTGGCCCAAAAGACCAGCCTGCCTCTTGGCACACGAGTACTGTCAGCTTCCTCTGGGCCACGCCATTTTCAGGAGTGTATCCTATGGGCAGTGAAAATGCTTAAATCCAAATTGTAACCAAAACATCTTGGATTTCAAAATATCCCAAGCAATCCCTGCAGGATGCGTGCAGGGCCAGGAGCTTGATTCTTGTGCTCACAACCAGCTTGGCATGACCCCTGTGGAGTGAAGTGGGAATGCAGGAACCTGTGGATGTGCAAATGGCAATGAGCAGCCCCAGCCAGGGGAAGGAGTCAGCAGCTCAGGATTGCAGCTCCTACCTATGGCTGTGAGAGACAGGATGTTAACTCACTGCACACCCCGCACTAGGCCTTTAGGGATAAGAGAGAAGATGCTCTGAAATTGTTTCTAATCACATCAGAGGTGTCCCAGAAGACACATGGGAAGCATTATCCTGGCAGATTTCCCTTCTGTTTCACCAGGCTCCATCCAGGCCTGGAGGCACGAGAGGATGTTGCAAAGCTGAGAGGTGCAGCCCGTGCTGGGGGGACTGGTTACACTGGGGGGGCCGAGTAGTGGATGACGGAGTTGTAATCCGGGGGTGGGCTGTGGCATTCCAGGTTTGGATCCATAGGGAGCAGGACAGAGTCTTCCAGCGTGAAGTCCATGGTGTCCTCTTCTGCCTGCACTGCTGGCTGGTACTTGACAGTGTCGTGGTCAGACAGGATGGATTCCTTGCTCCTGCTCACAGCTCTCCTCCTGTTGGGAACAGACAATGGGATATATCCACCCTGTCTCCAGAAGGCTTGGTCTCTACGTGTCGCTAATGGTCAAAATCATTTCTTTAAAAAGTGAATATATAAACCATCTCAATTTACTTTTGCAGCACCCTGTAAGACAGTGACATTGTACTGATTGGATAAGGGAACTGAGTTAGTATTTTAAATAACTTGGTGTTTTAAAAATAGATTTAGGAGTAAATCTGTTGCCCTGTCCTTTCAGCTCACCACATTTCAGTGCACTACAGATCCCTTACTTATAAAGGCACCTGTCCTATACATACAATAATATCCTCCCTCATTGTTCTGACACAGGTCAGTAAAAATTTGACTTTTCTGAAAGCAGAACTGAAGGCTATGACTTTTCCTGAACTATAATAAAGGATGAAATACTGAGTAATCTCTGACAGACTCTAATTTAAAACGATACTGAAAGCAAGAGTGTGTGTTGGACATGCTCGTGCAGTGCAGGGCAAAATCCCTCTTACATTCCCCAGCCCTTTAACATTCCTGAGCCAGGGGCTGGTGAAGGACAGTGCTTTGCAGCATTCCAGCTGCTTTTATCTCCTGTCTTCCCTTGTTACAGGTGATGGAGGTGGTGGGACAGAGCAACTCCCATCACACAGAGCAACCTCAGGGTGAAAAGTGGGAGAGACCTGAGAAGATTTGTATCCCAAGGTGACCTTGAGGAACAGCAAGTGTTGTGGAGAAATAAAAAGGTACTTTCTGTCATAGGCTGCCTTAAAAATAATATTTTGTTAGCCTTGGTTTCTGCCATCTGAGCAATTTATTGGAAGAGGCTGGATAATTTCAGGGTGGTTCTCAAAAGGATCCCAATGTGAGAATGGCTTTTGAGCTGCTGCACTTTGCTCAGGACCCTTTAAGGCCCTGATCCTGACCCTTTAAGATCCTTTAAGGTCCTCTTGGGAAGGAGCCTCACCCAGACTCATCACAGCACTGCTCAAGTCTCAGTTCAGAATGAGTTAAATGTGCCTGGGAGAACTGAAAACCAGGCAATGCCCAAGCACTTTGTGTGTGTATTTCATATGTCTTTAAAGTAGACTAAAGCTACATTTTAGTGGCCTTAAACCAAATCTGAATAGTCAACAGTTCATCAAATAATTGTAGAATTCATTACACTCCTTTAATTGGCACTGCTGCAGTGCTCCCAGTGCCCAGCAGCCAGACACGGGCTCACTGTGGTGCTTCAGGAAGAAAGTAAAACCAGGGAACAAACCAACAGGCAGGACACGGACACAGCAACTGCAGGGAGGGCAACAAAAGCCAGGAATAGCAAACAGCAGATCCAACCCACGAAGTGTGTGTGCTGCCATGTTCCTGGGGGGGTACAGCACAGGCTGGTGCCAGGCAGGACATCCAAGTTTTTACTGGTTCTGGCAAGATCCCAGGTGTTCAGAGCACTGGTTTCTGCTCTGCACAGCCACCTGAACAGCCTGCAGGCTCCACGGGTGAATTATCCACCCTGCAGTTCTCTTCTCTGGGGGAATGTGTGGAGCAGGGGATGTTCTGTGTATCAGCCATGAAGCTTTTGTGCAGCCAAACTCAGACACGACCCAGGTGCAGCTGCAGCTCTCATCAGCTGCAATGGGACATGGGCTGTTGGGTTTTAGTGTGCTCTGCTGGCTTTCCATGGCATCTTTGCATCTCCAGCTTTCTCTGGGAAGCAAATCCAGGCCCCCTGAGCTGTAAGAGTCAGCCGACCGTGTCTTGCATGTCTAGGAAGAACTTGGGTTCTGTGATTTCTGCAGAGTCTGCAGAGCAAAGCTGCTTTTCCTTCAATGCACAAGGCATTGAAACCAAACCTGTGGAGTGGCAAAGCAGGAATTCCAAAAGAAATAGTAACCCTGAGAACTTCAGCAAAAATGTAGCACCCTCTGCTTTCACAACTACGTTTTTCCTCATTGCCCAGAGAAAAAGGTGAGTGGAAACTCCTTCTGTATCCTATCCCTTTGGCAGCTGTCCCTTTCCATACACACACAGTTTGTCTGCAGATAAATTCTCCCCTGACGTGAGCAATGGAACCACAGCTTTGCCTCCCTGTTTATTTCTGTAATTTTCTTTTTGTTGCTCAGTTCCATTGACTCGTGTCGGACAATTCCATGGATGCTCTGGCTTCCAATTTGCCAGGTATTAAAATTGTCACTGGAGACAGAGAGAAGCTCGAAAATATCTGTTTCACTTGGCCCCCAGCCTGCATATCTCAGAGTGCTGGAGAAAAAGAAAAGTATTAGGGTTTGGTTTGGCCACACAATGGGAAATTTTCAGCCTCCTGTAGACTCCCAGCAAGTGTTCCTGTCGGGTTCCTGCCCCTGGGGATCAGGAGATTGGATATCTGGGAATAACTCTGCCTCCTGCTGAAATCAGGCTGGGGTTTGGAGGACTCCCAACGCTGCCATCTCCTCTCTGCTCCACAGACAGAAAGCTGATGAGCCAGGTCAGCAGGAAGTTGTGTCATTTGCTATCTAATGGCAGACCAAAATGCAATTAACTTCCAATAGCGTTCCTTTCATCTAAATGCATTTCCTAATTAAAGCTATCCAAGGGGCTTTGCATTTTTCCCTTTCCTGCTCCTGTTACTGACACTTGTGTGTGTGCTCTGCATCTGCACGTGCTGGTACTTGGGATGAGGCCGCAGCATCCCTTTTCCTTCTGTCCTTGGGATCTCATTTGCCCCACAGAACTGCCACAGCCCATCAGAGCTCAGCCTTGCCTCGGGCATGGTCAGTGCTTGGGGCTCCAGGGGACACCAGGAGCCCCTTTGTGGCCTGGGCCAGTTGTCCTGCCAGGTGTAAGACAGAGACCTTCTCCCTGAGCCCCCCAGTAAACAACCTCGGACTGGAGGCATTAGATTTGATTAATCTAATCACAGTTATGCAGCTCCAGGAGTTAATAATGGTTATGTAATGAAATAATTCCATGAAAAGCTGGCCATTACTTGCTTCAGTGCCTCTCCTGGGCTGGCACTGCACTGCCCACAACGTATTTCCCCACTGCTTTGCCTCTGCCTGAGCCCAGTGCTGCAGCTGCAGGAGCCCACCAGAGATGCTCAGTTTGGATAAATCTGTTCAGAGCTGGGACTGGCCCAGCTCAGGCTCCCTTCTCAGTGTTCCTACAGTCCTGAGGATCAGGAGTGGGAATACTGGGACGTTCAGCTGGAACTCAGCTGCTCACTGACCCAAACTTCTCACGTTTTGCAGTGACCACCCTGACAACTCCTTTGTCCTTGCACAAGTGTGTCCCACTTGGGGACACAGCCTGCATATTAGGTCATCTTCCACAAACTTTTTAAAGATTTCTGAAGGTGCCAAAGGTGTTTAGAAGATCCCACAGAGGATAACCCTGCACTAGCTAGAAGGCCTGAGTGATCTACTGGGGCTTTTTCTTCCTACTGTATGAACCAGAGATTTTGGAGGTAGAAAAATACTGAAATCATCAAAGAGCTGGGAAATCGTTACTGGAGCTGTTTATCTTATATGAGAGGGAGCCAGTTTCTGGTAGTCTAAATTGTGGGGTCAGTGACTTGAAGAGGAGTGTGGAGAAAGAGGGACAACTGCAGGAAAATCACCCTGAAGGATTCCAGCCCCAAGTGCAGCAGTTACCCCAGAGCAGCTCCTACTGCTTTGCAATAAGAAGCCCAAGTATTTTGCCCTCAGTAGGAAAAACTAATCGACTTTTCTGTGGAACCTGGCCGTGTTCAGAAGCTGTGTTTAGGGAAAGATGAGAAATGGGGCTGATTGCTGCCAAGTAGAGCAGTTTGTCTCATGACCACATCTTTTAATAACATGTAGGAGCTTCAGGGCTTTGTAGCAGCTTTCAAAGGTGTTTAATGAGGCTCAGAGTAAGGGTGGTTATTTTTTTTAATTTTAATTTTTCTGCAATTAAAGAAATAAAAGGGTTATTTTTTCCTTCTGGTAGCTCTGACTCATTCACAGTTTGCTTTAATACATTTTTGACTGAGTGCTGTGCAGTAGGAATTTCATCCTGGGTTCCCCTCTGGCAGTACCAGTCCATCAGCACTCTGCTGGCACGGGCAACTCGAGGAACTCAGGAATTCATTGTCTGGAAACACTTGTGAATACAAAGTGCAGGTAACAAAGCTTTCCCACGCCAAAGCCACCCACGTGTCCCCTCACGTGTGTGGCCAAGCTGCTCAGCTGCCCCTGTCCAAAGGCACTGCAGTCAAACCCACAGCCTCTGACAATTCCCTCCTAGTCCTGGCTGCTGTAAGCACACAGCATAATCCTTGGGAAAAAAAAGTGGCTCACATAACTCCTGAGTAGCTATACATTCCCAGTTCTAGTTTGGAGAGCTCAAGTCAGGTGCAAGGTACTGCATGACACACCAATAAATGTATTTATTATCTTCTGCCACCCCACTCTGCCATGGAGCAAATGTTTCCATGCCTTGTTTCCCTGAGAAGCTGCAAAAGGATTCCAGCCCAATCCTGGCTGTGTTTTTGTTGTGCACCTTGTGTTTGGACACCACTGCCTGATGTTCCTGAGCGAAATCCATCATTTTGATATTCCTGACTTGCCTTAGGCCCAGCTTGGCTTTGGCACAGGCAGAGCCCTCGGAGCTGGGATGTGGATCCAGAGCCCAGAGCGGATCAGCTGAGCCTCAGCTGACGCTGGGGGCCTGGGCCAGAACCAGATCAGTGATTCCAGAGCAACGCAGGATAATTGGGTTTGGGGGGAGAAGGGGAAGGGATGGGGGAGGACAACTGAGCAGATACCAAACCTTTTGTCATTTTAAACAATAACTTCATTATAGAGGCTCTGGGAGAATTTTAAAGCAGTGCTTGGCAGTAGCCTGATAATATTATGAGATGGAACCTGACACCGGAGTCATCCCATCATTAAATCCCCTCTGTGCTCCCTCTGCTTCCCTGAATGCTGATTCCAGTGTAGTTATCCCAGTCAATCTTTCCATCTCTCACTGCAGCTACTGCTGTGACTCTCTGCTTTAGCAGTATAAAATGCTCAGAACTTTACTGCTCTATTTTAGCAGAGAAAGCTCAGAAATGCTCAGTCCAGCCTGACAGTGATCCCAGGCCCAGAGTATCAGATTCATCTCCACTAAACTCTTGACACTGACACTCCGTGGTGTGTGCTGTTGGCAAATTTGAAACTCAACAGAGGAACGAATGCAGGATAAATAAACAGTAAGATTTTGGCAAAAATAATACATGCAGCCACCCTGGTTTAGAAAACATGCTAAGCCTTTGAACAGTTTTGTTTTAGAAACGAAAGACTTTGAAAAGGATCCAGGGTAAATGTTTTTGATCGAGAGAGATACACAATTAACAAGGGTGACTTTATCTCCCTGTTAAATCCACACTCCCTTCTGACCTCTCTGGGCTATTCCACAGGCTCTGCAGGTTTGTTTTTCCAGTTATCAGTGCAGGAGCACCCAGGGCTGTCGTGTCCTCAAACGAGAGGGCTTTGGGGTGCTCTGCACTGGTAAAGCTGCTCCTTGTGCCAATGAAGCAGCTGACAAAAAACTGTTCTCAGCTGGACCTCAAACACTCAGTGAAGGATGTGGGCAAGGAAAACCACACCTCTGTCCATGCCATGGCAGCCAGGGAAGCAGGAGACAAGCAGCACAGCTGGCTGCACACTCTGCTGGGATGGGCCTTCAGGGGCTGGCTGGCACAGAAAGGATCAGGAATCTCCTGCTGCATGGAATCCCTATGGAAGTGTTGGCTGAAGTGGGGAGAGCCCAGATGGTGGGGTCAGGCAGGGATTCACTGACCCCCACACTGCCCCGCAGTCACTCCCAGTGGGCTCAACAGGAGTTCAGAAGGTTTTCCTGGAAATCTCTAAAGAACAGGCTGTTATGGAATTTTTGTGTTTCTCCATCTGGCTGGATGTTGATTTTGCAGATTTTCAGGAGAAAGCCTAGAAGGGGCAGAAAGAGAACCTTCCTGTGCCAACTCTTTATCCAAACAGGAGAAATGCAAGCGAGAAGCAGCTGCCAGGGGTGATTGACAGGAATCTCCAGAGGGATAAACCCCGCCAGGGAGGCTGCTGTGTGTGTTGGATTTGTGCCAATGTGACATCAGGCACAAATAGGTGAATCAGCCCAGGTAGAGCATCACAGCAATGCAGCTCCTGACATTTGAGCTCCAGCTTTTGGAGCCATTTGGTCTCCATAGCAATGGACTGTGCTGCCAGGAATCCTCTGGGCGTGTGCAGGGGATAAAAACGTGGAACTGGATCGGGATCTCTGCTAATCCCCACCAGCTCCAGCCCTGGGACACTGCTGCAGGGAAGAGACTGCTGGACAACAACATTCCTGAGGTCACACTCCTATCCAGCAAAATCCATAGCATTCCAGCCCTCCTTGTTGGTGTTGTCTACCCTTCCTTATGAAACCTTCTCCCTTTGCCTCCTCTCCTGCCCTCAAACATCAGGGAATTGATCCTTTTAAGGCCTGAAAAGACAAGGCAAGCCCTTTTCATTTGCTTTCCTCTGAGTGAGGGAGTCATCCCCTCCAAAACACTGCCACACTCTGACCTGGCACTTCCTGGGATCTCTCCCAGAATATCCAGGAATGCTCCAGGCTTCTTCTCATCCATAACTTGTCTTTAATGAGAAAAGGAGTGACTTGGTGTGGAACAAGCAACTGCTCTGATGGGAAAGGTCATTGAGTTCTTCAGTACGGAAAAAATGAATACAAACCTCAATAGATTTCAGAGAAAACTCTAGGCAAGTCTAAAAGTGTAATTAGCTTAATTAATAACTGAATAGACGTGGAATTCCTCGCTACAGAATAATTTCTTTTTTAATATTTTGGGCAGCTATTCTTTGAAATTCTCTGTGTTGGCATTTGAATCAGTGAAATGGGTTCCTGTGGTCAGGAAGGTGAAGAAGGCTGCTGGGTCACCTCTGTGATTGTTACTGAAATGCACAGCACTGTGAGCTCCCTGTGAGCAAAAAGCTAAAAAAATCTGCTTTTAATCTTGTGTGATTGTCCTATAAAGGGATAAACATGCAGCAAACACTGTCCCAGCCTCTGTTTGTAAAGCAGGTACAGTACAACCCACGGGATCAGGGAGGTGGTGGGATGAAGGGAATTCTCTGCAGGACTGTCTCACAGTGATGATAAAGCAGATGTAGCAGTCAGGGTTCTGGTAAAGGCACTGCTTTGCAGGGCTTACACTGCTCTTCACCAGGCACAAGCCTTTGAACTTTCCTCACACCCCATGGAACGGCAAAGATGCCACTCCCGTGTCTAAGTTATAATTTCAAATGTCATTTTTTGGCTTAATAAATCAAGTTCTTCAAACTTTGTTCCGTCACTAAGAGAGAACACCGGGGAGGCAGCGAAGAAACAGCTCAACATTTATATTCTCTTTTTTTTCTCCTATTATCTCCCATTTGCAGAGCCTGCTGCCCCTTGATCCTAAACCACGTCAGCCAAGGCCTCTTGGTTATGGGACTGCAATGCAGAGTTCATCTCCTCTTAGCTCGCTGGCATCCCCAGCAGTTTTCCTTTTGGGCACCAAAAACAAAATTGCAAATCTCAAAAGCTTTTTTCTGAATGGGAGAAAAAACAATGCCCCAAAGTACTCACGCCAGAGCCATGATCCCATAGGGCCAGGAACGGATTTCCAACCTTTTGGGGCTTTTGATCTCCTCCGACGTCAGCACCATCCCGCTGTCCGACTCCTGAGGGGCAAAGGGAAGGGAACATCAAGGATATCTGGAACCTGCGTGCTGGGACTGCTGTAGGAGCTCCCAATCCTTCAGGATATTCCCTTATCAGGGCCCATATTATAATTTCTTATCCAAGTGTTCCTGCTAATGCTGCTCTGGAGCCTGGGAACGTTTCCCTCGTTTTTGTGACGCTAAAGTTTTTGATCTGGATTTCCAAAGAGCACCCTTAAAACGAACACATCAAAAAATAATTTGACATTTTCAAATTTGAAACTGATATTAAGCATGACATATGGGCACCGTGTACGTAGGATAGCTGAGATATGAACAGACTGAAATTCATAAAGAATATATCCAAGAACTCTGGCTGGAAAAAACTCCCTAAATACCTACTGGAAATACACCATTAGAAGCACTGAAATTTGAAGGAAGTGGAAGTTCAGTAGCATTTTGTGAATCCAAGTGCTTTGCAAAGATATTTAGCCCTGGCCTTTATGGATTTTTTACGAGCTGTCCAACCAAACTGTCTTGATTGGTGTTCAAGCTGGAGTTGTGATTGTGCTGCACCTAAAGCTGAGTCTTGAGGCTGCAGTTAAATCAAGCTGGTTTGTGCTAAGTTTGTACAAGTTCACAGACATCACACTCCTCATTTTGGGTAATTTAGAAATATTAAATGTTCTGGGGGCTCCTTTGCATTTGAAGCATTTTTGTGGTGGGAAGTTGCACGTCTGTGCATTTGTCAAAACTAAGACAGCAAAAGCCCTCAACACAGAAATGAAACTCTACTTAAGTCTTATTTTACCAGTCAAACTGATGGAAATACAAAAAATAACCTCATCAAACCATAAATAACAAGCAAAAGCCTTTTTATAAACTCTTTGGTCATGTATCAGTTGTTAATAAGATCAGTTTATAAACTATAAAGTGAAATCCTAAATTAATAAGACCTGTCAAACCCTGTGTAAAGCCCAGCTTGCCTCTGGTTTTTATCTGGACTATTCCCCCTTCAAACACGTGCTCTAGGAACAGTTTATCTGAGGGCTGCTCTGCATTTTGCTTACACCTCTGTGGTAAAGGAATCTCCCCGGAGATGGCAGATAAGGGGCACAATGGCAGGAAGGTGTGGTGGAGCACTGAGAGCTCCCGGGCAGATATTTGAAATAATGACCTCATGACTATTCATGCCTTGACAGTTGAGAAAATTTTAATAACCCAAGAGCGCTTACTTTGTCCAAAAGCAGATCACACAATGATTTTGATTTAAAGGATCCTCTTTTTTATTTCTGACCTGTTGATGTTTTATCACCCTTTTTTGAAACTTTTCCCCCTTCATGTAAAGGCTGATTTTGAAATGCCACAGACAGGGAGCACTTAGGCAGGTAATGCTCGTGCTGGCAGCAATAATCTCTTACTGAGACTGGATTGATCTAGCAAATGTCTTTGTGTGATTCACAGGGACAGATTTTATCCTGTGAGAGGGAAGATGCAGGAGCCAGGGAGATTTCTAAGCCTTCTAATCCCCGAGATGCACCCATAAAGAGCCAGAAATTACATCTGGCAAAATAGGGGGGAATAATGGGCCTCCATTTGTGCTCAGCAGAGAACAGCTGAGAAATAGGCTGCATTTGTCGAGGATGTGAAATATTTCCAGGACAAGTTGTGGCTGGAGAGCCTTCCCAAGGGAGCTGAGGAATGGCTCTGTCCAAGAGGGGCTCAGCTGGAGCCTTTTCTTTACCTTCTCCTCGCCACCTGAGACGTGGCCTCGTCCTGTGGCAGGGCTTTTCCTGAGGGATTCGGGTTTTCCTGAGGGATTTAGGCTTCCTCACTAAATTTTGATCCACCTGAAGCATTTGTGCACTGCAGAGGTCCCTCCTTAGGGACACAGAAGGTGCCAGTGGGGCAGTGGTGGGGACAGCACATGGAGCTGCAGGAGGGACTGCCTGAACCACAGAGGGAATTCAGGAGTTGTTCTCGGTGAGCACTTTGATTTTTTTAAATAAGGATGGAAAAATAGAAACAAAACCCTTCCAACCTGTAATTTCAGAGGAGCCAAGAAGCAGAACTCTCATTCTGTAACAAAGCAAAGCTTTGTTTCCCTGGAGTGAAAATTAAGCCCTTTAACATTCTCCTACCCTGTAATGGCATTAAACTAGCAATAAATACATTCACTTGGAGTGAGGAAAATCCAGGGTTAAAGCCCTTTGTGTGAATCCAGACCAGGATCTTGAATCTTGGTCTTGTCTGCCCAGAACTGAACACCTTCCCCTCCACCAAGTGATTGGCTGGCTCAACCAGCCAGAATGTGTTCTGGACACAATTCCCTCAAAAAGCTTCATTCCAATGAGCTGCCACTTTCTTATGGTGGAAAAACATCTTGAATGTAATATAAAGCCCCTTAGCCCGATCAAAGCCAGGGTAATCACACGTGAGCTTCTCTTTCAATTATTTGTTAAGAGAAACGCAGATCCCTCTTAGTTGTCACACAGACCCTTGTGTGAGATGCCAGGGCCAAATCTCCTGCTTGATTTAAAGCTCTCTCTTACCAAACAGATTTCAAAAGCTCCAGTAAGTGTTTCTCGTGCTGGTGATGAGTGATCTGTGAACCTGCTGGGGAAGGACGCAGCCACCTCACTTACCTCATGCATCACTTTCTCCTTTTCCACTGGCACCTCATCAAATGTCTTCACACTCAGGGGTCTCTTCTTGCTGTTGCTGCTGAAAGCAGGAAAGTCAAGGGGTGAGCACAAACCCCAGGCAGACGCTGCTCCAGTTGCAGCTCAGTGACCTCCTCACACAGCCCAGTTTCCTGCACCACTTTCCATTTTTCACCTCTTGTAACTCATAACCAATTCCCTGACGAATGTGTCTGATTCTTGAACCAGCCATATTAACAGAGGAACCAGACAGTGCCCAGCCCTGGGGAATCTCTCCTTCCCTCCCATCCCTGTATCCATTTTTCTCACCCGGTTTCCACTGCACTCCAGCGATTCACTCCGTTGGTCAAATTCTCTTCCACAGGGCAAGTTTTGGGGTTGGATTCTCCATCTGGACACAAGGTGATGTTCAGTGGAATGTAGTCTTTACCATCCTGTAAAATTAATCCCAGAAAAGAGCACAAAGCTGGTAAAGTTCATCCTGTGCCACATCTCAGATGTGAGAGGTTATTGTATCCTACAGAGCCTTGTGCTGAGAAAGGACTAAGTTGTGTTTTAGCTTAACTTGTGACGTTTGTTCAAAGTGATTATGATGTTCCTCACACCCTGTGGAAGTTATGGAAGTTAGAAAGTACAGCTTTATCCAAGAGTTCCTGTGCAGGAGGCTTTGGGAGGAAACTGGTGCCCTTTGGGAAGCCTGTTACATGGAATGGCTGAACATGGACTCGGATATTCCAGGACTGGTCAGAAATACTTTGCCTGTGCACAGACTGCTTGGTTTTGTTCAACTTCAGAGGCTGAAGCTTGGGAAGAGCGAGGCCTTAAAATGGGAGCCTGAAAGGATTTAATTCCTTGTCCTTCCAGGGAATTGATGCTGCTCATGGTAATGAGCTCTGCACTGTCATTACCCCCTGCAGTAATCTACAGCAATGACTCTGTCTTTAGCTCCTGAAACTATTTGTCCAAATTTCCCTGTGCTTCTTTTTGTTTGTTTTTAATTTTGAGAAGCAGTTAAGTGCCCTATTCCCTTATCATGATTTTTATGTCTCCTTAATTTACTTTGGTTATAGAAGAAAACTCTCAAGCTCTTCATATTGCAGACTGGGCCCTCTTCAACTCAGCTCCACTAAATTTGTTTACAAACAGGAAGGAGCTGGAGGACAGTGTTTGATTTCTTCTTCAATTAAATTGACAATTGCATAACTGGTCTGGTTGTTTTTACTGAAGAAGAAAACCACCGATTTAACTATTATGAAATTAATAACAACATAACTGACTTTCTGTGCTTTAAACTGCACAACTGTAAAGCTCCTAAGAGCACTGGTGAACACAAACTTGGAAAATGAGAGACAAAGTTCAGGAGGTGGAGAAAATCTGAAATAAAGTTAACAATTGAGTAGCTGACATTTTCTTTACTCATCCCAGCAGGTATTTTCCTTGTGAGCTCTGGTGGGAAGTGAAATCCAATATTAGTGCTCAGTAACCTTCACCTCTGCACGTGCACACACGTGCCCACCTTCACACGTGCCCACCTTCACACGTGCCCGTGTGCTGGAGGAGGGTTGGCCCTGCTGTACCTGCTGCACGTTGGCCTGGAGAAGATCCCCCAAGCGCTCCACGAGCTCGGTGAAAGTTGGTCTCTCCGTGGGGACTCCATGCCAGCAATCCAGCATTGTCTGGTAGCTGGAGAAAAAAAACAGGGATCAAGAATGGGAAAGGATAGGAGCGTGGCTTCCCAACTGTTTCACTCCACTGCTGCTTGTTTTGGATCGTTTTGGATGAAGGCAGGTTCAAGTGTCCATGTGTTGATTCTGTTTTCCCTGTGGGATGCTTTCTGCTTCCATATTCCTGCCTCAGCTGAGCCTGCAGGCTTTTGGTTTCCACCTAACACAAAGTGTGGCTGCTGAGGCCCTCTGATATCTCTGAGATAAGTCCTGGTTATGGATCCTGGGTACAGAATTCCAGGCAGGCACAGAGGTCTGAGCTCCATGACCTGCCATGGGGCACCTGCTCATGTTCGTGTTGGCAAAGGCCAGGCCGACTTGGGCTGTCCTCAGTGTGTCTGTGCTACCAGGACACCCCAAACACACACAAGCACAGCTTTACTGACACCAAACCACACAGCTGTGGTCTCCTGCCCCTTCCCACTGAAACACAGCCTCTTTTGTGAGCTGTACCAGCTCCCAGCACAACCCCAGCAGCTCTTACACTTCGGGAGTGGAATACTCTGGAGATCTCATCCGGGTCCCTTCCTTGAGCCGCCGGCAGAAATCCTCGTCTATCTGCACTCCAGGGTATGGAGAGGCTCCTGGGGGGAGAAATGAGGAGGCTTAGGATGGCACAGGCTCTGTTTCCCAGTGAGTTGGTGGTCTCTGCTGAGAGTTCAAGGTTACCCAGAGTCTGACAGCGACAGAAGGCTGAGCCAAGGAATTGCAGCCACTCCCTGTGTACAGTTTTTGTTTGGAACCCTGTTACAGACCCACTCTGTCTCCTCAGAGATTCCAATCATGCTGTGTCCTCTGCATTGCTGATATAGTCAGCACCACTCCATGCTAAAATAGGGCAGAGGAGAGATAAACTTTATTAGTTTGAGACTTTAAACGATCTCTTGGTCAGTGGTGGAAAAGTTCCAGCTCCTTTAATTGGTTACTTGGTGTTTTCCAAACTGTTAGCCTGCCAATATCCTGCACTAAGTGGATACACATGGAGTAAATCCTGCTCATCCCTCATTGCTGAGAACCCCTGTGAGTAAGTGCAGAGGGGCTGGGGGCACCTGGCTGCTGCTGAGGGCCATGAGAACCTCGGTGTGGAATTGCAGCCCACTCCTGGTTCACCACCAGAGTATTGGATATGCATTATCCAGTCCTGCAGGGAAAACTTCCTTGACTATGACCTTCCAGCTTCTCAGCCTTGTTTTCTTTCCTGCCTGTGTGTTCAAAGCTGTTTATCTTCAGGGCCACTCAAGTGTTAGCTGAACCCTGCGAGGACAGCTCGTGGCAACTGGAATTGTTTTGGAGAGGCTCAGTGTCCTGAAGGTCTGGGAGCTTTGTATTAACTCCCACAAAAGTGTGGGAAAGTGCTCTGGCATCTGAGTAATCCAGACCTCACAGGTGAAATTCAAGGGAAGTCTATGTTGAAGTTTGAAATGTTAGTGAACCTATTGTGCATAAACCTAAAGGGTTTGTAAGCTTCCCTCCCTCCCTCCCTCCTCAGCACAACCCTTGCCTCGGACATTTTGGCATCCCAGAGGCTGGATGATGAATTTGGAAACAATTCAATCAAGTCTTAACAGAGGGGATTGAGTGGAATCTGTATCCAGCCCTTGAGGAATCTGTGTATGATTTACTGTTTATAACATTCCTGCATATTTCCTGCAATTTTTTCCCCCCATTTGGAAACACCAACATGTGCTGTGCACTTGGGGGCACAACAAGCACAGCAGAAATCTTTTGGATGAAGCAGTGAAGAGGGTGCCAAAATGTGGCTGCTTCCAGAACTACTCTACTGCTCTGTCTGGAGAACCCTGCACTGGGGAGCTGAGATCCCAGCACTTCCTGAGAGGGCATCTCAGCACAGCAAGGGGGCTCCCAGGACATCCAAAGCTCAGGGATGCTTGGCCACAGTGCATCCGAATTCCCTGGATGTGCAAGCGCCAGCTCCCAGGATTGAGAGTGTTTCCTGGAGTGATGTAAGTTGGAGATAGTCAGTACCATCATTTCTGCTTTATACCTGGATTTTCCTTCCCACTTTTGCCTTGGGCCTGTCATTCTGCCCAGAATAACCTGGCAATTAACTGCTCATCCCACATGGATGGAGAATTCCACTCGATCTCACCATCTGAGTTCTCTCTCTTTGGTTACATCAGTGATCAGACCAACAGCAAGAGCTTGGTGAGAGCAAACACAAGGAAGGCAAAGAATAATGGTGGTAGGACAAGGAGTAATGGGACAAGTTGAAAGAGGGGAAATTTAGGTTAAATATTAGGATGGAATGTTTTACTGTGAGGGTGGTGAGGCCCTGGCACAGGCTGCCCAGGGAAGCTGGGGCTGCCCCAACCCTGGCAGCGTTCAAAGCCAAGTTGGACAAGGCCTTGAGCAACCTGGTCTAGTGGGAAGTGTCCTGCCCATGGCAGGGGGGGTTGGGATTAGAGGATCTTTAAGATCCATTCCAACTCCTTAACAGTCTTTGATTCTGTGACCAATTTTTGATTGCAGGATCTTTTGGTAGTTTATCTTTTGACTGGTGCTGGCCTCCTACCAGCTGGAGGCAGCTCAGATCATGAAAGCAAAGAACTCTCCCACTTCCACTCAGCACTGTACTTCATCTGGACTATGTGATAAGTCTAATAATCTTGGATTTGGGATGCTGAGACAGCTTGGGAGAAATGGAGGCCGAAACATATGGTGTAAGGTCTACACATGATGTTTTCCTTAGGGGAAATCTCTTCCAAAATGCTCAAAGATGTGGCATGCATTGGATATGGGAGCCCTCTTTTGATCTGGCTTTTATTTTAGGAGGATAATAAGATGCTGATGTTCCTACCAGGCACTGCTTGTTTACATAATTATCTTTGATTGCTTTTTGAACAGTGCACATGGAAATTCCAGGAGACACTAACATTCTGCACCATGAGTGATTTCAGGGTGTATTAAACACTGCTGGCACTACCTGACACGAGGTGTGCTGACCCCATTTGAATAATTCAAAGCTCATTGCAAACTCAGCCCCAGATGGAAATGAACAGTCCCTCAGGTCCTGATTTCCATGTGTATCACAAAACAGATCCAGACTGCCAGCCTTTCAGGAGGCAGCCTATTGTCCTTCACTCAGCTTCTGACCATGGAAGGATCCATGGCCAAACTAAACTCTGCATTTTCCTAATCAGTATTTTCCCCTTTTTTAGAGGGTGCTAAGTCTGTGGGACCCAGTAAGAGCAGCAGCTGCAAATGGGAGCCAAAACATATCCCGTGGTAATGACAAATAACTTCCATCCCTCGGCTCTCAATGATCTGTAAAACTTTTATATGAGAGAATTCAATCAGTGACACAAATCCTTAATTAAATATTTATCGTTTGAGCTGCAGATGTGAGCGGTGCCAAACCACAGGCATGCCTGGATGAGCTGTATGAAAAACCCTCTCAGAGCAAATCACTGCCTTTGAGTCTGTGCCACCGACTGAAAATGCAGTTTGTGATCTACGTCACAGCCAGGGCAGAGGCTGCTGCATGGATGGCAGCCCCTGCAGCAGCTTGGCAGGTTCCAAATTCAGAAGAGGACAGTGCCAAGCAAGCACCTTCATTAAGAAAAGGGGCTAAAAAACCCTAGATAAATTGTTCCTTAAAAATAGATAAAAATAGAGCTGCATTTTAGTGGCTGCATTTTAATTTGTATTAGCCTTCAGTATTAAAGGCCAAATGACCCGAAGTTTGCATCTGTTAAACTCTGTCAGGACCTTTGGGAATGACACAAAATTTGTTCCTGCAGTACTCCTTGGATTCAGCATTCCACTCCTTTGGTTCCCTGGAGATGCCCAGTGGAGAGCCTGTCCCCCTGAGTGTGTCTCTGGATGCTGATGCTAAAGCATCTTCCTGAATAATCTGGTAAATCTGGGGCATTCCCAGTGCTTCTGGAGCTTTGCCTTTCTGTGGTGTTTCCCAACACGTGCAGCAGGTGATGCTGGTACAGAGCCCCAAAATAGCAACACCAAATAAACGGGGCTGAACCCCAGGGAAAGCAGGAGCTGCCACTTGTTTTAACCACTGCAGTGTGAATTTCTGCTTGGTGTGCAGATACGGACTAGGGAAAAGTCCAATTCAAAGACTTGGACTGAAAGCAGGTTATGATTTTGCAGCCAGCCCTAAATAAAGATTAGGATAGAAACAGGTCCAGACTTTGCATTTGGACTTGGCATCTTGAGCCCCATCATTAATTTCAACTGATCCACGAACTAAAGATAGAAGGAGATTAAAGTTTGCTTAAAATCCAGCAGCTTAAGTCGACAATGCTTCTTGTTTTCTTTTGTCTGCAAGTGCTGATTAAAAAGCCAGAGCTGACATTCCTAAACTCCCTCAGGAAAACAAAACTTGCCACTCTGCAAGGAGAATCTAAGAGCAGCAAAGTCCAAGTGTCTGTAGGGCTGCTGGTGGATATTTCACAGCTTTATGTGCTGGACAGGGACCAGATCTCAGTGAGGCTGGGATTTCCAGCAGCACCCTGGGATGAAATCCCAAGTACATATAGAACACCATTATTATCCTTTTAGAAATGTTGTGGCTTGCAAATGATACAGCCAGAAGAGCCCATGTTCCACCTGTGCTGCCAACAAGGTTTAGGCTGAGCCCAGCACTGGCTCTTGTACCACCCCAACAGCTTCTGCCAATAGATTCTTCTTACTTAGAAAATCTTACTTAGATTTTGTGGGGTGGATCATCAAGGTGGGATAAAACATCACGTGGGGTTGTGTTCCACGGGCTGCCACCACCAGCATCAGCCACTGTGCCCACAGCAGGGTGATTCTGCAGCCTTGGAGCCGTGGGGTTTGATGGGAAACTTCTTCCCTGCTCTCCAAGAAATCTCTCCCTCCCCAGCAGCAGAGGCTTGCATTTCATCTCTGGGCTCTGCTGCTTTCATTTGGTACAAATGTAGGTCGAGGGGTTTGGATTTTTGTCCCCTCCTCTGCAGTGTTCATCATTTTCATGTCCTCTGTGACTGCCTTCAGCCCAGGCTTTATTTCACACCTGAAGTGCACTGTGCACTTGTCCTAACTGGAACAGAAACACTGCCCCACATTACCACCTTTTGTTAAAAGCTTTTCTTAGCAAAGCAGCCATAAATTAGAGGGCAAAAAGGGTTTGAAACCATTCTTACCTAGAGAAAATATTTCCCACAGCAGCACTCCAAAGGACCAGACATCACTCTGCGTGGTGTAAATTTTGTCAAAAATAGCTTCTGGAGCCATCCACTTGAGGGGAAGTCGTGCCTAAAAATCAGAGACACACAGATTGCCAGAGCTGCTGCCACTGATCTGCCCAAGCCCACAGGGAACAACAGCTTGAGAGCAACAATTCAAGTTTCATCCACTCACATCTCCCTTCCGTACGTAGTCGGGGTCTTTATAAATGTCCCTGGCCAGGCCAAAGTCACAGATCTTGACCACGTTGTTCTCGGAGAGGAGGATGTTCCTCGCTGCCAAATCCCGGTGGATGCACTGCCAAGGAATGACATGGGATCAGAGGGGCTGCTGGACAAGGAGCCCCCGCTAGAGCTGGAAGCAGCAGAGCTTCTTTGGGAATGGGAAGAGAAATGAGCTGCTGTTGGGAGCAGGTTAGAGAAGTGAGTGGGAATCTGCTCCAAATATACTGTGATATGCAAAAGAGAGGATAACTTGGGGAACAAGCCAATATTACAGTCAGTTTTCTGATGTTTCTGTCTGAAATAACTTTGCAGTTACAACAAGAAGGAGTCCTATGTTCCGGTTAACTGTTTGCTGGGAAATCTGGGAGAGGCCAAAACGCTGCTGCAGCTCCATTTGCCAATGCAGGCCCAGAAATGTGGTGGCCCAAAAATCACACTCCACTGATTGAAAAGGTGTTCCACAGGCTACAAACAACCTCCTGTTGTATCCAAAAGAGGGGCTGACTCTGCTGACAGTCTCCAACACTGCTGACAAGATAAAGGAATAGCTGGGTACTCCCTCTTTGTTTTTCAGTAGTGCTGTTGTTGAAGGATTCATGCTAAAAAGATCTTTCTCTCTGAGTCCTTCCTGCATTTATTTATGAGGCAGCTCCATGCCTTGTCTCACAATCTGTATTCACTCCTTCTACCTGAACCCTCCTGTTACAGATTCCAGTCCCTGCAGCCGAGGACATGATGGATATTCCTTCACAACCCCTTCAGCGCTACTTAGTGCTTAACCACCCGAGCTATCGTGAGCTCCAGCACTTTAATACAACAGCAAAAAGCAGATTATTCAGGCTCAAAAGCGTGTTTGGGTTTCTTCATGTCAGAAACTCATGGTTCTGTGTAAGAAGTCTGAGTGAGCTCACCTTTCGGGAGGCGAGGAATTCCATGCCTTTTGCCACCTGGAAGCTGTAGCAAATCAGGTCCTCCAGAGTCAGGGGCCTCTTGTACAGATCCTCAGCATCTAGGAGAGACCACAGGCATGGCCAAACTTGACAGCAACAGCTCCAGACCTTGGTGGCACTGGTGTGACCCCAGCCCTGCACCAGTGTTGGATGGGAGATTTCTGCTGGGTTACAGCTCTGGGTGGGGAAGCACTGCCCCAGAGGCAGAAGATCAGATAATTAACAAAGTTCCCCCATCTATTAATCACTCATTTGGCTATGGGGAAAACAACACCTGGGGATGGCAGTGAGGGAAACTTGATAGCGAGTGAGGAGCCCAGGGACGGAGCGACCTCACAAATCCTCTGGTGAAACATTCCTATTTCTCCTCTCACACCACAGGAGCAGCTTTTATACACAATACAGGACTGCTAATCCCTTTTTGGGAGAAAGTTGGAGTGGAGAACAGGCAAGAGATTTGTGATTTCAGGAACAAGCCAAGCCGTGTAAGGGCTTGTAAAGTGTGTCACAGCATGTGTGGCACTAGCCAAGGGACAGAAACCTTTCCAATAAAACACTTGGGATGGGGTAGATTTCTTTTACCTTCTTCGTCATCTTCTGAGTCGCTGTAACTCTTGTCTTCAATAAACCCTGAGCTGGCAGAGCTGCCTGTGCTGGCCACACTCTCCAGGCGCCGCTTGATCAGTTCAGTCAAATCACTGTTGGACTCATCCAGGCTTTTCTCTGCTTGGTCAGAGTTTTCCTGGGACTACAAAGGGCATAAAACTGATTTTTAGCTTTGCGTGATGCAGTGCTTAAGGATTCAAAATATGTGACAGAGCGGCACAAGGAGAAAGTGTCCTCTGGAGATGAGCTCGAACATGTTTGAACATCATGTTCCCTGAAAAGCAGATCCAAGGAGGCCTGGGTTCCTATTTATTCACACAGACCCTCCCCTTCCACTGACAGCAATATTCCGCCTCGGAGTCAGCTGGAAGCGGGGAGGGGAGCAGAGACAGACTGGAACTCTGTGCCTCTTGTGTCTTAGGAAAGCACATTGAAAGGCATGAGCATGATGTGCACTGACATATGTCTGTCTCAGCCTGTCCTGGGAGCGAGGCAGAACCAGCCCTCCGTTCATGGGGCAATGGTGAGAAAGAAATCCTGAGGGACTGCACCAGGAAAATCTCCTTCACTCACACCAAGTCCCTCACGTACTTTGGTGTCTGTACACAATGACTTTAATAATAATAATAATAATAATGGAATCATCTGGGACAATAATCTTGGTGAGGCTCCAGTTTCTGGCAGGGCTGGGATCAGAGAGCCTGTTCCATGCTGGATATTCACGAGGAAGAGTCAGTCCCATCCTTTCCCCAGCACTGATTTCTGTGTCCTGCCCCTCTCCCAGCCCAGCCCGTGCTGGCACAGATGTTTGTGTGCACACAGAGGACTATTTGAGAACCAAACCATTTGGGTGCTTTTAATGCAGACTGTCCATGATCCAGGCCCAGACTTCAGGGCTGGCACGGGGGAAGGGACAAACAGAGGATGGGAAGGAGCAGATGGTGGAAGGATGGAGCTGCTTCCAGTGGGGGGGTGGGCCTAGAAAGAAAAATCCCCAAACCCGGCTTGTATTTTGGAGGGTTCACCTTCTCCTAGTTCAGTTAATGCCAGTTTTTCACTACTGCTTTGTTGCCCCCTTGTGCTGGGAAGTATCTCACGAGTAATTCCCTCTCAAGTGCACTGCACTGTTTGGGCACTTGCAACTAATTCTCTAGGAGGTGCTAGAAAAGGATGGCAGTGAGAGCCTGTGGGGAAAAAAATCCCCTTTCCTGCTTGTACAAATTGAAATGTGGTGAAAAAATAAAGTGCCCATAGAAATACCCGACTGCCTCAGTGCCCATGCAGAGAAAATCCAGCTTTTCTCAGCGGCTGCTGGTTCCCTGCCTTGTGGCTATGAGAAGTCTCATTTTCTTACCTTGTATGCAATGAAATCTCCTCGTTTTCCTCTTAGATAGTTGGACAGATTTCCATATTTGCAATATTCCACTATGACCATTAAAGGACCTAAAACAGACAGTGAAAGTCAAATGAGTTTTGAAGCACTGCGAAGCACATAATTCTAATTTATCCTCCCAAATCCTCTTCAAAACCAGTGCCATTCCTATTATACAGATGAGGAAACAAAGAAGTGACACTCCAGAAGGACACAACCAGTAGGGATGTGGAGAGAAGGGAACACAGAACTGATTCTTAGTTTTCCCCATTAGATGGTAATAGTTGGTATTTATTCCTTATTTAAAAAAAGGAAAGTTCAGGATGATCAATACAATCCCAGGTGCTGTTAAGGTTGGTTCACTCTGTCCACAGCATGGAGCAGTTTTCATTTTCTCTGCTGGCTTCACAATTGTTTGTTTTGGGTGGAGCTGATGCCACTAGAGGAAATCAAAGTATGCAGGGCCATAGACAGATCTAAATCAAAAGCTGCAAAAATACTTAATCTGAAGTTTCTGAAAGCCTGGAAAGTGCTCTCCGTTTCTTCCTTTCTTATTCCTGCACAAACTGCTGGAGATTCAGCGCTGCTTTTATACAATTATGCATATTTTTCAGATCTGCCTGAAATGCTTTTATCCTGCAGTGTGAGCTGTTAGGGAAGGGAAAAGCTGCATTCTGTACCTTTGCTTTTTGTAACCATCAAATGTAAGACAAGGTAAAATTGTGGCACTGGCATGTGGATAAACAGGGATTATTATCAACCCCAAACGGCAAGACTTTCATGGCCAGAGCCTTTTTCTCTGGAAAAGTCTGTGCTTTAGACTTAGGAGTTTGAACTTCAAAGGGAAAGTGCTGAGAGCTGCACTTGGCCTTGGGGAAGGAGCTGGGCAGGATTCCTGCCGGCCGCATCCGCCGGGAGCAGCGCCACGGTCGGCTCCTTGTCCGGCACTGCCTGGACACAGCAGGGGCCACGGGGAACAGGGACCCTGGGACAGTGTGGGACAGGGAGAGCAGCCCCCTTTGGGAGCACACGGTCCCACAAAAAGAGAGCTGGTGAATTCCTGCAGTCAGAGCCAAGCCCGTGGTGTTCCTTGTGTGTTCCTGCCAGGCTCTGCGCTCACACAGCCCTACGGCACTGCCACCTTGGGAACACAACCATCCAGGACGCCCAGCTGCAACAAGTTCAGCCTGGAAACCCCACACCAGTGCCTGCAAAAACACTGCTGGCCCCAAATCCCAGTGGTTCCAGTGCTGGCCCCAAATCCCAGTGGTTCCAGTGCTGACCCCAGTGCTGCTCCCCACAGCTCAAGGCACCGGTGCTGGGATCTGGCCGTGCTCAAGAGATTTGGCTCTGAAGAACCCAAAATCCAATGTCCCTCATGGATGCCCCGAGGAAATGCAAATTCCAGAACAGCTTTAAAGCTCTGCCTAAGTGATTTATTCATGTTTTTGAAATGCTTCCTAGACATGGCCTCCCCATATTTTGTTTCCTCATTGTAAAGCACGCACTGTGCATTAGTTCTGACTGCTCAACATCAGACACCCCGCCAAAGTGTTAAAATCTGTTATTTGGTACCTTGTTAAAATAATATATGTGCATACTTAATATCAGTCTCCATCAGGAATACGTGGTTACATAAACCCTACCGGGGAAGGGGAGAGCGCCGTGTTCTGCAGTGGAATTTCATAGGAGCTGGGATCCCGTGTCTGCCTCCGGAGCTCAGGGCTGTTTTTCTTTAGTCTGCACTCGCATTGCTCAGAGGAAAGCAAAGCAGTGCCTGCCCCGGGGCTCCTCTGTGCCCTGTGAGGTCCTGCTGCACCCCTCTGCTCCAGCTTCTGCTCCCCAAAGGCATCCCAGGTTTCCCCAGGCAGGGAGGAGCGAGGGTTCCCTCCCACCCGGGATGGGGCAGGCTGGGGAATGGGGAATGGAGGGACTCCTGGGAGAAAAGCTTCTCAGAAATGGGACAGTCAGAGCCTTTGATCTGTTCCTGAGATGTGTCTTGCTGTGCACAAGGACTCTGGGGCTGAGTCGGTGCTTTGGTTGAGAACCACTGCCCCCGGCCCTGCTGCCAGCTTGAGGCACCTGCTTGTCCCGAGCCACCTCAGGGACTTGCCAGGAGAGCAGAATCACCAGCATTCCTCATGTTCCCTCCCCTCTGCTCACAGTCCCAAGCAAAGACACTCCTGGCTCCTGCATCTGAACCCTAAATCCCTCTGGCTGGAGCTGCCCATCCTCCCATACAAGCTTTTGGGGTCTGCAGTGCTACAACGATTCCTGTGAGTTCCCTGTCCATGACTCCCAGATTCCAGCAGCATTTGTGGCTGCTGGGTGCTGTTTCCTGAGGAACTGGAAGCATCTTGCTGGAGGCAAGACTTTTTTTCCCTGGCATCCTTCCAAATCTACCTCACTGAAGTTTTTTTTTTCCCCCATGACTGGGCAACAACTTTGGGAAGCGGATAGCTTTGGGGTCTGATGACAAGAGATGTGTGCACCATCTCTCTGGCTTTCCCCCCTTCATTTATTTCACTTTGGGGTTTTTCTTGCCCCCAGGTCACCTCAATCTGTCCTTTGGGGATTAAAGGCTCCTTGTCAGCAGTGAAGAACCTGAGATCCACGTGAAGATCCCTGAGAGCTGTTCCCCTGAAGTGAAAGCACAGTAAGAGACACGGGGCCTTTGTCTGGGGGTGTGGGAAGGGATGGTTCAGTGACAAAGGTCTGAGATTTATGGGGCCCTTTGCCTAAGTGCACTTTGTGTGATGCAGAGCCAGTCCTGCCAGCTCAGCCCCGTGCAAGTCCCTGCTCCTGCTGCATCCAGGCCTGTCCCAGGCTTCCTGCACTCCGAGCAAAATCTGCTGTGTTTGCCTGGCCAGGGTGAAGTGCCTGGGAAAGGAGGAGGCTCAGGGAGCCAAGTGCTCAGCCTGGTGCATCCTCCTGATAAGGCAGGGAAGGAGAGGGAGAAGCAGCCTGGAAATGACCAGTAGGGCCCACGAGGAGGAATTGGGCACCTAATTACACTTCAGTGCCTCCCTTCAGAGCAGGATCCCTTCTCTGAACAGGCTTCCAGGGAAAACAGAGGGGGCACCACGGGCTGGGAGATGTTCAGGGGCCTTTGGTGGGATGAGGCCACATCCTGCAGCAGCAGGAGCTCTCCTGGGAGCAGAAAGCTGGAAATGGCTGTACCTGCATGAACTGCACGTGAGGAGACCTGGACTCCACCACAGGCACATCCAAACACCCAAAAAGTATCCTAAAAATGTTTCTTCTCTGCTCCCCTTTTACTGAGGAGTGCTCACCTCCAGCTTTGGTGCAGGCTCCCAGCAGGTTGACCACATTCAGGTGATGTCCTATATGGATGAGGATCTTCAGCTCAGACATTAAAGCCTTGCATTCATTGGTAGTTGCACATTCTGCTTAAGATAAACAGGAAAAAAATCATCTTTACACAACAGGATATTTTTAACAGGACACAGCAAGATCCTGTTTATACTTTGAAACAAAACCCACCCAGGTTACTTGCAGTATCTTGGCTTTTCAGACTCTCACACAGATAATAATTCATCCGTTTCATTGTCTGCTGACCTTTATGAAGTGGGATAACACTTTATCTTTTGGGTGACTCTTCCTTTCTTGAGCATGGGTTATGGAGGGTTACTGGCCCTTCCCCCAAACCAGACCCCAGAGAGCCTTTGCAGGGACTCAGTTCTGCAAGCTTAGCAAAGCCAGGCTCTGCAAGCCCCTGCATGTGCCTTTCTCTCTCCTGGGTGTGCACTTGGGCAGTCATTTGTTACCTCACCTCAGAACAGGCTTTCCACAGCACTGAGCTACTCTCCACTGGAGGTGTCCTGGAATCCACATATCTGGAAATTGTGTCCCAAAATGTACTGGGGGATTACTAAAGCTCAGCCCTGTAAGATCTTGTTGACCCAAGAAATAACATTTTCCAGCAGAGCAGAGGGGTCATTCTGTGTGTGAGACATGAACTCGCCAGGACAAGCCCTGGCTGGCCAGTGACACCAGTTTAAGGCAGGCACCCTCAGACCAGAAGGTTGTTCAGGTGCTGCTTTGTCTTCCCTGCCTTTTCTCCAAAACTTTCCTGATGTATTTTAACAGGAGAGGCTTTGTCCTGTTTCCTTTGCCTTTGTATCAGGTAAGAACTAAATAAGAAGGAACAGCTACGTAGCAGCTCCTTTGGTGTGACAAGTGTAACCTCTGTTTGTGGAATTCCCCATAATCTTTCTCCAAATTGTGGCATAAAGAAGGAGCTATTCCAAGCCCAAGATTTCTTCAGCCAGGAGTGTTTGGAGCTGGGTGTGTGCATGGATGGTACCACTCCTGATTTACCCTGGCGTGTGCTGGACACACAGGCAGCCTCAGGGGTGTCTCGGGTAATCCTGCACATGGAATTTCAGCCCTCAGTCCAGGATGGATCCCAGCCTACTGCATGGAATGGCACACAGTGCTGGGGTTGCAGAAATGGAGGCATCTCCAGAGCCTTTTTCCTTCCCTGCACGGACTGGCTGATAGCAGAGATGCTGCTTCATTCATGAGAGCGATGAATTATGGGCACGTTAGTTGGAGAGGGACGGATCAGAGCAGGAGGCAGCTGCCTCCTCTTGGGGAGGGAGGTGTAAAATGATGGAGGATCTGTCAAATATTGCTGAATATGTGCTGGCAGGGCAGAGCTGACATGAGGATCAGCTGGCAAGCACAGCATGGAAGGCAATGAAACCCCAGAGCTTTCCACGGCAGGAAGTTTTGGATGGAGATGGGAATATGTCTGCATCAGGGGCTTCTAGGATATTTCAGGGATCTGGAGATGGGCATGGAACAGAAGAAACAACAACAGCAGAGAGGATGATCTGAAGGTCTACTGACAAAAGTAGAGAAGGGAGACCAGACCTGAAGGAGGTCCAGACAGGTGATAAACGGATGTTTCTGGAATTTCAGAGAGCTGGGAAGCAGCAGAGCACCAGGAGAGGCAGTGGCGGCAGAAGCCAAGTCCCGTGACAGCAGTTGCTGGCCCGCGGCAATGCAGGGGTTAATGGTGACATGCAGCAGCGATGGAGCCGTGGGGGCCATGAAAAGCCACTCAGGGAGCAGGGACTGCCCCTTTGGAATCATCCTCGGGAGCAGTACCAGCCCTGAGCCCAGCAGGCAGCGTGTGGCTGAGGCATTCGTTCCCAGCTGTCTGCAGAGGCTTTGTGTGTAAATCCAGCATGGAAGAACAGTCTCCGAGCTCCCTCCTTCCCACCACCGAATGGCAAAAGCTTTCCTTCGTTTCCATAATTGCAAGCAAGATGTCTCTAATTTACTCCCTCGGCACTGGATTTTTTCCAGCCCCCTGAACTGTTCTACATCTGGCCGGGCCGCGATGGAAGGCTCGGATCCAATTCCAGGCTATCTCATGTAATTACACTCCATAATCTGCTTCCCTGCTCACCCCACAGGCCTGGAAGCCGCTGCTTTCTTCCTCTAGGAATTCGAGCCTCGATGGGCAGCGCAGCACGGAGCCCCTCGTCATTCCCTACCCCTTCCATCTGCTGCAGGAGGAATCACCGCTCCCACGTGGAAACCCACTCCCTCCTGAGCACGGCGAGCTCGGCGCTGCCTGGGAGCTGAGCACGGACACCTCTCCACCCCCAGGTTCCCTGAGGAGGCTGGGGAGGATCCCAGAGGGATAGCTGTACCTTTCAGCATTTTTACGGCAACTGTTTTGCAGGTTGAAGATTTATCAATGCCAAAAGCAGACGCCTCCACCACCTTCCCAAAAGCACCATGACCCAGTGTTTTACCTAGAGAAGCAAGAGTCGAGAGTGAGCCCGGGGGCACGGGGACATAACAGACGAGGGGACATGCAGCCTCAGCTGTGCGGGGACACCGGGCACGGCGCAGGCACGGACACGGGCACGGCAGCCGGGATCGCATCCCGCAGCATATGGATAACCAGCGGGATCGGGATCCATATGGCTTGGATGCGATACAGCACGGGACAGAACAGAGGAGAGTCAATCAAACTGCACCCACCGGAGGCAGGGCTGATGTGTACGCGTGGCTCGAGGGGAGAAACGGTACCTGGGGCTGTCCTGGATTCCAGGAAAGGCGGAGTTGGGGTAATTGTGGCACCCTGACCTCTCCTGAGTCATGGAGAGAGCCACTTAAGGCACTCGGGGAGTCACAGCCCTTGAGCCCTTCAGTTATGGACACTGATTTCATGGGAAAGCTGCACAAAGTGGAATTTAAGATGATAACATTTCTTTATTTTCCCTGTCATTAGAATCTTCCTGCCTGTGTTACGTAGTGTGCTCTGAGGGCATCTCAGACTTTGTGATTTTTGTCTGTCTGCCTCCTCTTTCCATGTTTTCCAGCTGAAGCACCACGAGCACACACAAGTACAGATATTTTCCCTGCACTCCTCAGTGCACACAGATGTTCCTGTTTCGCTGTACAAACACAGCCAGCTTTCTACATTTTCTTACTCCATCAGCCAGTGAACTGAGCTGTTCAGTGAAATGTGGTTCATTTTTCCATGAGAGCTCTTTACAGCTCAAAGCTGAGTTTGGATGTTGATAAGGAAGGGATTATTTGATGAATTGATAGATTCCCTCAAGATAAAATGCACGTTCCCTTTTCCTCTATGGGAATGAAGCCATACTTTTGGCAGGGACAGCACCTGGAGGCACCTTTCTTCCCTGTCAAAAGTCCCTTTTCCAAGAAAAAGAGGTGGTAGTTATTTTCACAGACTCAACACCTTTCTTTTCTTACCACATCCCGTGTTTCACCTTCCATTAAGGCTGATCTGAACTCTGTGATCCCAGATCCAAGGGTGGCCGTGCCCTGGCCCTACGTGACAGGCTCTTCCTGGGTGATCCAGCAGATCCAGTGCCACTGGGGAGCGTTAGGAATCACCTTTCCCCCCGGTTCTAAGCCCAAAGCACTCACCCAGGCGCAGCCTGTCCCTGGGGAACTCCCACTTGCTGCTGTCGTAGGGCAGGCGCTCGCACTGCTCGTCCAGAGGCATCTCCTCGGGGTCCATGATGATTGACAGGTATCCTGTTTTAATATCTGTGGCATCGGGCTAAAAACAGGGTGGGGAGAAATTATTCCGAGTATTTGTGCTGCAATTCCAAAGGGAGGGAGGTGTCTGGCAGCCCGAGCAGTGCCTGGGGAGTTCCCTGCCTGCCAGATTTATTCAGAACCAGGAATGCACCACTCCAGCTTCCTGCCTCTCTCTATTCTACATCTGAGACACAAATGTTTATGTACGCCTGCCACTCGTGGCTCCTGGGAAGATCCCTGATTGATGCTGGGAAACACGCGCAGGACACAAAATCCATCTCTGTCTTCTACCTGGATCAGCCAAAGGAAATCGCTGCTTTTCCATGGGAACTCCAGGAGCTGCACTTCCTGGGGCACAGTTTGGCATTTTCAGAGTGTTTTGTTCTTCAGTTGTGATTCTCCACGATTATCCACTTGATGGCTGCTACTTATTGCAATTTAAAATCAGTGAAAAGCTGGTGGAAAATGCTACTCCTGATGCTGCTGAAGTGAGAAATGGTGGTTGGGTGGGTCCTGGGAGCAGATTTGCCCAGGTGTGAAATGTAAGAGGAAATGCAGTGTTGTCCACAGCTCTGTTAAACTGAGGTCAAGGAGGAAAACATGAATTTAATCCCCATATTTGCAACAGGAGGGGAAATAGGACTCAAATATTGGAGATCAGCACTGAGACTGCAGTTTGCTTCAGAGCAGAGAGCTGTGCTTGCCTTTCTGTTTGCTGCTTGTTTCAGGGAAAACAGACCTAAATTCCCTGGAACTTCACTGAAAGTTTACTTTGTTGAGTCACAAAGGGGAGGTGAAGAAAGAGCAAGACTGGGAGACAGAATCAGCTGTGTGTTTGAGCTCATTCCTAGAGCACACAGCCCGGGATCTTTCTTAAAACAGGGCCCCCTTTAATACCTGTCAGAGACAAGTGCTGAAAGCAAGCCTTCATTTTAGAGGATTTAGGGTATTTTTTTGTTACTCTCACAAACCAGTTTGACTCATAAAGAGGGAGGAGCCTGATTTTGTGGTACCACAGAAGTGGATGGAAACCTCACACGTGCAAGGGATCTCTGGAGAAGTCAACAGAAACCTCGGCCTGAATTTTACAGGAACATTTTGCCCGTTTTTCTACCATCTGTCCCAAACATTCCCCCCTAAACTCTGCTGTTCCACCGAGCTGAGCCAGAGCCCGGACTCCGAGCAGGCTGGGAGCTGCCTCACCTTTCTGAGCTTGCGGATGAAGAGGGTGAGCAGCAGCCAGAAGAGGGTGGCAGCCAGCCCCGTGCACACCAGGATGATCACCTCGATGTTGGACTTCTCCTCAGACCCTGCACGCAGATGCACAACCACATTAGAAACGTGTCCAGAGTCCTGAGCCCTCTGGAATATCGGCATTCCCACAGCCTGGGGCTCACCTTGGATTCTGATGAAGGCTGACGTGCTGTCCTGGCCCAGCTCGTTGGATGCCCAGCACTCGTAGAGCCCCTCGTCGTCCTTCTTCACCCTCTCAATGACCAGGGTGTTGTTTTCCATGGAAATTCCTGTTGTAAGGCATTTTAAATTCAGCCCCCATCCATGCAGGTCAGGCACGTGCTGCTGTTAGGACACATTTTAATCCTGTGCTCCTCATAGTCTGGCAACAACATTTCCCTGACATTTTTTTTCCCCTCAACACCTGGATAAATTGCTTGGGCATCATTGAACCAACAACAAATGTGGCTGTTAATTTAGACTGGGCAGAGCCTGAGGAAACTTCCCTGGAAGTTAGTGAAGGGATGGCAGGAATGGAGATACACTAGAAAAAAACGGGAACTCGGTAGGTTGAAGGCTGTGGAAATGATGGGAGTTCTAACATGTGGAACATGGAAGTCAAGTTACGCACATCCCTGGAAAAATAACCGGAGCAATCCTGGATTCAGAGGCAGCCAGGGGCTAGAGGTGGAGTGGGAAGAGAGGGGTTCCCTAGATACGACCTATGAGAGACTTTTCTACATTTAATGTTCCCAATTTAATTTTTCCTGATTTGTGGCACTACACTGAGAGCTCCTGTATCACTGAGGGTATGATTGGGGTAGAAATAGGGAAACGGGTCAGGCTTGGAATCCAAAAGGGAAGGACATTTTGAATTTCTGGGTGTTCTGCCTGTGAATCCTGTGGTTGTTAACAAGAGTACTGCACACAACTTGCCATGCACTGTGCTGAAATATTTACCCTGAGGTGTTTTTTCCAAATATTTTATTTATGTTTCCATTGGTTGGATGAGTTACATGCTTGTCCCTCTAGAATTATTTATAAAATTTCAGTAGCTATAAAGAGTTTCTCTCAGAACATTCTGATCTGAATTATGGATGATCCTAGATTTCCTACCTAGTCCAAGTTGCAAAATTAAAGTCACAGGACCAGCTACTGACATGGGATTCTCCATGATTTATGGGAGATCTCAGGACACACTCACTGGGGCGGCCTCACCTCAAGTCCTGGGGGCAATTTTGGGCACCAGAATATAAAAAAGACATGAAGCCATTGGAGAGCATCAAAAGGAGGCCACGAGGATCAGGAAGGGTCTGGAGGGGCCTTATGAGGAGTGGCTGAGGGTACCTGGTTTGTTCAGCTGGAGCAGACTGAGGGGAGACCTCACTGAGGTCTTTGACATCCTCCTGAGGGGCAGCTCTGATCTCTTCACTTGTGACCAGGGACAGGACTCGAGGGAATGGCCTGAAGTTGTGTCAGGAGAGGTTTAAGTGGGCTATCAGGAAAGGTTCTTCCCCCAGAGGGTGGTGGGCACTGAACAGGCTCCCCAGGGAATGGTCCCGGCCCCAAGGCTGCCAGAGCTCCAGGAGCGTTTGGACAACACTCCCAGGGATGCCCAGGGTGGGATTGTTGGGGTGTCTGTGCAGGGCCAGGAGCTGCACTGGATGATCCTGATGGATCCCTTCCTGCTCAGCATATCCTGTGATTCTGTGGCACGGAGCTGAGAAGCAGCCCCATGCCCGGGTGAGGGAGCCCCTGCTCCTGCCCACGGTGGCACCGTGCCCGTAGGTTACTGTGCTGTGGGAATAAAGCAGGTGGCACATGCCATGGGACGGCCTGGACCCTCTGTTCGGTGACTTTGCTGCAGGATATCACGGCCAGGACAGCTGACAGCTCAGACCTGTGGTGTCAGACACCCCTGACCAGCAGGGCTCAGTTTTGTTCACAATCTCTGGTCTCACACGAGCAGCCTGAGCAGTGCTCCCGATTTCCTGGTGCTGTGCTCTGCGTGCAGGCAGCTGCTCTGGCTCTGCACACAGGAGCTGGTGTTGGGCTGAAACTGCTTCCTCCGACCTCAAACTCCAAGCTGGAGACTCCTACAGTGCTCTGACATCCTTGGATTTGTGTGTGTGTGCCCCCAGGCCGTGGTCCCGTGTGTAGCTAACCCGCCATTCCATTATCCCACGCTCCACACAGCCCTGGGAGCGGGACTCACCTGACGCTGCTGAGATGGGGTAGCCGTTCTTCCTCCAGGTGACCCGTGGCTCTGGGGTCCCGCTGACCCTGCATTCCAGCAGGATCTTCCCGCTGATGTTCACCTCCAGGTCCGTGAGGTTCTGGATCACGAACGGCGCTGCCCTCGCTGCAGCCACAAAGGGAAAGAGCCCCGGTCAGGTTTGGGAAGGCACCTCCCTCACCTCTGCCCCCCCTCTCCTTGCACGGCCTCTCTGGGCTGGACACGACAAAGATCTGGAGGCAAAAATCCCCCAAAAGGTTATGGGAGGAGTGGATGAGTTGATTCGGGTAATTTTGGTTTTATTTTTTGGCTGCAGCTTGAACCTCCTCATCCTCTGAAGGAAACAAAGGACAGTGAATGGGTGGTGCACATGCAGAGTGAATACAAAGAAAAAGAAAGGAGGAGGCACAGAGGAAACAGTTCCAAAGGTTTTATATCCTCCATAGTGAGTGCAGTTTTCTACTCACTACAACCATGGTAACCCCCACTTTATGTTCATTTATAAAAGGTACAGGACAGCAATGAATAAAATCACAACATAAAAAATACCCCAAAGCTGCACTAAGGACAGAGGGTACTGGAACATCAAAAAGACCCTGTCTGAATTGGGGAAGGAAGGCTGGTTTGGAGTGTTTTCCATGTGTGTTCTCCACGAGCATCGCCTGACATGTGCCAGACAAATACCAGACCCCATCATTCTCCCAAGAATGTGATCATGATTGCAGTTCTCCATGGATGTATTCCCAGTCTCGCTGTGTTTTTCCCACAGCCATCCTGTGTAGGTGTGTGTGTAGGTGGAAGTCTGACTGACTGAATAAAAATCTCTGCCAGGGGAGAGAAGAGGGAAGGGAAGTGCCTGAATGCAGAGTACAGAGCAAGGAGGGTGGCCCCATGGCAGGTGAGGCTCACCTGGTGGTGGCTCTGGAGCCAGTGGGGACCAGCCAAACCAGCACTGCCTAACACCTGGTGAGATTCCTGCCCTCCCTCCCCACCTCAGGAACAGGCAGGAACTCGTGTGTGTGTGGAAATAAATCATTCCCACTCTGGAATCAGCCATAGGTGAGGATCTGTGTGTGTGGAGGGCAGGGTCTGGGAGAGGGTCACTGGCACGGCAGGAGACGGCACGGGGAATGTGCCTGTTCATTCCAACAAGGATGAAGGCAGCACTGGGCTTTCCCTGAGTGACAGTGCTCATGGCAGCCCTGTCCCTGCAGTGCCCCATGAGCCATTCAAGTAGGTGGAGAGGCCAGTCTGAAAATCCCTAACCCAGCTTCTGAAGGACTCTCACTCCTGCTCCCTGACTTGCTGCTGGGGTTTCAGTTCTACTCCATGTCTGTGCCTGGGGCTTTTCTTCACCATTGGAAGATGGATAATGAATGTCCCCATTCCAGCAGCCCTTTTACTTCTGAGGATTAGAGATGATCACCCACATTTTTCACTCTGAAGCAGAAGAAACTTCATTAATTTTCAGTGATTTTCTACTGAAAGAAGTGTCCTGCCCTTTATATTGCCATAGCCAACAGAACCAGGCTGTAGGATCTGTAGTGCTACTGGTTTTAGGAAAATAAATGAGTTGGGGGCTTAGGTATAAGTAAGAAAATACTGTTATTATAACAAAGTGCATCCCACTCACCCAGAATAAATGGCACATGTCACTTGATTTTACACCTCACCAGTGACATTTGGGGTCACATCTGCTGGGTCCAAATCTATTCAGGTATCTCTATTATCCTGGCAGCTGGGAGTGGGTACCAAAGTCATACAGACCCGGGGTGACCATCCCCAATTCCAGTTGTGCTGTCAGTCACGTGGTGGTGATGCCTTTTATCCTCAGTCAACTCCAAATCTGCCCCCAGCATGGAGTTAGGAAGAGGAAATACTGCTGAAATCACCTTTCTGTGTGAGGCAAATCTTTCACCCCAGCCCAGCAGTGGCTGGGGGAGCGTTATGAGTGTCAGGCTGTCAATCCACACGGACTCACGTGACAAAACAAAGCCAAAGCAGGACACAAAGTTCCCATTAGGACACATCCCACCGCCCCCCTCCGTGGCACCCACCTCTGACCAGCAGCCGGGTGTGCTGCTCCAGCGTGTCCGTGCTGTTGTGCTGGTTCTGGGCTCGGCACTTGTAGAGGCCGCTCTGCTCCTCGGTGACGTTGGGGATGAGCAGAGTGAGGGACATGGAATATCTGCCCGTGCTCCTGAGCACGGAGCCGCCGGGAGCCGGCGCTGAGGAGGGGTAGTACCAGCCCAGGTGGGGGTAGATGTACTTGGAGGCCCGGCAGGTGAGCTGGATGTCATTCCCCACGATGGCCGTCACTTGGGAGGCTGCTTGCAGCCCAGATGGCACGTCTAGGAGGAAGGGAAAACGTGTTTGGGATTAAATCCCGACTGAGATCTTCGGCTGCCTGGCTGCTGCTTGGTGGGCGCATTCCCAAGGCCAGTGGTAATGGAATGAGTGAGGTTTAATGAGACATGTTTGCGTGTGGAAAGGCACTGGAGCTGGGAATTAGGGAATTGAGTGCACCTCTCACAGCCCGGTGCTGACCTGTGCTAGTCCAGCCCTCAGGATTCTAAATCATCCCATTTCCAAGTAATGAATTGAAAGCTTATAAATAGAAGGAATTAATGGACTGAGAGAGTTTAATCAAGAGCTGTTTCTACCCAGGCAGACAAATGTGTTTGTGAGCTCTTCCCTTTCTCTCTGCAATCAGGGTTGGAAAGTATTAATTGCACAGGAATAAAGAAACCCATTCCCATTCCTCAGGAGTAACACCACCTTCCCCACTGAACAGTCTTCTCCGTCCTCTTATTCCAACTGTGCCAATATTTATTTTCATCACATGTGCCTTGGTGAATATTTACTTGATCACTGATGGATTAACTGATCTAATGATGTCTAAGTCCTTGAGGCCCTAATATTTAGCAGAGAAATACTCTGAGTCATGACTCTGACCCAGCCACAAAAGAGAGAGCTGTTTCTCGCTGTATTTTTAGTAACTTTTCACTCCAGAAAAAAAAAAATCAATTTTCCTGAAGTGGCGAACCGAATCCATTTGAAAACAAGAAAAACTGAGTCGAAGTCCTGAGCGAGGCCTGCAGACCCATTCCTGCTGCTGCATGGGCTGCCAGAGAGCTGCAGTTCAACTGAGCCTGGAATTCCCACTCCATTCCCACTCCATTCCCACACTCTATTCCCACTCCATTCTGTTGGTTTTAGGGATCTATCCACCTGAATGAAAGCGCATGGATAACCACAGGCACCCGGAATCATTGTGCTGTCTGTTAGGACAGGATTTTCAAGGAGTTCTCTCTGGAACAGGAACAGTGTCTGCCCTAAATGAGAGATTGTTCAGTACCAGGCTGTTGGTGAGATGCCTCCTCAAACCGGGATGAAATGGGTGGGACTTGGAGAGGGACAGAAGTTAAAGCAGAGCAAGTGTGCACTGCCAATTCCACCTGGGAGCTGGAATTCAGCCGGGGGCTCCCACTGCAAATTCCTGCAAAAAGTTCTGCAGGAGCTACAGTGGAGCACAAATAGCGAGGCTGTTGAAATAACCAATCTGCCTTGTAATAAACCATATATTATATAAAATACAGAGCCCTGGAGGAGCTTTCAGATATGATTAAAAGTCTCTCTTCTTCACAAGTCATCTGGAATAGAACCCATGAGCTTTGCTTCATGCTTTTTAAAGACTGGCACCAGAAATACTTGACAAAAGATCCAAAAAAGAGAAGAGCCCCCTCAGGCCACAGCTGTGGAAATTGTTATTTTTCTCTTCTTTCCTTGTCCTGAAATTCCAGTTTCCTCTCTGCAGGGTGGCGTTGGGCTCAGTTGCTGTCTCCTGGTGCCAGCTGTGTGCTCAGGCTGCCTCGTGTGGCACATCCTCTCCTCACTCCTGGTGTCCTGTGCTTCCAACATGGCAAAATGGGGCAAAATGCTGCTTCTCAACGTGGGGGGAACGGCTGAGGCCACAAAAACCTCTCTGAACAGGACAAATGGAGAGGCAGTGAAAGCAGAGGGATGTGGCACGAGCAGCATTTCACATCTCTTCTCTCCTCGATGTCCCAAACCACAATATGCTGCTCCCTTGGGATAAGGCACTGCCTTGGGTGTGGCACACCTTGGGCTGCTGCAAATTCCCACCGAATTGTGGGAATTGTCCATTCCAAGCCCTGAGTTGTAAGGATGTTCCATAGTTCTCCTTTGCTGCTGGACTCAAAAGTTGCAAGTTTTTTTTCTACCAACTTAACATTCTGGGAGCAGAGGCCTGGCTTGTTTTTCTTATCATTCCTTCTCCTGACATTTTTTATTTAGCATTTTGAATATTTTTAGCTGGAACCTGTGCTTTTCTCTTCCATCTTGTTTGCCTTTCAAGCAGCTCTTTCAGCTCCAATAGAATATTCATTGATTTTCATTGCAGTGGAAGGAAAAAGAGAGAGGGAAAAAAAAAAAGTTGCTCTCCTCTCTCTTTTCTTGCTCTCCCCTCTCTTTTCTCCTCCTACCTGGATTATCTGGGGAGTAAATGCAGCTTGGAGAGCACATTATAAATCAGTTCATCTCGTAGACTGCTTTGCTTACATAATCCTGGACCCGAGCAGTGATTAACTCCCTCTCCCTGCACAGATACAGTGTTTTAGAAGACTCCTAATAAGTTGGCTAAAAGAATTCACCATGGGGCCTTTCCCCTTTTATCAGCAGTCACCAAACATTTGTCTTTGGTGTTGTATTACAGTGTAGTAGCTGCGAATTTCCCTCTCCACTGCGCGGGATTCCACGGCAAAAGAGGGAAATGAGCCATTGGGGGGAGGTAAAAAGGCAGCATAAATCAAAGGCGAGTCTGGCTCCATTTGTATTTACAAGGAATTAATTGTTTTTAATTTCCTGTGCTTTGCACAATAATCTGTGTAATTCAAAACTTCTGCTCTTGCCCAAATTCCAGCCCCGTGCCTGGCGGGGTGGGGGTTGCCATCGGGGGTAGGGATGTAGGGAAGGGTGAGCCCCGCCATGTGGAACCGTGGAGCCTGTCAGGAATCCTGTCAGCACGTCAGGAATTAGCAGTTTGGAGTGGCACCCGGTCCTACAACAGCCCGGCTCATCCATTGTTCTGCTATCTGAGAGCAGATTTCTATCTCCTCTTGGAAACGCAATATTTTCTTTCTGGTAGAAATCTTTAACCCCATTTTTCTCAGTTGTCTTTGCCATCAGATAAACCCTTGAAAAAAGGGCTTTTGTTATTATTTGTTATTCTTATCATAATTCATTTAAATTCCAAGAACGTTCAGAGTTTTCAGATGGGTGGGATCCCACTTTGCTGAATGTGGCCAGACAAAGGCTGGAATTTGATTTACTCTGGGCCTGCAGCAATACAGAGCTGCCCTTTCCAAGGTGCAGAGCAGAGATTAGGAGGTAAATAACACTTGTCCATGGCAGAGAATCCCTCCAGGAGACACCAGGCCAGCTTTTCAGTGCACTGGGAAGTTTGCAGCCTGCCTGGAGTGTCCTTTGGAGCAGGAGGTGGACAATGACGTTTCTGAGCATCTGATGGCTCACCCGAGGCTTAAATGGGAACACTGGAGCCAGAACAGTGGGAAAGGCAGGCAGGGACAGATCTTGATTGGATTGACACAAAGATCCTGGAATAAGAGTTAGGCCAGGGCACGATGGATAAATCTCTTCAGGAGAGACTTCCAGAGGGCCAGTGACAGGAGGGGCTGTCAGTGCATGATGAGATCCTCATCACACTGGACCCCTTATATGGTTTGGATTCCGAGTGATCTCCAAACCCTGCTGACCCTTCACGAAATGAACTCTGCTGGCAGAGAAAGGATTTAAAAATAGAGCCCAGGGCTATTTCTGGTGTCCGTGGGAGTTCGTGTGGGGGCTCTGCAGTGGAAGAACAAAATGCTTGCTGACATTATTCCATTGGGATAAACTCATTTCTCTGAAATTCAAGTGGTGGTGATGAAAACATCAGGCTGAAGTGAGCCCATCCCCAGAGAGCCTGGACAACACCTGAGGAAGTTTCCCTGGAACACTCCATGTCCTGGGAAAACATCTCAACCCTGAGCCAGTGCGACAGGCTTTGGAGGGGGCTCAGCCTCTGCATCATCTTCACATTTCCCAGGGAGAAGTTATTTAAACTCAATTCAGCCAAAGCTTTGAGAGCAGCTCAGGAAGCATCAGATTGTTCGTTGGTAGGAGAGAATGGGAGACCAGGTCTTCAAAATCAACAAATTGCTGAATTAATTGTGGGGTGCCACAACCTGCAGCTGCTCTGCAGAGAACTGTGAAGTGCTACAAACATTTCCCAGTGTCCTCAAGTGGCACTCGTGAGCTCTCAGGCTCCATCCCAGCCCCCAGCTCAGCCTTTAGGTTCACCCTGCACAGAATTCACCAAAACCATGAAGTGACCAGCTCAGAGCCTTGTGCTGTTTGACTTCCTCTGCCTGGACCCTCCCAGGCTGGCCCTGAGTGTCCCTCCAGCACTAACACGGGAGAAAACTCCTGGTGAGGGTAACCTGGAGCCTCCTCCAGCTGTTCCCAGATGTGAGGATGACCTGCAGAACTCTCCACAGCCTGGCCCTGCTGGAGGAACCCACAGAGGGGACCCTCACGTGGGGAAAGCAGGAGCAGGTCAGTGCTGCTGTTCCCCTGCTGCAAAATGACCTACTTTAGCATCAGGAGGGCCACATTTAGAAAGTTTGCATTCCTTTCTAATCCATAAACACCACTATTTTTAAATGCAGCACTTCTAAAACCAGTCATGCTCGGTCAGCATCTGCCTCTTCCCCAGAATGGCACAGACTTCCCAGTTTTCCCTTCACAGGCAGGAATAAATCTGTCCTGCCAAGCCCCGTTCACCTCCTGGTCTGTTTGGTGGAAACATTCCCACCATAACCACTGTCAGTAATTTCGACCAGTGATTCATTTCCTTCATAATTAAAACTGCATGATTAAAACATTTGTGTCTCAAAACATTGCTAGATTGATCTTAAAATAAAAAATGTGAAATATTAGCCCACTGTGGGTGGAAAAAAGCCCCTGCATAACTTTCTTATTAAAATAAACCAGAGTTGTGAAAGGTGCATGGGGTGATCCAGCCCTTTGGATCTGACCTTGTGCTCGTTGCTTTTTTAATTGCTGCAGCTTTGGGTTTAGTCACCAAGTGTTGCAGCTCCATGGATAGTTTGGGAACACACGGCTCTGGATAACCCACCCAAACATAACAGCTGGCAGAATTCCCAGCAGGACCAGCCCATGTGGACACTCAACACTTGGAAGTGGTGAGGTGTATCATTAATCACTGGTTTTCAGCCTGCCTTGGACATCTTGGGGACTTCATATCTGAGCTCTATCTCCCAAAAATGCACCTTGAAGGGCGTTTTCCTAAGTAAATAACAGTTAGAACTTTGGGAAATATCTTTTGGAGGCTGAAACCTTCTCCTGGCTCCATGGGTGCAGCACAAAGGAGCTCTAATGGAGGTGAACCCTTTCCCCTGCATGGCACCAACATCATTATTGTTGGGTGGCATTTTTCCTCTTGGCACTTCCTAGGAACACTTTAGTGAGCCTTTTTTTGTCCAGCATGATTTGAAAAGTGCTGGATTCCTCTGGAGCAACGGAGCCAAACAGCCCAGGAGGGAAGAGAGGCACAGGAGAGCAGATCCCTGCCACGAGCGAGCTTTGCCCTCCCAACGTGCTTCACGGGCAGGGAACCAAGCAGTGAGAACCAGACATTTACTTTCCAGGGCACTTCTGCACTCTTTGTTCTAAAAATCGATATTTTGATGCAAATCCTGCCGGCCAACACCCACTCATGCAGAAAGCGAGCACAGAAATGTTTCGGTTTGCTCTGGGCGAGCACTTGAACAAGGCTGTCCCTGCACTCTCCCCTCTTTTTAAGCTCCCACCTCTCCTGGAAGCATTCTGCAGATCTTGAGCTCAGTGCTGAAGAATGGCTGTGGTGAAAGGTTGGGCAAAAGGGACTCTGGGTCTGATGCTGGACATGTCCAACAGAGCTGGGCAGGACCCAGCCTTGTGTGGGATGAAGAGCCTGGGACTGTGGGATCGGGAGTGCTCCAAAGACACAACACACAGGGACTGCCTGAAGGAGCACTCACCATGTCCAGCTTCCAGGGAAATCAGACCACGAGCATCCACCCTTTGGGTGGTGTCCCTGTGGCTCACCTGACACGTAGAACTCGATGCTCCGCTCCTCCTGGCCCACCTTGTTGGAAGCCACGCAGTAATAGATTCCCGAGGCGCTGCTGTTCTCCAGGCTGAGGGTGCTCACGATCTGCCAGGAAAAGGGAAACAAGGAAAGGCTCTGAGTGTGGGGGAGCCTTGGCAGAGAGCGTGTTATGCCTGAAAAGCTGTTAGGAAAGTTGTTTCTAATTAGTAATGGGTGAAGGTCACGGACAGGAAAGTGTTCCTGTTTGGATTTTGGTCTCCCACCATCTCACGTCATCTCAGCCCAGCTAATTCTCTTCCCTCCTTATTCCTAAACCTTCCCCTTCCTTTTATTCCTGTCTTACCCATGAAAAGCAAGGTTCTCCTTTGAGACACTGCCAAGGTCTTTGTGTGAACATCAGCAAAAAGCTGAAGGGAAGGAGCTGGAGGATTCATCCAAACGCAATCCCACATCCATCTCTTCTCTTTCCTGCTCTTCAGCTGTGGGTGAATCCACCTTTGCATGGGAAGCAGGTGATTCATATGGATGTGGTACAAAGGATTGCAGGATTTGGCTTTTCTCCTCGGAGAAGGGAGGGAAGGACGTGGCCCCTTCGGGCCCGGGAGCCCCTTGATTCCATGGCCCTCCCTCGGATCCGCACCAGGACTCGCTCAGCGAGGAAGGAAGCTCTGGAGAAGCTGCCAGTGCTGCAACACTTGGCAAATGCAGAAAGGGAGGATCATGGAGAAGGAAGGAACACTTGTCCCGAGCTTCAACACACAGGAAAAGGCGAGACAGACACTCTGTTACTCACGAGGCTGAACTCAAACACTGTCCCTGTCACGGGGCAGCGTCACAAACTCACACAGGACTGTGCACAGATCATGGCTTTAATTATTCCTTGTATTCCTTGGGACTGTCAGCAGGAAAACAGGGCCTGACCCACCAAGACAGAGATGTTCTTGCAGGATTACTCTGCTTGCCCTGCAGCCATTCACCTGAGCCCTCACATTTGGAACAAATATCACTTTCCTTGCCATCCTCTCTAAGGTCTTTGAGAATCAAAACTCATAACACCCTCTGGCCCTTTGTCCTTATCTCCAGAGAGCTCTTTGAAGTGCACAGAAGCATCTCTGGACTTTCTTTTTAATATCCTAAACTAAACTCACACAAGACATTCCTTTACCCCTCATAAAGCTGCCCCATGAGTGTGTCTATAGCTGTGTGGGATGTATTTTCTGAGTTATTTCAGATTTGCTGAGATCTGGCACTTCAAATCCCACAGGGAAATGAGTTCCAAAGGTTTTGATCCCATGTGCATTTGACATTCCGACGGGGAAGATTTTCAGCAGAAGAACGGGTGAGAGGAAAAGCCTTTACTTTTCACAGGCACCAAACACAAGAATAGGGAACCCCCAAATTTTGGGGTGAAAAAGGAGAACAGCAATCCCAGCTCCCTCTGGTGTCCACCAGAGCAAGCTGAGCAGTTCTGAGTGATTTATGATGTGAAAAGAGCTCTGCCTTGGATGTAAAACCCCTGGAGCAGCAGCCCGCTCCTCCTCCCGGTGCTGCTCCGATGCCACGGGCTGTTAACAAGCACATGTTCAGAGCCCTGAGCTGCACACACTGCCTTTGGAATTCCTGCTCCAGCAGGACCAACATCTTTCTTCCCATGATTGCTGGATCTGAGGATTTTATGTTTGGGAATAGCAAAAGCCAATATAAATGTACGTGCTGGGGACAGAAGGGGATAAATTTGGACAGCTTTTTAACAGCAATTAGTCTTCCTAAGTGACAGCTCGAGATGGGAAGTGGAGGATAACGCTGCAGAGCCAGTCAGAATCATAAAATATCCATTTTGGAACATGTCCAGAGTGTGAGGGGTGACACTGGGGCTCTTCTAAACACTGATGCAAGGCTTCAAGCTGTTTGGTGGCCCAGAGGTAAATGCTCATGAACACACACACAGATGCTGACATCTCCAGCTCCATAACTCAGGAAAACACTGGCAGAGGAGTGGGAATAAAAAAAGAAGGAGCAAATAGCTATCCTGAGACCTCATCAGAGCTAATCTCAGTTGTGTCTAGATATGGAGGTGAAAAAAATGTTCAGTGATGGTGGGAAACAATCTGGGGACAAATTCGTGGGAATAAAAACTCCTGAGGAATAGAGAGAAAGTAATTTTCCCGTTTGCATGCTCAAATCCCCGTTGTGCACTTGGAGAGCAGCTCGTGACACCCCTGAGCACCAGAGATAAGGCACTTCCCTGACTTGTCCCAGAACTTGCACCTCCCAGGGCCCTCCAAATGGTGACTTTGAAACAGCAGCATCCAGCAGAGATCTGGATCTCAGAGCTGGACATTCAGGATTTTGTGTGATTTTCTCGCAGTAAGATGAATCCCTTGAAATCATTTGTGTCACCTTTTGACCCCAGCTCTGTGCTCCTGGGTGCTCCCTGCAGGGGCACAATCCCAGAATCTGGGGACTTGTAGTGTAGAGTGGAAAAATTCCGAGGGGATAATCCCTATGTGCACCTGGAGAAGTATTTTCCACTCCTGGAATCAGAGCTAGGATAGAAAAGCTTGAGACCTGTTGGAGTAAGGCCAGAGGAGGCCCTGGAGCTGCTCCAAGGGCTGAAGCCCCTCGGCTCTGGAGCCAGGCTGGGAGAGCTGGGGGTGTTCACCTGGAGAAAAGAAGGATCCAGGGAGACCTCAGAGCCCCTTCCAGTGCCTAAAGGGGCTCCAGGAGAGCTGGAGAGGGACTTGGGACAAGGGATGGAGGGACAGGACACAGGGAATGGCTTCCCAGTGCCAGAGGGCAGGGATAGATGGGAGACTGGGAAGGAATTGTTCCCTGGGAGGAACAAGGTTCCCAGAGAAGCTGTGGCTGCCCCTGGATCCCTTGCAGTGTCCAAGGCCAGGCTGGCCAGGGCTTGGAGCAACCTGGGATAGTGGGAGGTTCCCTGCCCATGGCAGAGGTGGGACTGGATGAGCTCTAAGTCCCTCACACCCCAAACCCCTCTGAGATTCCCTGATCCAAGGCAGGGCTCACCCCACAGCTGCTCCTCTTGCCTTTGCTCAGCACAGCCCTCTGTGCCGAGCCTGGACAACGGTGCTGATGTGAAACCTGCAACTGCCTCGAACCTTTGTATCCCTGCCCTGAAAATGCCATTCATGAACTATTTACAGCCTGGAAATGTGCATTTCCAGCTTCCCTTCCACCCCTGTCCTACAGCAGTGACACGTTCCCAGCTGCCCATGTGCTGCAGCCACAAACCTGGGGCTGTTCCAGCCTCAGCTCCTGTGCAGGCAGCCCCGGGACAATGGTAATTAATAACAAATTATTGGCATGTAGTGTCTAGACATCTTCCTAGTGGGAGCTGGATGGGATCCTGGGAGTTCTCTGCATACCAAACACCACACACCCCTCGGACAGGCTTGGATTGCCTGTGTTGGATTTGGAATTAAGGGCTCCATTTCCTATTACTTAACCTAAAGGCCACCCAATACTGCGAGCCCAGAGGAGGGATTATTAGCTAATAAATAATTACTAGGGAAAGAATAAACTAAGTTCAAAACTCAATAAGAAAAGGAATAAAATGACTGATCTCTGAAGAACGGCTATGACAAGTAAATAGAGCTTGCTGCTGGGAAAACTCCTGATGGAATAGCTCAATAAAGTCCATATGTCCTGCACTGTAATGTTCCCGAACTGATAAAAATAAGTTATTTTAGAAGCAGCCAAGTAACATTCCACAGCCGTGTGCCATGAGTGTTTTCAGACATCTTCTTGTAGTAAGGACAGAGCAACAAGACCTTTTATGAAGCTGGAGCCAGCATGAATTAATATCTCTTGTTATTCCTCGCTTTCCCTTTCCTTTGTCTAATCCCTGCCCCCGAGAGCTGTGGTTAACAATCCTTTCTCTTTCACTTCGTTAGCTCTCCGTGGGCGAGGACGAGGAGTGGAAAACGTGGGTGGAAAACTTCTCAGCTGTCTCACTCTGGCAGAGCCGGGCTGGAGGTGGCTGCAGGGAGATGGAATCAGAGCAACTTCACCAGGGATCCCGCACAGAAAACGTTCAACGACTCCTAATCCATCTCCTTGAGTGGCACACAATAACACTTGTTTGCATGGCCTGACAGTCCTGAGCTGGGCTTTGAGTTCATTCACTCCAAACATGCTAAAGGATGGACTGAGGATGTGATAAGGGAAGTCTGGGAGTCGGCTGAGAACTTCCAGCTTTGCTCCTCTCTCTGGCAGGGGGTGTTTCCCTCCCTGTGCAAGGAGAGCCACCAGTGCCTTGCTCAGGGTGAGCAGAGCTGGTGGTCAGGAAAGGTGCTGGACTGGGCTGGAAACTGGGGAAAACTGGAGGTTTGAGGTGCCTCTGGAGGAGCTGTAGTAAGGATGGACTGAGCACTGTCCAGCCCTGGAGCAGGTGGGTAAATCCTGGCTGGTCCTGAGCAATCACCAGCCCTGCTCCTTCCTCACACCCAGGGACTGCAGAGAACGGATTTAGCAGGACAGGAAGACATTTCTGATGTCCCTGCCGCTGGCCAGGCTGTCCCCAGAGCTGCCAAGGACAGTGCAGTGTAGTCCTGTGTGCTTGGGTAGTGCCTGAAGCACCTGGGCTGGTCTCCCAAAGAGTGGGATCTGTGTCCCAAAGAGTGGGATCTGTGTCCCAAAGCCCTCGGTGTGCCTGTCCCCTGCCCTGGCAGAGCCTGGCGTGCCAGGGCTGGAGCAGCTCCCTGGAGTGACAGATTGGAACAGCCCGGCCGAGCTGCTCACACACTTCTCACCAAACACATCCCACTGCTCTAATGTAGTCTTTTTGTTCCTTCAGGAGGTCTAAACTTGGCATTTTTGGGTCAGTTTTCTTGAGTGGTTGTGAATTTCACCAGCAGCAACACCCACGTGGCCAGGCCACTCTCATATAGACATGAAAGGGAGAAAAGAGATGAAAAGAACCCCCCAATGAGGGCTGAATTATGTATGAGTCTTGCTATTCTCTTCTGCTGGTCCCAAGCTCGGGCCAGTTTGTTATTTTGCTAACAGAAAAGAAAATAAAAGAGCAACCTAGCTCCTTGTGACTTGAAAATCAGGCAGTTCCTGCAGTCATGGGTGTTACACCTGGTGTGAAAAAACAGGATTCAGAGGAGCCACACGGTGCTTTAAATCACAAAGTGAAAAGTTCAGTATTGACTCAAAACCACTGGGGAAATGAAACTCTCACAATGCAACTGCCTCAACCATAATTTCACCAAAACTTCAGTGAAGTCCATCAGAACCTCAACCATAATCACACATTTTTCCTTAGGAATGAGACTCAGCCTCTAGAAGGCAGGAGGAGGTGAAATTCACTTCTCTGTCTGTGGAATACTAATGGAACAATCATGATGAGGATGATGAGAAGAGAGCTCGATTTGACAAACCACTTCTGCCAAGAGATGTCCAAAGAGCTCCACATGATCCAAGAGCACATCCAGCACCAGTGGCTTGCTGGAAAACCCTGTGCTCGCTGCCCTGCCAGCTTGCTTGGAGCCACTTTCTGGATCTGGTGATTCCTGGGGAGTTGTTCCCACATTTTTAGCAGCTCTAAACAGTCCATGCAAGTTTTCACATGTGGCTGGACCAGCATTTATTGCTACAGCTCCCGAGGGTGAGCTCGGGGATGCTGAGAAATCCTAGAGCTCAGGTGAATTCCACCTTCTGCCCCACACTCCAGTGCTCATGGGACAGGCTCAAATCCCATGGGAAAATCCCCAACCTCAGCTCATCCCAGCTTCAGGACACAGTCCATGAAAGCTCAGACTCCAATATCTCCTTTATTTCATCTGCTTGGCCAATGCAGATGGATGACTCGCCGGGACATGGTGGGAATGGATTGGGCTGTTTCCTGCCTGTTCCATTGCTGATGGGAACAAGGACTGAGAAAACACAAGGAAAAGTCTGAAGACTTTTTCATCAGTGTCTTTTTAAAAACGATATTCTAGAATACAAAGACTCCAATTAACACAGGAATTCAGAAAGGGGGAAGGAGAGGAATTGTCTGCTAATGTAAGCAGGGAGACCAAGTGCTGAAACGTGAGATTCCTATAATTCAGTTATATTATGTTGAATAAATCTTAATCAGGACATAAAAATTAATAGGAAACACCTCAGACTGTGTTTTCAGCCAGGGAGATAAAAATAATGAATATACCAGAAATTGTAAAATTATGTCTCTCGTAACTTTAATAATGAAATATGTAAAAGCTGAAGTTAAAGAGTTGTAGGCTGAGCTACAACCCTTTGAGAACAAGTCTAAAAATGAACTCTTGGGCATGCCTGGAGTGTGCAGGGAGAGCTGAGGTGGCTGTGCAGGGCACAGAGGAGCAGTTGGTGGCAGCCCTGGGAGAACAAGGAGACCTTTGAGGACTTGGAGGTCCTGGTGTGGAGGTTCCCTCGTGGGCCTCACTTCCACAATTCAGCAACCAACAGGTATTTTTTGATTCACAGCAACTGTGAAACCCTTCACTTTTATATGGGGACCAACAGAACTTGAGGAGTGATCATGAGACATAAACTAAGCACTGGGACACCACATCTTGTATTTAGACAGACTCTCTCTGTAAATATGGAGACAAACAGTAGCACTGAGAGTCTCAAAGCTCTTGCCAGCCCATGCAGCCACCAGAAGGTCTTAGGAAAGGATGAAACTTTGGAGGTAAAAGTCACCAACCTCCATTTTTATAAATAATTAGCACTTTGTAGGGAGTTGCTTTCACCTAAGATCTAGAATTCTTTAAGAATACATTAAAACCAGAGTTAAAGGGACACTATGCCATCTAAATAAATCCAATTTATAAATATCTCCCAGCAATGGAAAAACTCAGGAATGAGAGGCGAACACTGATTTTCTCCTTCCCGGCCCCAGCTCCATGTTTTCAGGACTCTGTTTGGGATTATGTTTAGAACTGGAAAATCTCCATGAGAAAGAGCAGATGGCTGAGGCACTGATCCTGCCAGATGCTGATTTAGTCTGGACCCGATCCAGAAGAGCACTTTAGCTTTGGGCTTCACTTGCAGCACGGGGGTAACTCGGGAACGATCCTGTGCTCACAGGTATGCCAGGCTATGAACTGCAGCACCCAGCACCTTGCAGGACTGGACACTGAACCACCTGGAGCATCCCTGGAAACTGTAGGTGCAGCCCACTCCTGCGGCCACCAACCTCTGGAAGCCACACAGGTAAACCCACAGCCCCAGCAGAGCCGGGAGGCCCTGAATCCACAGAGATTCCCAGTGCTGGGTGATCCCAGTGCTGTTGGAAGGGGGAACAGGCAAGGAAGTGTAGCAGGAAGGTCTCCCCTCCTTCATTGGGGTTGGCAGCCCGGGAACTGCACGCTCTGGAAATCAGAGCAATGATCTGTGGCCCTGCAGGGCTCTGCATCACACACAGGGTCAGCTCCTGCTGCTGGGAGTGGGCACAGTGGGGCAGGACCAAGTGATCTCGAGTGTTTCATGAGCTCAGAGTCCTTATCAGCCTTCATTTCACAGGACCCCTCGCACTGAACCACTCACACTTTCTCAGGGCTGAGGGACACAAGCAGGGTTTTGACCCAAAAGCCTTGGGAGAGTTTTAAACAGGGTGTGTGACATCATTCCCAGAATCCCGGCGTTCATAAACAGCAGAGATCCGAGATGATCCCAGAGCTGGGGAATTCCAAGCATGCTAAGAATCCTCAGCAGCTTGAGAACCAAGCTTGGGCTCAGGATGAGCATTCCCTGACATCACCCTCAGAGCATCCCACGTACCTTTGTCCGATCCCCCTGCCTCACGGGGGTGTTTTCAATGCTCCTGATCCTGTTGCCCACGACCGTGTTCTCCCGAACCACAACTTTCTGCCCCTCGGGATTGCACCTGCAGGTGGAAGAGCAGAGGTGGTGGTCAAGGGAAGCAGGGAGGTGTCTTGGAATGAGAATGTCAGTCTTAGACAACAGTCTTAGGTCTTACAAACTCCTAAAAGCTGGAGTCTGTTACCTCTTTGTGAAACTCCTGCATCTCTTCCACCCAACATTTCAAAATTATTTATGAAGCAGCTTGACAGAGGCAACAAAGATCAGTTCACAACCTGCAATGAACCCCCCAGACTTTCCAGAGATTGAAAATAGAAGATAATGGACAGCTCATTAAATCACGTGAGTTTAATTGGGCTAGTATAAGTTATATTTCCAAATTCAAAATGCCAGTCACTCCAAACTGCAGGGAGGTGGATGTTGCTGAGTGGCTGGCTGTGTGCTCAGCTCCCAACAGGAAGTGTGGGCTGAGGGAGTGGAATGGATAAATACTGGGATAGAAGAGCAGAAGGCTCCTTTAACGTTGCACATCCCGCAGAAGACAGCTGTCAATCTCCAGTTTGGAATATGGGCAACGAGCATATTGAGTAACACGTCATGTGGGAAGGTCCGTCTGCACCATCCAGGGAAAAAGGCTCTCCCGTCTCCCTTAACCTGGAATGCCTGAGCAGAGACACAGCTCTTCTCTCTCCTAGGAATGCAAAGGCTCTGAGCCCACCACAGGGTTACAGGAGGTAAAATGAACACGGCCTTTTAAAGGTGCTGACCAAGGGCTGATGCTGCAGAAAACAAACCCATAAATCAGCCGAGCCTTTGCCAAACCCACACAAGGCACGGGGGCACCACCCTGGGTCAGGGGAGGGTTTAGAGCTCTCCAAAGAGCCTCATTAGAAGATGTCTCCGGGGACTTCCTGCAAGGCACAATCCTGTCCTGAGGATGAAGGGAAAAAACTCAAAGGAAGTCAATCACATCCCAGCCCTAAGGAACAATGATGGTGCTCAGGGACTCAAAGGGCACTGCTGAGGGGGAGAGAAAGAGAGAGAGAGGAAGTGAGACAACAGAAGGAAACGGGGGCTGTGTCATTTCCCACAGGAATCCTCCTCCAGCTTCTGCTGCAGAAAGATAAGGCTGCCCCTGGGGCCAGCAGAGGTAGAGCCACTCTGCAATTGTATTTAAATTGATAAGATCAGGGAGCCAGAGGGCTGGAACAAGGGTTATATGAGGTCCTTTGCCACCAGGTCACTGGTTTGAATCTGGTTTAATTCGGCATTCATGGCCAGTTCTCCCTCCAGAGACACAAAGATCTGGAAAACATTTGGGGTCATCTCTGTGGCTTTCCTAGAGGATGCAGGACCTGTTTCCATCTGCTGCTTCCACTCTGCTCTTGTTGAGCCCCTCCCAAGCAGCAGCCCCTGTGCTCCTGCTGCCCTGCAGTGCCAACAAAGCCAGCAAATGTCCGTGTTTATTCCCACGGGAGCAGTGTAACTATGGGATCCTCCCCTTGGGCAGGCACACGAGGTCACTCCCAGCCTGAGACTGGACCAACACCACTGTGCTGCAGCAGAGAACCTGGGAAAGGACTTTTCCTTGATTTTTCCCTGTCTCGCAGCTTTCCCTGTCTCATTCACAGCAATAGTGAGAGAATAAGGAGCTATCCAGCAATTTTCTACACCTGTCTTCCTTTTTTTTTTTAATGAATGGAAAACCTGATTTCATCCCTGTCATTGCAGGGAAGAGCTGGAGTGGTCAGAATTGTTACTCCTGGCTCCTGCATGTGCCCCGGGGCTACCAGGCAAGCAATGAGGCCTCTCTCTGCAGACCCCTCTTTGCAGCAGCAAAGGAAATGTCTCCTTCAGGCACATCTCCAAAGGTATCCTGGCTTTTCCCTGCCTCCTTCCTCCCTGGCAGCCCTGACCCGGTGACTTGCTGTGTGCTCACACCTCAGCCTCCAGCACAGAAGGGCTCCCAGTAGGACACAATTCCCTCTTCCAGCTTCTGGGACACAGATGCTGCCACAGGAGCCTGTGCTCAGTGAAGACAGCCCTCGGGAAGTGCCATAAATCCCATATGGATTTAAGGAAGCCGAGCCTTCAGCAGGTTTGTCTGGCAAGGCTTGGAGGGCATTTCTGGGTGTGTTAGCCCAGAAATCCTGCTGGTTTTCCTTTGTCAGCCACACAGGCAGCATCAGCAGGGCTGAGAAAAGGTCTTGGAATGTCAGAGGGGCATTGCTGGGCAAGGTAAGGAAAATCCAACGATCTTTAGTCACTCTAAACTTATTTAACACAATTCAGGTAATACACAAAGTGCACAAACGCAACCAGATGTCAGCCGGGCTCAGGACCCTGGAGATCTTCACCCTGCTTGTGATTTTAACTCAGATAAATAGGATGGAGTGGAGGGAAAAACTGACTTGAAACTCCCAACAATTCAGGAATGTGTTCATCCGTGGGAATGTCACTTACAGGGTGTCTGTGAGGCTGCAGGGCTGCCACTTCCACTCGATCCTGGGCTCGGGGTTCCCGCTGGCCGTGCACTGGATTTTCTGTTTGCTTCTCAATTCCACCCGCACAATCTTATCGAAATCAGTTTCCTTCTCATAGATCTTGGGTCTCTCTAAAGAAAAAAGAAAACACAAACAAATGAAAATGAGCAAATTTACATCCACGGTCGTGTTTCTAGAAAAGGTTTTGAAACTTTCTGCTGTGGGAAGTGATGATCCAGTGAGGCTCCTGATGTTGTGGGGAAATTCCCAGCAGTTCTGCCAATATTCATTCCCAGAGACAAGGGTGTTGGTCGTGGCATTTCAGAAAACACATTGCAATGCTACCACATTCACCCTAATCCCTCTCACGTGTTGCTGTGGACCTGCTGGAAAACTCATGCCATGGAACATTTCTAGGTCAGGGAGTGCGGGATCAGGATCAGTCCATGCACTGTGGGCAAAATGGGATTGGAGTGCTGATGTCACCTCCGGAGAGGAACCTTATCACAGCCACTGTGATCCTTTATACCTGAAACCTTTCCTTTTCTGTGTGTGTAACACGCACTGGATGGAGGGGAGAAGGAAGCAGGGAAGGAGTGGAGTGGAGAAAACACTTGTAGAGAAATGCCGAGAAATTCTCACCAACCACAAACCCATTAAAAATGTCGTGGCATTACTCACATCTGCAGGGGCTGCAAGATCACACCCTCGGACTGGAAATGTCTCAAGAGCAAACTTTCTGTGACACTTCCAGGGCTGCTCGTTGCCAGCAGGAAAGAAATGCTTTGTCCTGTCTCCTTCCAGCTCCCACGGGAAGGCACGAAAAGGAGGAATAACGGGAAAAAATCCCCAAAGCGACCTGAACTTTTCCTAACCTCGGCGAGGGTGGGTTTGGGTTTGGGGTGAAAGCACAGGCTCTTCCCTTGTGCAGACAGCTCTGCCCATCCCTGGCCATATCTCTTTGTCTGCTTCTCATAACAGGAAATCAAACAGATTTATTGGTGGGGTCCCTCCGTGGGACACCCCTGTGCAGCCAAGGGAGGCTGCTTTGCACCGAGGCCTTTTGACAAGTTGGGAAGTGAATGTAGATTAGATTTCTATTTTTTGGGTTAACTTATTTTTTCTGCTGTCAAGGAGGCCCCAGATATGTAAATATGAGCTACTGCCCACCTCATCAATCTTGAGCCCTTTCCCTCTTTTTTTTTTTAATAGTCCTTTTTTCCCTTCCAGCTCTCTTAGGAGAGGATTGACCAGGCTGATCCCGTGTTTTAGTGGGACTCTCACTTTGCATTTCTCATGGTCAGACTCTGAAAGATCTTCTGACCTCATCAGTGCATGAAAACACACCAGGCTTTCCTTCTCCACCCCATGGAAGTATTGACTGGAGTAGGTTCAGCCACATCCCATCCTGTCATAAAACATTGGCTGCTTTAAAGGACCTGCAGCAGGTCCTGATTAACATTTTCCTGAGAAACCCAAATGGTGGCCCCTGTTTGGTGCGGCTCTCGTTGAGCAAGAGGACTCCAAGTGCTTGGAGATTCCTGAGCAATTCACAGGACAAACCATTGGGACTAACCGTGAATTTCCTTGTAACTGGCATCTCATTTCCCATCAGTAAATTATTTCTGATCATAAAAATAATTCTGTAAAGCTCCCCGGAGGGAGAAGCACATTTTTTATTCTCTCGGACGTTTTTCTTTTCAGTCTCAAAGCCTGTGGTTTGACGTGTCTGGACTGACCTCAAAAGCGTGATTTTCACTTGGAGAAAGGCTCCAAGTTCAGTGTGAAAGGTCACAAAGTGTTATGTGAAAGGTTACTCGAGTGTTGTGGTTTTGGGGCTGTGAAAACACAGCTTTACACACTTGGGCAGGGGGACTGTGTGTGTGTGGGTTTGTGTGTGTGAAAGAGCAGGGGGGACGAGGGTTGATCACAGTCTTTTAATATCAGGAGATTTTTCTATATTCCTGGTTGACTGTCATTGAAATTGTCTTTTTAAAAAAGAAATAATAATTGAAACTCCCCCCAATTCTAATGAGAATGTACACGAGTGACAAACGAATCCCTCACTCCACAATTACGGCACTATTAAATACGACTCACGACCTCCAATGAGTCAAAATGATTCATCAATTGAAATAATCATTATTTATGATTAAGCAATGATTTTTTTTTTTTTTAAGTTCGAGGGGTTGGCTAAAAATGCCTCCCCATCTGTTCTGCCACAGTGCCTTTAACACAGAGTGGGGTGGGGCTGATTGTGGGCACCAACCCAGAGACTGAAGGGGCTTTTCCAGGTGTTTGTGTCCGTCCCCCTGCAGAGGCTGTGGCAGGGGTGGTGTCACCCTGCAGGTGACAGGGTGGGGACAGGGCCCTCCCACACGCCCCATGGGCTGCCCTGGCCCCAGAGGGTGTTGGCCCCTGCGAGTTTGTGGTGGGCAAAGCGGGGTCCTTCTACAGGGAATATTTCTTGGGATGAAAACTTTCCAACCCTCTGCCCACTGCCAAGGCCATTTCACCTCTGACTGTGCCCCCTGAAGGCAATGGAAGCTTTTCCATCCCCTTTGCTCGCTGCTGGGCCAAACCCTGTTGCCTCCACGGGTGATGGACACACCTTAACTGGTTTTTGTGGTGGGACCGGCCCTTTGGGTTTGCCCAGACCGGCTGGTCCCTCATGGGCTGGCACCTGCACAGTCCCCCCATCCAAGGCTCCCCTGATGAGGGGTTTTTATCCCAAATCCTGGGATTCCCGAGGGTGCACCCAGGAGTGTTCTCAGGTCAGTCCCTCCGTGCTCGGGCAGCGCTCTGCCCTGTCTGTGGTGTTTGCTCCCTCAGCAGCACAGGGAACTGTGCACAAACTCCCACCCCTGCTCAGCTGTGGGGAAGCCTTGGGGTACAAACCCATTTATAAGCACTGCCAGAGCAGATCTTTCCACACCCTTCCTTCCTTCTCTATCCCACTCCTTGCTTCCCCCTCCCTGCTCCCCAGGATCTGCCTGCCCCCTCCCAGCCTCCGCTCCCACCCCTTGCCCCTGGATCTCCCCAGGCTGAGCTTCCTCAAGCAGGAGCCAAACAACCCCTAAAGGCTCTCTGGTCCTGGGCTGCGTGTGGCAGCAGGGCTGTGCAGAAGGCTCTAAATGTATCCAAATAAATGGCTTTTCCCCCTCCCCGGTTTGACGTGTGATTGCGTGCCCGGCTCGCTTTGCAGAGGTGCGATTGCTGCTGTGGGAGCTGACCTGAATAACTAAACACTCGGCTGCTGCTGCTGCACTGGGAAATGCAATCAAAAAGCACTTCTGCTTACTGTAGGCTTCCAATTGATCAGCATTATGCAAATCTCACCTTCCTTTCTGGTGTTATCTGCAGTCTGTGGCATTAGGAGCAGATAATGTGCACGAGGATTAGGGCATTAACCCCTCTGCAGGATTCCCTGCAGGTGCCACGGGGGGGTTGTACACCTGCCACCCAAAGGAGCACCCGAATACAGAGGACAGCACAGAGAAAGTTTCTCTGCCTTTTCTAGAGAAGCTTTGCTCTACCTTCAGTGACCCCTGACTGAACTGCTGTTTGTGCACCTTCCCCACTACCATTTAAAGTGGCTTAAAAAATCTTTTCACATTAAGCACATCATTAAAAGGACACAGAGAGGCCAGTGAAGCATTAGTCTCAACCTTAGGTACTTTGCTGGACATGGGGCTTCATTAAAACCATTGATGGAGTCGCAATTTGTCTTCTATTTGTCTTTTCTGTTTCCCTAAAAACCAAAAAATAATTGCACGTGGGAGGCTTTCATCTGATGTTTGTGCAGTACTTAATGGAGATACAAGTGAATATTTTGTAAGGTAGAGAGGGAATTTAGGAGTGCAGGCTTGGACTGGGAAAGGGTGACATTTCCCCCAAAGTAAAAAAACCCAAAATGACAAAGCTGTCTGGGTTCACTTAACATTTCTTTTCTTTTCTATTAAAAGGAAAGAAAAAAATGCTTGAAATGACCTGAAAACACAACGTTTGTGTCAGATTGACCATCACCTTGTGTTTGACCCTGGCTGATTTTGTCTGGGACCATTTCTGGGGCTGGTTGGTGCTGGTTTGTGTTCTTCCCATAGCCCTGCACCCCGAGCTGCTCTCAGGTGTGTGCAGGGCACTGTCCCCACGGTGCCTCTGAGGAAACAGCCAAAGTGAGTGGCCCAAACCTTTCTGGGAGTCAACACCACGGCCAGGAATAGAATTAAGGTCGGGATTATCCCCTGCTGCCCTACTGTAACCCGCTGGAATGGGCTGGGAATGCCAGGGCTGGGAGCACATGGAGAGAACCAGGCCCTCGGATCCTGTAGGAACAGATTTTAAGGAAAATCTCAGGGCACTTGACCTGCCCCACAGGGAATTTTGGTGTTAAAATGGCAGTGCAGCTTGGTTTGGGTTTTCCTGACCTTGTGCTGTCGCTTCTGGATGCCTCTGTCTTCCCTCTTTCCCACTGCTGTCCCAGAGCTGTCATTCACCCCCAATGCAGCTTTGGGGCAAAAAAAGGGGTTTTCTCTTGTCTGTCTCTCCCCATCTTATTTTTTTCAGAGAGTTCAAAAGCCAATGGCTAACGATGAACTGCACCATTTTAAGCCGAGTGGGCAGTTTTCTAGGATTTCTGTCCCTGTCCCCTTTTCCTGCTTTCCAGAGGAGAAGAATCAGTGCCTGTACCTGCAGCCTGGGCTGAGGGACAGCGTGGGAAGCACGTGCTGCCACTTCCCCCCTCTCTGGGTGCCGGGGGCTGTCAGGCAGAGATTGCTGCTGCACAGCCCTGAGCCGAATGCTTCGGATCTTCCTGGCAAACTCCAGCTGGCTCCCACCTTCCTCTTCCTAAAATTGCTTTGGCTACTTCCAGCGAAATGAAAATAGCTCATCTGACTTTTTCATTAGGGGCTCTCCCGGGAGCTGCAAGTGTGCAGGGTTTGAGTGATGTCAGGGAGAGAACTCTCCAGGATTTGCTCATCACTGGTGTGCGGGAAAGGGTCGCTGCGGCCTCCTCGGGCTGCTGCATTTTTTCTTTCATACATTTCCCAGGAAAAGTTGTTTTTCTCCTGCCCGTGCCTGAGAACTGAGGCTGGAAGCAGGGACTGGAGCACCGTGTCCCGCATCCACGGGCCACAGGCGTCGCTGCCAGAACCCCAGGGGGAAAGCAAAGCCGTGGATTTGGGGAGGAACACGTTGGAACAGCGGTCGGATGGGGTTTGTTTTGGGATTTCGAGTTTGCTCGGCTGGCCCAGGAGGTGGAAAATGAGATTTGCTATTTTGACTTTCCCTGAGTGGCTCATCCATCCTCCAAGGAGCTGGGCAGGAGCTGGATGTGCTACACCAAGGAAACCCAGGCCAGGCAGGACACCGGGGAAGGGCCAGCATTTGTGGGGCTCAGTCCTTCAGCCTGAACATCACTAATAAGTGAAATAATAATCCAAAGAAATTCTTCTTTCTCACAGTGTTCAGCTCAGAGACTTCAGTGGCCCTTCCACACACAAGGGCCTGGGGGACTGTCCCCTGTGTCCTGCACTGGCTTTGGCTGAGATCCCCCACTCTGAGAGCTCTTTCCCTCTTTCCCTGGCACAGCCCAAGTGCATTCACCTCATCCTCCAGGCTCCTGTCCCTCTCACACTGCCCTGGCCCTGGAGGAGGCGATGGGGTTTTGTTCACATGGATCACCACATATTTATTGGCTTTTCTGGAGGTCACTGGGGACTCCTTTGATTCATCCCTTGCAAGCCAAGGAAGGTCAGGCACAGAATTGCCTTTGCCTTTGATTTTTAAACCAAAATATGAAGAGCTGGCCTGAGCACAGAGGAGGGCAACGTGTGCATCCTTCAGTGCTGTGGAGCTGCTTGTCCCTGGGAACAAAGTGAGGAGTAGCCAGGACCCCTCTGACACAGCAAGGAGCACATGGCACTGCACACGTGAATCCTCATGCACCCCTCTCATTCCAGCCCTTCCTGGGAGAGGGGGAATTCACCAGGAGCCAGTGAGTTTCTGCTGTTTCTAGCACTTAATCCTGCTTTTCTTACAGACACAGCACCAGCTTGGGGGATCAAGGACTCCACAAGGGAATGTAACTTCAACTGGCTGGAGCAGCTGGAACCCACAGCAATATTTGCTGGAAGAGCCTTGAGGGAGCACAGGAGAGAAACTTTGGGACAAAGCAGAAAGGCAGAGCAGTGAGGGAGGTTTTTCAGCCCACGCTTGAATCAACTCGTGCTTCAGTGCTCTCCTCACTCCCTGTGTGGTGGCCAGAGCCCGCTGGCTGCTCCAGAGGGGCTCAGCAGGAACCCTGATGGACACGGATGCCTTGGACAAGGGTGAGGATGAAACACTGTCTGCCTGCCCAGAAATAGGTTGGAGGGGGTTGTTGATGTTTTGTTCCCAAACTGCTCTGCAGTCCAGCCCGGAATTACTCTTTTCTCCCGCATTTCTCCTTCTTGGCCGGCTCAAATATTCAGCCACCAGCTGTTTGCTAGGATTGTTCCTTCTCCTTGCTCCCTCCCTTCCAAATTCTTCAGGACATTATTTTCCTGAAGCTTTTCTCAATAAGAATTTAATCAAACAAAACAAAACCACAGCAACCCGCCGCTTCTTGGACAGTGTTTGATGTGTAAATATGTAAAGAAGGAGTGTTTTGAAAATGCAATCAGCTACCTCCTGGGGACTCCAGTCCTACAATGAGCCAAGGTGACTCCACACGGAGATATGTGCTCCTGCAAGATTAAATTCCAGCTGCAGTGGGAGCAGGGGTGACCACAGGCACAGCTAAGCCACTTCTTAAAGTGACATTTTTGGAATAGCAGCACGATTCTCCTCCAGGCCAGGCAGCTCCTTGCTGTCCCTTGTTCTCTCAGTTCCCACCCCGCAGCTCTGGAGTTATTTGCCCATTTTGCTCCCTCTCAACTTGATCCCTCTGCAGGTACTCCTCGGTTTTATGGCCGAATCAAACTGTGGGGGAAACAGCTCCCAGTGTTTTCCTCATTTCCACGGAGCACAACACCCTGTGCATACAGCGGGGCAGAGCTCTGTGGTTGCTCCCAGTTCAGTATCCAGGAGGTGACTCCAGGGAAACCTGCAGCAGGGCAGGTCAGGAGAGACACTGCCCACAGGGCGCAGGCAGGGCACTGCTGGTCTTGCTCTCACCCTGCCTGAGGGTTCTCCTCTGCTGCCGTTGTCACTGAGTAAAACACAGTGACAGAAATGCAGAAATGAATACAGTGCAATTTGAGGGATGAGTCCTGCTGCTGTTTATACCTTGTTGGTGACAAACAATTCACAAGGCTATGAACTCCTACCTTCCTCTACACCGAGCCCAAATACGCAGCTGATGGCTTTGTCACAGCAGGCTGAGTGCCAGCTGAGGACCTGTGGCACATCCGTGATGGATTATTGTGAGGAGGCTCTCAGAGGAGGGGGCTGTGCTGATCATTTCTGCGCTGTAGCATCCCCTCAAAGCGACAGAAAACATTCAAATGACATTTATCTCCCCGTGCCAGAGTCTGGTTATGTAATTTCACCTCTTCTTTTTAACAGTGTGGATCAGAACTCGCACGGATGCACCTCTGAAAGGAAAGGCTGGCCCTGGTTTGTGGGAGCAGCGCTGTTACTCAAACAGAAATGTTCTCCTCACTCTCAGGGTGAGGTGCTGGTTTTTACTCAGCAGGAGCTTTATCAGGTGCTCAGCTGCTGCAGGCTCCACCTTTCAGACACCGTGCAAGACTGATACTCCAACCCCTGCGTGCACTTGAAGCCCAAGAGGATTTTTCCATCAACTCCACTAATCCCCGTGTTCAAATTCCAGCTTTGGTAACTGCAGGCTGCCCATGGTTCTAAGCAGAGACATTCATTAATCACACCCCCAGCTCAGAGGTGCTTTTTTGCAGTGGTGGGCAGGGTAATCCCTGCAGAAAGGGGCTGCAAGGGGTGTTTGGGTCTCCTTCTCGTGTCTAAGAGTCTGCTGAAAGTCCAAGCAGTTCAATCTGTTCAGGTGTGATACCAAGAGATCAGTCCTGATGGCTGGAGATAAAGTGCCAGGTTATTTGTGGAGAGTTAAGAGAAAAATTCCAGTCTGCTTTCAGTTTGGAGCTTCAGAGTGCACTTGAAAGCAAAGCAAAGCAAAGGATGCCCAGATCTGAAGGAGCAGCCCCTGCACTCTGAGGGGAAGCACAAGAGCAAGGGCAGTTTGCTGCTCTTGGAGAGGCTTCAAGAGCCAAATTTGCCCTTTTTGGTCTCTACCCACACGAATGTCAGTGAAATGAGTCTCTCCTGGGCCCAGTGCTTCACACGCAGCAGCCAGGGTGGTGCTGCAGGGGAGAGCCTGGCAGGGATGGCAGAATTCCCTGGCTGTTGTGTGCCAGCCCTGCTGCAGCCAAGGCAAACACCCCCGTTGTGTGCAGCCTCCAGCCTCCACCCACGGCTCTCCCGGGCAGGTGTTTCCCTGGCCTGCTCCCATTCCTTGTCTTTCTGTCACCACCAAAGACTCACTTGCTGTGCCTTTTTCCTGTGCCTCACCGTGGGACAATTTCTCCTCCAGCTCTGCAGGCTCTTGAGCAATGCGGGGTTTGCAATTAAATAATTATTGCCGATGGAGGCTTTGCTGGGCTTGGAAAGACTTTGCTGACCCCTTGGAAAGGCTGAGGATGAGCAGCACTGTGTGGGAGAGATGGGATGCCCCAGTCCTGGCCACACCATGGAGATGAAAGGCTCGTGCTGCACTGAAGAGCCTGGGAGGGTTTAATCCTGAAATAGCATCTTGCTGATAGAAAAAGGCTCTGTTTGTTTTTTTGTTGCCTATTTGGGGAACGGCTGCTCCTCGAGGAAACGCTCTCTTCTGCACGCAAACACCAATATTTACCTTGACAAGATAGTTTATTATCGTTCTTCATTTTCCCTTCCTTTGAACGCTTCCGTTCTCCGAACAGGCAAAACCATTGTGCAGAAAAACAATCTCCAGTGAGCAAACCACGCAGCTTAACACATCCCTCCTCCTCAGCTGAGCTGCAGGACCTCACCATCAGCATGTTCTGGGCTCCCTCCACCCCTAAATCACATTAGTTTATGTCATATTGAAGGGGTTTTAAGCTACCATATCTTATTTGGGTTTTTTAATAGGCCAGATGTGCCTGAGTGACAAGGTCTCCATTTTTTAGGCATTATTCCTTTCTGAGAGGTGAAATGAGAAAAACACAGCTGCTGGGAGTGACATGGTGCAACAATACGTAAGTATATAAAAAATGGACAATTGAGAATATTTTTAGGTGCAAAGAGGGCAAGGAGAGAAGAACTCACCACAGAAGAGAAAGCAAACCTGTCTCAATAACTCTGCCTCACTGCCCGAGTGATCCTTGGGAAAAAAGGGCAGCAGAACTAACTTTTGCTGAACTCCTGCTTGGCCTCCTAATTCCATCTCTGTTGCCAAATTCAATGGATTAAAAGAGGCAGTGGATGTGCAAAGAGACAATGTGGCTCTGTCCTCCATTATCCCGGCAAGGGAGGTGAATAAATGGCATTCCAATATCTATTTTCCCTCCATGGCAAGTGAACCCGCTTCAGTGCACACCGTGGTTTTCTCCAGGTTCCCCTGAACACGAACCTGTCTCTCAAGTGCTCCCAGCAGACGAGTGACAGAGCAGAAAATACAGACTTGGAAAGTGCATCTGGAGCAGGATGATGGACAGACACAAAAGCCAGGGCAGCTTCTCCAGTTCCTTCCCCAGCCCCACCGGGACCCTTCCTGTCCCAGCAGACGTTCCCCAGAGCTTTGCCCAAGCCGGTTTTTCATCTCAAGGGATAAAACTCCCAGCACTTCTCTTGGGAAACCGTGCCCCTCGTTCTAAGACCTCATTACTCTGTATCCTCCCAAACTCCTATTAAACGTGACGTTTGTGCTCTTCCCGGCCATTCCCGCTTCCCCGCGCGGAGCCGCTGTGCCGGCACACGGAGCTGGGGCTGTGGGAGGGGCAGCGTCCCAGGGGAAGGGACTCCAATGACCCAATGTCCCACTGATTCCTCGGAGCAGCTCCCACTCTGCTGCTGCCGTTCCACGTGTGGGGAAATGAGGGGTTCGCTGGGAATCTCTGTGCCTCGGCTCTGACCAGCTAAACAGCGGGAAGTGTCACCCGTTCCTGCTGGCTGGCACAGCAGGATCACACAGAACGGGATAAATAAACCAGTCCTTACCTGTCACCACCAGCTGCATGGTGAGGTTCTCGTAGAGGCCGTACTTGGGGTTGCTCAGGACTATGGTGTAGTTCCCAGCGTGTCTGGGCCTCACGTCTCGGATTCCCAGCCGGTATTTCAGTGGATCCGGCTCGTAACAGGTGTGGTTGTCCTTGATCAGTTTGCCATCCTTGTACCTGTGTGGGAAATCCCATCAAGGCTCATCACGTCCTTGTTATCCCTCAGAAATCCTGTCAGCCACATTAGGAGGGTAAAGGGTCATCCCTGGGAACCATCAAGGGAAATGTAGCTCGAGAATCACTGCTTGGGTTGGATAGTTATTCCTATTATCCTTCCACACTAAAGCTGATTTGCATCTCCAGTGCTGTGGGATTGATTCACTCCACACAGGAAAGAGATGTTTGATTGGCTCTGAGTGAACAGTGCCTCTCACACACTCAACGATGCTCTAAATGCCCCCCAATTAAGCTGGATGGGCAATACCAAGTGTGGGAAATCACAGATTAGCAAAATGTTTGTCACCAGTTTTAGAGGAAGACATGAATTAAGCAGAATTTTGTCTCTCAGAATGTCTATGTGAGCCTTTACTGTTTCTGAAAAGGTTCAAGTCTGTGACCTGGAGAAGGATGGTCAATAGGGAGGTCAGGGAGGAATTCCCAGCATGGAATATTCCCTAAGGGTAGGAGAGCAGCATCTGCACGAGCAGGCCCCTCTTCACTGCTGACCCCACAGGCAGGTTTGGGTTAGGATCAGGAAACAGGCCAGACTTTGCCACACACGGAGCTTTGGGCTTGGTGGAAGAAGAAGCTGGGGCATCTCCTACTGCTTGAGGATGCTGGAAACTTCCTTTGCAGTCACTAAAACAACCATCCCGAGAGACCTCCAGCATCAACAGCTGGGGCTGAGAGGGGGGGCAGCTCCGGTGGTCCCAGGCAGCCACCAAAGGGCTCCACGCTGAGCCCGGGAACAAAGACCTGGCAGGGAGAAGGGGTCGGTCCCCACCTCGACTCCCAAAACATCCCCAGCCCTAAATCACAGCAGCAATTACAAACACCTCCTGGCAGCATCATTTCAGGGATTTGACAGTTATTAGAGGATTTCATGTTATTTCACTGCTAATAAAATGCAGCAAGGCCAGCCCTGAGCAGCCTCTTGCTGCCTGCCAGGCTCTCAGCCAGCCAGGGACGGGTGCTCCAGGGAAATGCCACCTTCTCTGCCAGGACAGGCACCCCCTGCCCGCTGCCCCACGGGATTTAATGCACTTAAAGGTGCAATTAAAGGCATTGGAGGGGCTTGTTAAAGACCCCTGGCAGAACAAAGCATAGGAAAGCAGCAGGAGAGAGGACAAGTGAGGAAAGAGAGGCACAAATGTCTCCCGGAGTTGCTGCCGTGGTGCCCCTCCTGTTTGCAGATCCCTGCTCCTGGTGGAGCCTTTAGTTTGCTCAGGAGGATTCACTGCACTGGCTGCAGGGATCTGCTGGTACAGGATTGGAGGAAATGATTTAAATGTTCTGAAGAGAAACAATTTGTGAGGTTGAAAATCCATCCTTTTCCTGTTCTCCCTTGCCTCCCTGCAGACTGACCACCACTGGTGGGGGTAAGCGGGCAACCCCGAGAGCTTTCTCCTGGAATCTCCCAAACATTTCTGTGTCCAGGGTAAAGGAGACACACATTTTTCCTGGAGGGACCTTTCTTGTATGGATAGGAGAGAAAAATACCTTGGGAATGAGGCATGGCTTGCCCAGCTTCTCCCAGAGCCCAGAGCAGAGTCCCATCTCCTCAGCTGAACTCAGCCCACAGCTCTGAGCATTCCCAGCTCCCACCCCTTCCCTGTGTGGTAAGGATCTACTCCGGACAGGATCCAGGAAGGAGGTCAGCTATTCCTGGTGTGGATGAGGTACTCACCAGGTGACAGTGGGCCGAGGGAAGGCGTCCACCTTTGCAGCCAATTTCAGGGACTTGTGTCCCGAGGGGATCTCGTAGTAAGGCCCTTTCTTGTGTGACACCGTGATGTAAGGTTTTTCTGGGAAGAGAAAGGGGTGGGAAAGACATGGAATGGCAGCTCTGCCACAGGACAGAGCTCACACCTGTGAACTGCTCTGTTCCCACCTGGAATTTTTGCCAGTCCAGACCTGCAGAGCTGCAGAGAACCAAATGGAACAACAGGCTGTCCCCTCAGCTCCTCTGTGCTGTGCAGCCGCAGCCAGGAGGGGCTGTGTCCATGGGAAGGGTTTTATATGGGAAGCAGGGAATATGCACCTGAATTGCCCCGGGATCAGTGTGGGAAATGCCTGGGGTATCTCCTGTCCTTGTGGACCCAGCAGGAGACATTTTCCAGGGCCTCAGCAACCACACTTGGTGCCAGCTTTTTCAAAACAGTTCTGCTCCCTCAGACACCACAGAATCCCAGGATGGTTTGGGTTGGAAGGGAACTTAAAGCCCATCCAGTCCCACCCCCTGCCATGGGCAGGGACACCTTCCACTAGCCCAGGGTGCTCCAAGCCCTGTCCAACCTGGCCTTGGACACTTCCAGGAATCCAGAGGCAGCCACAGCTTCTCTGGGCAACCTGTGGGGAGGTTTCCAACCTCGCAGGGAGGAAATCCTTCCCAATATCCCATCTAAATCTACCTCTTGAACATATTTGAAGACAAAATGCTGGGTGCTGACTCTCACTGACCGATGAGAGGCTACAGGTGAATAACACTTGGGTTTTACCTGGTCTAATTTCTCCCTCAAGCCCTTTCCATCCCCAGGTTTATCATCCTGGCATTATCCTTGGAGCTGCTCCCTGGCCAGCACTCACCGTACACCGTGACGGTGACGTTGGCCTCCAGCCGGGTGGCGTTGAACGTCCTGCAGATGTACAGGCCCCCGTCCCGCGCCGTGACGTTCTCGATGGTCAGGCTGCTGCCCACCTTGTACACCACGTCCCCCTGGTCCATGGCCCTGCGGGGGTGAGGGTGCTGGGGGGCACAGAAAAGAGGGTCAAAAAGCGGCACAAACCCCGTTGTTTTGTTTACCCTTTCCAAGTCTGCCAGAAGAGAAAAGCGGTGATCAGTGTCAAAATGAGCCCATCTCTCCATCCATGGAATAAATAATAGAAAAGACAAATCACTGGAATAAATAATAGAAAAGACAAATCAGCAGGGAGAGCTCCTGTGTGAAGTTTCATTATCAGGTGTAATAAGAGTGGAAATGTGGTGCTTCTGCACTGAAATCCGGGCAGGCAGGTAAATAAAGGGCTGCATCACAGCCCAGCCCTTCTCCAGGACCGAATCCCAAGGATCTCAGGGCAAAACTGCGGCAGGGTCAGAGCCGTGCTCTGAGGTTTTGGTTTTGGGGTTTTTTAAAATTTGGTTTGGTCACAGTCAGTATTTTTTCTGTATTAAAAACCTCCTGCTTTCTAAAAGAAATCTATTATGACAGAAATATAATCTGTTGTGACAGCCGAGTGCCAATGCAAATTCCTGAAGAATTTTAGAAAGCATTATCGCTTTTGATAGGATTTTTGATCCCAGAGATTTGGCCAAGAAATTTTACATTTATAATGTTAGAAACATAAGGAGGGTTCATAGGCAAACAACTCCCTTCCAAAATATGGGGTTCAAGAAACAAAATTCAGTAACATTGTAGTGCTTGCACTTGTATAAATTTTATTTAACCTACTATTTTCTGTAGTTTCTTCACCAAAACAAACCCAGACATCCTTTCTTTAAGTAAACACATTAAATCAAAATTAATGAATTTTTAGGAATCACATTTTATACCTTCCCAAGAGGCTCAGATGCTTGTTTGAAATGTGTATTTTGCCAAAATAAAAAGGAAAAACCCACAGTCATTTTAATGCTCAGCACCAAACAGAGCCATGAGTAGAATCTCAGCTAAGTGAACTGATTTGGGCAACACCCCCTCTGTTTTTCCTGAGGAGAACCGAGAGGGTTTGGTACCTCCAAAGCTCAGTCCCTTCCACGTCTCTACTTCCAGTCTGGCACTTTTGGATTGCATTGCACAGAAAGCTCGACACCCTACACTCAGAATTCAGATTTCCTTCTTTGGGGATGATTTCTGCAGGTACAACTGTCTTTTGTTTTGCTTTTTCCTACTTCATAGATACCAAAAGGGATGAGCAGATTGACAGCTCACCACCCACACGGCTGCCTGTGAGACTTGTCACTGTGAGACAGGATGGAAGGAATGAGGGAATTTTTCTTCCCAAGAAGAAGCAAACACTCCTGGCTTGTCTTGCCAGGGTTTATTTAGCCTGAGCTTTGCAGTTTAACCTGCAGGTTCAGGAAGCACAGAGGAGTTTGGGGCTCATCCAAACAAAAGTGCAATCAGGGATAGGCTTACAGATGGTTGGATAATTTTGGAGTAAGTAATAATCAGGTTTTCTCAGTTCTGTGGATTTTGGGAAGGGGCAATCCAGGATTTCCATGCACTCACTGTGCCACGGGGGCAGGTCCAGATGAACTCGATGCGCCCGTTGATGAAGGTCTCTGCTTGGCATTCCAGATGGAGAGTTTCTCCAACCAGCAGCTTTTTGGGAGTTGCTTTCAGGGCCAGGTTCTGTATTCTGCCCTCTGGAACGGAAGAGGCAAAGGTGTGACCACCAGCACATCAGTGCAGGGTGGAATCCATGGGCTGATCCCTGATCCCAGGGACACAGCCACTCGGGAATGACTGCCCTTGTATTTGTATTTGCCATGCTTCGCTCCAACCCTCCCCCATCAGCCCCACACAAAAGAGTTCCCAAAGGTCACTCATCCTTTGAGGGCCTCAACCTGAGAGGATCCACTTCTGGATGTGTTTCTCCTGCCCTCTTCTGATCAGCTCCCTTTCCTTTCCGAATGGGATCCCCAAATCTTGGTCTTACATGTTTATCAATGCCTTAAATACATCAGCTCTGAAGTTTCCTCGTGTTTTTGGTGCCCAACACACACCTGACCACTGACAGTAACACATAATAAAGGGATTACCCGTGTCCCTTTGGGCTGCAGAGGGATTACCTAAGAGGTTTTGGGGGTTTGCATTCATGATTTTAGTAAAAAATTACTCCACCAATGCAAAAGAGAAGAGAAAGAGAGAGATTTAGAGGACTTTTATTTGGCTGCCATTCAAATTTACGAGCCTGTTGTTTGAAGCTGAGTGCTGGTTGTATAGAAGGATGCCGTGATCTAATGGGAATGAAGTCATGGTAAATATAAGATATATGAGGAGATAAAGAACATACGTTGAAAACAAAGGTAAAATAAATTCTAATTGGTTTCTTATAAATGCCCAGCACTCAAAAATTTAATGTTTAGTTGCTTCAAATTCAGATTTTAATTATGAGCTGAAGCTCAGCTGTAAATACAAGGGAAATGGTGTAGTAAAACACCAAGAGAAAATATATAAAAAAGCAAAGGTTGAATTAGCAGTGTAGTGAGATTTTTATGCGATGATCACAGGAGTTTAATGACCAGAAGCAAAAAGAAAGCTGCTGTTTGGTTTATCCTGAACCGGCGCTTGTTTTAATGTAAATACAGCTCAATCCAAGCAAACAAAGCCTTGGTGGGGTTTGAATAAAACACTCCTGTTTTGTACCACCTCAACACTTGGTGATTTTTCAAAACCAGGAGTGGCCCCCATCCAAGTTCTATTGAATAGGGAAAAAAAAGGAAGAATGAGTTTACTTTTAACATTCCAGCTTGGACTCGCTGCGGATCCATCCCAGTGAGATACATCAAACAGAACCGAGGCTACCCAAGAAATGCTGTTTGGGGGCTCAGCGTGGAACGGAGCCCCCGAGGGGGTCCCTGGGCAGGCAGTGGCCACTCACCCAGTCTCTGGGCCAGGTAGTAGGAGTTGAACACGCTCCCGTTGACGTTGGCCGAGCACGTGAGGAGTCCCGAGTACACAAAGGAGTGGGAGGGGATGACAAAGCCTCTCCTGGGGTCCCACTCCATCCTCTTGAAGTTGATCTCTGCAGAGGAGGGGTACTGGAAGGGAACGGACAAGGAGTGAGGATTCCTCGGAGCGTGGAGCCAGGGCTGCTCTGCGCTGGGGGCAGGGCAGGGCTTTGAGCTTCCCGAGGGTTTGGTGGTCTCAGTCCACACAGATCTTAGGAAACAGCAACCTGAGCAAATGAAAAAGCCCTCCCTAAGGTGGGACTGTGTTTGGAATCCAACACTTGGGCATCCTAATGGGGTTTTTGATCCAGGAGCCTCAGTCCTCTCAGGTCTCATGCGTGTGACCCATGTAGCTCCCATTTCCCTCATCTCTTTTCTGGAAATAATTATTCCAACCCTATATGGATTTTGGAGGGTAATCTCTTTGGAGGTGTTTCCTCCCAATGCCACCTGTAGCTACCACACATTTTCCTGGGATCTCACAGTAGTTTGAAAATGTGTGTGAAGTGAGACCCCCCCCAAAATCAGAATTGTTCACGTCACTAACTCAGCTGACAGCAGTTATCTCCAAGCTCTGGCCTGTGGCCACTCATCAGATTCCCTCTAGACCACAGAAAAGGGGGAGACACTCTCAGAGCACCCCATGGATTTCCATGGAAGCAGCCTGGGTGACTTATGAGGGTAAATCACAGGATGGCAGAAATAAGGGCCATTTTTTGTCCTAAATTAATAAATACTTGTAATGTTCCGAGATCCTTGAAGAAACACTCTCTATAAATTCTGCTTAAGAGGAAGAAGTGAGAATAAAAGAGGCAAATGTGGAAAATAAACTAGAGCAAAAATTCATTTAGTAAGAATGGACCCTCCTCCATCTACCCTGGGACAGCACCAGTGTCCAGCAGGTTGGCTTTTGTTGGTGGGAATAATTAGTTAATATTTATTATTAACACACAGGGAAACCCTCTATTTGCTAGAAAAAATGCAATTTACTTTCCAATAATTTTGAAAATCCTGGGTTATAATGTAGCAAAGAAATGTGTGAACATGTGTTCCCAGCAGGACACAGGAGGGCTCTTTAGGACTGAGGATGCTCTGTGGGAATGTTGAGATCACTGCCCAGAAATGAAGGGTTTGGGGAAACCTCAGTGTGCCTGCAGTTACCACTGGCTAATTAACTTTATTTGCTTTTCCCTCCTCCTCCTCATATCCTGGCTGCTCAAAGGTGAGGCAAGTGGAGGTTTTCCTCTTCAGACAGACCTTGGTTTAGTTTTTGGAGCTGACCATGGAACTGAAAGCAGGAATTTCATCACCAATGGAACAGTTTTGCTCCTATTCCTGCTGTAAGGCCATGTGCAATTCCTGTTTGTCTCCCAACAACCAGGACTCTGCTTTGGCAGTGCAGCTTCAATTGGATTTTCAATAATACTCCAGTTCCACGGAACTTGCAGCTTCAGGCTCTGGGTACACGAGTGACCAGGCTGGCTTTGGGTTGGGTCGATTGCTCCATTTCCAGCATGGACCAAACCCAAAGGAATTCTGGCTGAGGGGCTGGGGATGTGTGGGGAAGGAGGGACAACAAGACAATTGCTGTCTTTAGGAGCAGCAGCTCTTCTGCCAGCAGTAGGAAACAAGGATTTCTTGTAAATGCTTTTGAAATAATCAAGCTGTGGCATCTCTGTTAAGAACCATTAGGAAAAATAAGACAAATTACAGAAAGAGATCTGAGACCTGGGGCTTAATCCTGCCTTAGCACTCATGAAGGTCAGAGCTGGAAGTGGCAAATGCACACTGAACCACATCGGTGACTAAACAGATCTGACAAGAATGAAAAGGCTTTTTTTTTGCCCAGAATTAAAATCACGTTAAGCAAAATTAAAAGTCTGAGTTGTGTGTCTTAGCGTGAGTTTATTAATAACAAAATGATTTATTGAGTTAGCTGGGGTCTGCTTAGTATTAGCAAGAGGCACCTTTCCCTGTGCATATTTAAAGAGACTGCAATGATTTTAAAGTATAATGGTAACATAAGGAACTTAATTTACGGTGGCAAAGAGTGCATTTTCTGCAAGAATAATAAAACGTGATCAAGCTGAACTTCAGGCTTTGGCAGCTCCGCTCCCAATGGCCGGGGGAAGGAAAAATAACCCTGCTCAGGAGGCCCTTTTCAACACCACCCACAGATGAAATATCTTCATAAAATATTCACAAATACCTATTTAAACAATCAAACACAAAGCGTCAGCGCTGCTCGAAGGAAGGCACCGTGGCTTTCCTCCCTTTGAAGCGCGTCGTCTCCCGGAGATTAAATTTGGACGGAGAGGATGTTCTAAATTTGTCTGATGGCCTTACCCAGCTCTCCTCCCCCATCCCCACCTCCGCCCGTCTCCCGCCCCACTTCCTCCCGGCGCGGGAAGCCGCCACCTTGGCTCCACGGGGCGCTCTGGAATTCCCAACCGGGCCCCTTCCCGTGGCTGGATCCCGGAGCCGCCGCGCGCTTCCCAACGCGCCCGCAGAGCCTTTCCCAGCCCACAGAGCCTTCCTTTGGAGCTGCCTCCCTGCCCTGCCCTCCGGCTGCTCCGCCTTGGAGGGGGACATCTTTTGGGACAACTTTTTGGGCAATTCCAAAGGGGAATTTCAGTGGAGATTACATTCCAGCGGCAAGGGTGCAGTTTGTGTTTGGAGAGGTGACCGGGAGAGAATTGAGCCGGCGGGCAGGAAGAGCTGGGCTCATAAATAAGGGAATAAATGTGGAAATGGGGGTTCCAAGGCCAGCCTGAGGCTCACGTGGCTGTGCCGGAGTCAGCAGCGCTGCTCCAGCCGGGAATTTGATGGAAGCAGGCTAAAATAAGATGGGGATGTTTCATTTTTATAGCCGAGGAGGGGAGGTGGTAACACTGAGCCAGGCTAAAGTGGTAACTGGAGAGGAGCCTCGTTCCCCCCTTTTAATCCCTGCTGACAACATTTAAAAACAGAGATCTGCCAGAGCAATAAGGCCCCTGCTGCCCCTCTGCACCTCTACAGGGAACATGCCATTCCAGGAGCTGGAATGCTGTCCCAGACCCCCATGGTGCTGCCTCCCAGGAGAAGGGGACATTCAAGACATGGAACTGCCACGAGGAGCAGAGGTGCTCAGACCCCTCTCTGCCATGTCCAGAACAGCCTCATCCCTCACAGCCCCTCCAGGACAGGCTGGAAAAGGGGCACAGGTTGAGCTCCTGTTCCCAGTAGGATTTCCCAAGCCTTCAGCCTGAAGGGGGAAGGGAAAGGCACAGAACTTCCGGGGTGAAACACAGGACTGGGGCCAGGAAACCTGTTCCTCACTCCACCACAGGCTACTCTGGAGAGCAGTTCAAAAGCCCTTTAAATAAGTGACTCCATCGACTGAGCAAGCCCCAGACCTTAAATTTCCATTTTTATTATCCCAAACAGCCTTGGCCTCCACAGCCTGTGCTGTAACCTTGACATTCAGGTGGAACCGCTGCCAAAGGGATGGATGCCGGAGCCATCTATTCCCAAGGCTGAAACTTGGTTTCAATCAATGCAACGAAGCAAAAATGGGCAACTGTTCTGAGGAGGTTCAAGGTGTAAAAGAGAAGCTTTCATGAGGCAGCCAGGTGTTATGAAAGAATTCTGAAGGAAAATAGTGCTTTATCATCTACTTTTGCCAATTTATGGGGGAAAATCAAGCCACAGGATGAGAAAAATACACAATAAAGTCATCAGTTACCTGGGTGAGCTTAGGCCTGATGTCTGGCGAGGTCACTCGGCAGGGCACAACCACGGTTTTCTTGTCATCCACAATGTAGATGATTTCGGGGTGTTCCGGGTGGATCTCCACGAATGGATTCTTGTAGTCTGCAGGGAAAAGAGCATTGGTTTGGAAAACTGCTCAGTCACTGGAAGGGCGCTGCAGTGTGAGCCCTGAGCTGCCCAGCAAGGCTCCCTGGAGGGTGTGACAGGACATCCAGGGATATCCTGCTGGTTTGCCGGTGCCGGTGGCACACAGGGATTGGAGCCGATGGGAAGGGTTGGGATCTGACCCCAAAAATTGCCCAGAATTGCCCAGAAGTCCACAGACTACCAACCCCAGATGCCAGTGCCACTTCTGGATCTTTGGAGCCCTCCTGTCCATCATCTGGGGATATCAACGTGCATTTCCTGACTGTTTGCTCCATTTGCCCAAGGAATGTCATGGAAATACGGAAGCGCTGTCACTTGGAATGAACCTTCAAAGCATCAGCTCGGTGCAGTGCTGGAGTTCCTTTGCTCCACAGCCCATCCCAGTTTCACTCCCAAGCACACCCAGGCTGGCAGGTGTGTGAAAATACCAAAACTGTGGGATTCGTGTGGGGGGCTGCGGCGAGGGGCTGAGCAGGAGCCCTGAACGTGAGGCGGATAAAACCCAGAGATCTGGACGATTTCCCTGATTTCTGGTACTGCCTTTCCACACCAGCTTTTCTTCCATGCCATTGGTTTATCCTGGCTGGGCTTTGGAGTAAGGGCACTGCAGGAAATGTTATGTGAGAGAGATTAATTAGAATTAAAAAATTAGATCTGTGATCTCCCCGCGTTTAGGAAGTTTCAGATACACATCTGATGAACTTTCTGGCCGGGCAGGCGCTGGTTCTAATCAAGCCTTGGTCTGAGAAACCTGAGCTCTGAACCACGACTCTGTAGCTTGGTCCAAGCCCCAAAACAAATAGGAAATATTTATACTCAGTCCAGTGCCTCGTGCACTTTCCCAAAATGCTGAATTGTCCTGTTGAGTCACATTATGAAAATGTGTTTGGTGTTTGTCCCTGAGCTGCTTAATCCCTCTGCAGTCTTGCTCTCCAGCTGAACCGCGCCGGGAGGTATCAAATGTGACAATATTTTTATTTTTATTCGACTTAAAAGAAGACCCTAGATAATTAAAAGAAGATCCCTGGATTATTCGTGATAGGAAAAAGCAGAGAAAGTAGATTTTTGTGTGTTTGCAACAAAGTGCAAAAAAGTGTCGGGGGAAATGTAATCATGATTATTTCTGGTCCTGTGGAGAAAAGGAGAGAACAAGGAATGTGCCACGTGACGGGGGATGGACAAGGGTGTAGGATGGATGGGCAAGGATATAGGCCAAGAGGAAACTTGCTGGGAAAAAAAAGAGCTTCTTGGTACCAAACTATTCCCAATTCAGGATCAAAGTTTGAGTGAAAAGATGAGGGCACTGAATTTAAAAATATTTCTGCCAGTATTTTTAGAGGGAATTTAAGAATAGCACTGTTTGTTTAAAGAGTAACACAAATCAAGAGAAGGCAGCTAAGCAAATATGAAATAATCCTAAAATGCAGGAAAATATTGAACTGTGCAATGATTGATGCATCTTAGTCCAAACAGAATAACATTTCTCAAAAATAATTCCTGTTCAGGGAAAAACCATAATTATTTAACCCCATTCTCCTCCACCATCTCTCCCTACCTCCAAGACTCATCTCTGCCAAATTCTCGGATTCACAACAGACCTAAAATTAATCTACCTTTTCTCAGCTGCCAATGGGACAGGTTTGCTCCTGATTCACTGAAGGCCACCTGAGGGGAAGGGAAGCAGGGATTTACAGGGTGTGGAGCAGTAGCTGTATTTCAGTCCTAATTGATTTTTAACAGCAGCCTGCTCCTCAATTGCCATATGTCCAACCAGGACCTGGAGATAAACTATCCCAGATAAGCTACAATCTGAATTGGAAGCCAAAATAGATAAATCTGGCCTTCTACCATCACTATTTGAAATCTTGATGGTATCTTAAAATCACTGAGCACTTAGCAGCAGCAAAAGGCAGTTTCTGGGTTATAAAGATTGGGCTGGGAAAGGGAGGGAGGGCTGGAGCTGGATCGATTGTTAATCACTCCTGGGTGTCAGGTCTCATGGGCATCGTTCTCACCGTGTTTGGAAAAAAAATAGAGAAAAAGGTTTCCTGTTTTATGGATCCTTCTCTCTGCCAAGCCGGTGAGGTGTCCTAGAGCAGATGGCTGTGGTTTGTGTTATCTCAGTGCTTTGTGTTATCTCAGTGACTTGTGTTACCTCAGTGCTTTGTCCTGTTTACAGCCCAAGCCTGGAGAGTTCTCTGTCTACAAAAGGGCTTTTCCCTCCCAGTTTCCATCTGCAATACCAGAGCTCTTAAACGGGGAGATACCTGGGGGTGGGATACCTGAGGGTGGGATACCTGGGGGTGGCATACCTGTGGGAACAAGTGCTACTGGGATCAGAGCAGGGTGCTCGTAATGCCAAGGTTGTGGTTTTGATCCCTGTTTGAGCCATTCACTAAAGAGTTGGACTCAATGATCCCTGGGGATCCCCTCCAACCCAAAATATTCTGGGATTTCAGCTCCTGGAGTGCGGGTGCTGCTGTGGCAGCAGCTTGTAGGGCTGCCCTGCTATGGGTCTGACAGAGGAGCTCAGCCAGGAGGTGAGGGCTGCCCTTGGGCCATGGGGGACAGTGACCCTGGAGTGACAGGGCCAGGCAGCTGCAGGGGAAGGTCAAGCACCTGGATACGTCCCTGGGGCCAGGGAGGCTTTATTTTCCTCCCTAACTCTGGAACTCTGTGCAAAAGGAAAAAACAATGTCACAGAATCCCAGGGAAGGGACCTTAAAGCCCATCCAGTTCCACCCCCTGCCGTGGGCAGGGACACCTTCCACTATCCCAGGTTGCTCCAAGCTCTATCCAAGCTGGCCTTGCACACTTCCAGGGATGGGGCAGCCTCAAGTATCTCAGTCATCGAGCACTAAAGAGCTCCAGCACACAGAGAACAGCTCAAACCTTGTGTGTCCCGCTCCTGCTCCTGCTCCAGCCCCCTCCTAAGCAGGAGCGAGGCAGTGCCATTGGGAAGGAGAGGCTTTCCAGCACTTTCCAGGCAGCTGGACCGTTCATTTAGCAGATAAGCAAATATAAAGTGGCTCAGCTTTGGGGCTTAACAAAAAGACAAAGAATAAATTCCGAGCTAATCAGCTGCCAGCTGATACCTTTGTTATGGTTTGTGCAGACACAAAAACGGGTCCTTCATGAAACTCCTCGGCAGTTCAGACTGACCGTGGCGTGGAAAAATGATCTGCTGGAACATCAGGAGCGTCACTGCCGGCTCTGCAAACGCTCCCCACCTCCAGCTCAGCAGCCATCAGTCAGCTCCTTGTAAAAAATGTCTCTCAGAGACAGAACCTCTCGAAACAAAAGGGACAGGGTCACTTTTTTTTGAAAAGCGATAACCTCAGCCTCGAGGAAGATCTCCAGTTCCAGGTGGTGCAAATCAACTGCACTCAAGGGCTGCAGTCGGGAGAGCTGAGGCATGGGAAGGGCAGGTGCTGTCCTCTCCACAGGCACCGGCACTCAGCTCTGAGGGGAAATTCCTCACAAAGAGACACTTTATGGAAATAGAGATTTCCCTGTAGCCTGGCACATCTGTTCCTCACGAGCTGGGGAGGTGATATGTCCTGTGAATCTCGCCCCTAAAGGAGCACCCAGCAATTCCCAGAGGATAATGAAATGGAATGATTTACTGTGGGCTGCAAAGCTCGTTCCAAGTGAAGAAAGACAAGAGCTGAAGCACGATTCAGGACACAGATCTGGACACAGATCCCAGACACAGATCTGGGACACAGATCAGGACACAGATCCTGGACACAGCTCCAGGACACAGATCAGGACACAGACCCAGCACACAGACACAGGACCCAGATCCAGGACACAGCTCCAGGGCCGCTGGTGACCCCTGCCCTTTGTCCAGTGTTCCCTGCAGGACAGGGCCCTCTCTCAGGGGCTGTCATTATGCCATTCTCACTCACATCCCTCTCTCAAAGGCATCACAGCCCCGTCCTGCCTGAAGCCGAGGGACTCAACCCCCTCAGCACGTGGTAGATTCACCCTCTCCTACAGCTCTTTCCTTTCCTGCCCTGTATCCCTGCCTGTGCCTCTGGAACACCCTCCTCACACACACACAGAGGATTTCAGACAGGATTTTAGGTGCTTTTCATGCCTGCCCGTGTGTCCCTCACCGTGGCAGCGATTTGATTGTCTCCTGGTGTTTGTCCCACATCCCAAGCCCTGGAGCTGACACCGCCTCTCCCTTCAGGTGCTGTCAGCCCACGGGGATGACAAGCACTAAATGGCCTTTGAGGACACTCTCCACGGCCGTGAAATTCCAGAACATTCTCATTTCGCCCTCGCTTTGTTCCAGCTAAAGGTAATTCTCTCGCCCTCACCGTTTATTTCCTTCATTCAGCCGCGCCTAAGCTGGGCAGCCCGGGCAGAGTCTCACAGATTCTTTAAGTTCATGTTTTGACATAATCCCCGTGAAGTTTGTCTTCATCAAGGTCACAACCACTGAGAGGAGGTTTATAACCTGTTCTTTACAGGAACAGCAGCATTAGCAGTGCACGGACACTCCGGGCAGAGCCTTTTGGAAAGCTTCCCAAGGAAGCTGCCTGGCCTGCTGAATTCCCCCCGGTAGCCCATCAAAGCCACCTCTAGGTACAGGAGTAACTCCTATAAAGGCACTTGTTTTGAAACGGGATCTTTGAAAATAAAAGACCTTTCAGCTTGGCAGGCCAATGAAAAGAATTGGTGGTGGAATGTTTAGATTAAGCAGAAAGCAGAATATTTTCTCTTTAGGCAAAACAAAAGTGACTGCAAAAGCCCCAGAAGCCATTCTGAGTCAACATGAAGCATTTTGTTTTGGTCAAATGAAATGCATTCTTCCCCTAGAGATTACTGTTAGAAACACAGGAATATTTGTAGAGAGGAAAAAATATTACTTTAAAAAGTGTTACTTCAAAAATTGTAGAAGCAAAATGCTTCTCACTGCCAAGCAAATAAAGGCAAAATGGAAAGATTTATTAAAAAAAACCCAAAACACAAAAAGAAGTCTCCATGCATAGGCTGGAATTACGTTTCAAGCAGCAGAAGAATTTATAAATTCGGACTCCCCACACCAGATTTGAGGCAGGCTTTGACTTTATAGAAAATGTTGCCCAGCTTTACCTGAGGTCCCATTAAGAACAGGTCTCCTTCCTTGGGGAAGGCTCAACAATTGGAAGCTGCTGAGAGGATAAAAAGCAGGAAGGAAGCAGTGAGGGAAGTGAATGTGATTTTGGCCCTCAGGCTTTCACTTGGAAATTCTTGATCCATGAGGAGGGATCGGCTCCTCTCCCTGCTGGGCCGTCAGGAGCTGTCACTGCCAGCGCCAGGAACTGCTGCTCACTCAACATCCCGTCCCACAGGGCTCCTCCACTCCAAAGTGAGACCCTTTAGGATATGATTTGAAGGTTCTGCCTCAATCCAGAATTAAAAGCATCTTGCTTTTCCCTTGCACCCAGCCTTGATGCTCGAGGAGCAACAGAGGCTCCTGCAGTTCCCTGTGGGCTGGCACCGGGAGCCGGGATGGGAACCGAGCCCTCCCAGCACTGCTGGGGCACAGCCCCTTTATCTGCTGGGCAGACACTCAGCTCTGCCTATCTCAGGCTCTGGCAGCAAGTGCAGCTGTCTCCAGCCTGGGAGAAAGAGGAAATGCAGCTCCAGCTCTGTTCCCACTGGTAATATCCCAGGGAAAGCGAGCCAGATCCCAAAGCTGTCACCCCGGCCCCACAGCTCTGCTTCTCACTTTTGCATTATCTCTGGGAGCTGTCAAGAGGATTAAGGAGGCAAAAATCAGCTTCAAAGAAGAGCAGAACCAAACTATGATCTCATGTGAGGGGTGCTTCCATGCACTCCCAACCTCTTCAGATTTCTCCTGGTGGGAAAGGGATGAGGGTGATGGGGCTCCACATCCCTGGGCTGTTGATAAGGGCGAGGCTGTGGCTGATGTGAACCCCACCCTGCTGCAGCTCCTGTACCACCTCTGCTCTCTCTGCAGTAGCAAGGCAGAGCTCCTGGAGCTGACCAGCAGGGAGATGCATGCTCCAGCAGGACCAGCTGCTTGGATGCATCCCCCTTTTCCCTTCGGAACGGCCTCAGCAGGACTCGTGCTCCCGTACAAATGTCTGTCTTGCTCCCGACTGGATTTCCAGTCCCTGTGCTCTGGGCTCCTGGCGGGACTGCACTGTGCCTGGTGCCCTCGTGGTGCCCACATGAGCTTTAGGAGGAGCCAGAACTCAAATTCTCTGCAGGGGCATCTTCTGGATTTTCTGTGTTCCGTGAACATCAGCGCTGGGAGCCAAAGGGATGGAAGCAAACGAGTCCCCCAGTCCTGCCGTGTTCCCAGCTCACAGTGACAGCACAGCTGATGGCTCTGGGTGGGCACACACTGCTCAAATGGGCACTGGGAAAACGTTTCTGTGTTCAGAGTGAGCCACACTGGGACGAACAGGAATTGGGGAATCCACCCCGCTGTTCTCAGACCCTCGTGGGCAGCCAGCACTGGGCTCAACGCAGGATTTTGTGCCAATTGCACTCAGAGCAGGTGGGACTCGTGTTTCTCCAGTAGTTATTTGAGAACCAGCTCTATCATGACCATAACTATTTCCAAAAATAGAATAACAGCCCTGCTTTGCAGAGAAGATGCTGAAGGGTGTTGCTGCCCCATGCCTGCATTGAGGAGGTGCCTCTTTAGCCCTTCGGGTCTGGCACAGCAAATTCCACTGGGGGGTGGGCAGGAATTACAGCCCAGCTTGGAAACCTGGATGGACTTTTCCAGGCACTCCTTGACAAGATGTGCCCAGCTCCAGCTGCCTCAGCAATGAAGTCACACAAGGTGGGGGCAGCAGACCCGAGTGGGCTCGTTCCCTCCTCTGATCACTGACTGAGGGGTACAAAAAATGCAGCAAATCCTTGCCTGTGGCACAGGGGCTGCCAGGGAACTCAGAGCTGAGGCAGAGTTTGAGGCAGGAGCTCTTCCAGCTGACACCCCCAGGCCTCTGACTTTGCTGACACTGACAGCATTTCAAAGAGCTGAGAGCTGCAAGTCCTGACTCCTGTCTAGACTGGAGCCTGGGATAGCCCTTTGGGAAGGTGGAACGAATCTTTGCTTGTTTTGCCTTTTTTTTCCTCCTTCTCTAAGCTATGTTAAATTTTTTATGTGCCCCAGTGTCCTGGTTTCGGCTGGGAATGATATTTGTGANGAGACAGGAAAGGCAGTGGGGTATTGGAAGATGTGGGACCTGGCATGACACAAAAGATGTGGAATAAGGGGTGGATGCTGACCTGGTTTTGTCTGAGATAGTTTTCTGCTTAGTAGCTGGATTAGTGCTGAGTTTGGGATTTAATATAAGAATAAAGTTGATAACACACCACAGAGCATTGTCGAGAGGTTTGTCTGTATTTTCACACAGCCTGCCCTTTCCCTTGGCACAGGAATCCCAAAGGCTGGAATAAATGAGTATATTCCTCACAGGGAGCTACCCCTTGGCTGAGAAGGAGACGGAAGCAGATTCCATGTCCGGGTGGCTGTGGCAGTGTTTTCCATGGAGCTGCCTGGCTGCTGTGCCCATCCAGCACAGTCCAGTCCCTGCAGAGATTATCCCTCAGAACTGCAATGGAATTACCACAGTGAAAAACTCCCAGCTATTTCTGTTCCAGCCCTGAGCTGTTCCATATTTCCAACCAGGAGAGGGGCAATAGGAGAAGGGCCTTGTCTTCCTTTTTAATTACAATCCCTGGGACTTGTGGGAAGCAGGAAAGGCCTCGGGAACAATTAATTCAGGATTAGAATCCTGAGCTGTGCCTCCCTGGAGTGCTGCAGCACAGCTGAGGGATGGCAGCTGCCCCCTGATCCCAGGGATAAGGGGATCCCAGGGATGAGGGATGAGCAGGATCATGACTCAGCCGCCCCAGTGGAGAGAGCTGCGAGTGCCAGGTTCTGACAGAGCTCCCAGACCCCACCAGGGAGGCTGGAAAAACAGGAGCCAGCACAGGAAATAATCACCAACAAGCAGGGCTTCCGACACAATCATGTTCTCATTCCGGTGTCAAGCAGCAGGCCAGGAATGAAGGGAAAAATACCATTCCCCTTCCTTTTTTGGCAATAAAGGCTCGTAGCCTCAGAGGAATCTCCAGCCTTCAGGGTCTGGCTCCACATTTTCTCCCTCCACCTGGCTCAGCCTCACAAACACCCCGCTGAGCACTTGCTCTCTGCACAGAACATCCGGAGAGAGGAGTTTTGGACCTGACCCCCGTCTGGCACTCCCGGGGATCCATGAGACAACTGCTGGGATTTTTGGTGCTGCCCCGACACTGTCACGGCGATTTCCTTACAAAGGCACGGTGAAATATTGAAGGAAGCCATAGGTGTGCTCTGAGCTCCTCGTTTGGCTCCCCAGAGCCAAACAGAGCCCTCAGTGCAGAGCAGTTTCCTCATTCCCAGGACAGCCTGCTGGCTCCCGACAGATATCCACAGGGATTGAACGGGAGGAAGAGCGTGCCCTGAGCACAGATCCATGCTGAGGTATAAATAGCTCCGTTTCACGGGGCCAAGCAGCTTCCTCAGCCTCCAGGCCAGATCCCAGCAGGAACCTGCAGCTTCTAGGCTCTGCTTTGGGGTGCACGGTACAAGCCAGGGCATTTTCCAGCCACGGCTTTCAAAGCACAGGAGTCTGAGCAGGAGCTTTTAGAGCAGGGAGGACACGGGGCACAACTAAAAGTGCACCTGAGAGGGTGATTTTGTGCCATTTGGCAGGGGGACCTTGGCACAGCAGTGTCAGGCAGGCAGGAGAGGACATCCTGCCATTTTTTTAGCTCAGCTCTGTTCCAAGAGCATCCCCGGCGAGGCACTTCAGAACTCGAGATATTTTCTTCAGGAAAACGCTCAGGCTGTCCCAAAAGATCCACAACGTTTCCTGCACGTGCTCCTGCCACGGAGTAATGAAGGGCTGGGTAGGCAGCCAGGGCACTGAGTCGGGACAGAGCACTGAGTTTGCAGTGCAGCGTTTCCTGCAGAGTAGCACGGGCTGGGTTAACAATGTTGGACCTGGGGACCCTGAGCTGGGAGTAATGGGAAAAGGAAACAGCTCAGCACAAGAACCAGGGTGGATAAAGCAAGCAGGGCTCAGGGCACCAAGAAAAAAAACAGAGAAAGGAAATAGAAAGGGAGGAAAAAAACCCACGACTTCAGGAACTAAGAAGTAACGCCAAAAAGCTGCTTTCCAATTAGAGGAAAACTTGCTGGGAAAGCAGGATAAGGGCAGAAAGGGACTGTTTTCAACAGGCAGGAAGGTGTCACCCGCATGAATGAAGCAGGTGTGTTCACCTGGGGGTGCCAAAGCTGGATGTGGCTGTGTGGGCATACCGGGGTCCCCTGGGGATGGAAGTCACACCATCCTCATCAGCAACAGCCTGGGGCTGCCAGAGCTGCCCAGCAAAGCCCTGTGTTTTCTGGAAGTGTAGGTTTGCTGTGCCATTCAAATGTCATCAGACAGACTCATTGCCCTTCCAGCATTTGTTTGGGTAAGAGGATTCAAAGAACCACATTTTAGCATTTACTAGAAAAATGAAATTAATTCATCCCCGTGAGTATTTGTGGGGAACCGAAGGCTGAGCCTATTCAGCACCAGAGGAGTTTGTGTCATCCCCTATTCAAGACACTAAAAGTCAGCTCCTTCATCTGAGGATTCACAATCTCAGCTTGGAAGATCCAAGATGATTCAGAGTTTAGTAATGCATTTGTCAAGTAGATTTGAAAAAAAATCAGCACTTTGGGGGAATAGTCTAACAAAAATGCACATTATTGGAATGGTTGTTCAGTAGGTTGCATTCACTTAATCACAAAGGACCATGCTCCTCTGAAGCTTCTGCTTCCATTTATTCTTGGATCTGAACTCCATGATTCTGGCACATGAGGGAGAGGCAGCTCAAAGGGAACAAAAGTGAGCAATGGGACATTTTTTACAATAAAATATGTCTAATGCAGTCACCCAGCTCTGAGAATGTCTCACAGATGTAAGGACAAAGCAGCACACAAATGTGTAGGAGGGGAGGAATTACAAAGAATCCTGTTGGGAAGTTTCATGCCTGGGGAGGAAGGGAAAGAGAGAGGGCTTGGGCATTCAGGACGAATCCTTGGAAAAGCACTGTGACAGCAAAACCCTTTAGGATTAAAGAATTTAATCTTAAAAGGGAAAGACTTTTAAGGAATTTGGTGTATCAGTTAGTTGGAGTACTAAACTAGATAGGACAATCCAGCTTCCAAATCCTGGAATGGAACAGGATGAGTAATCTCTCTACATCCCTGAGAACTCAGCTGGCATGAAAACCCAGCTATGTTTGGTCTGTTCAGAGCACCAGAGCTGGTGCTCCCTCCCTGGCCAGCGGGGAGTGGGATCTGGGACAGCCCCTGGATCGGCTTCGCGCAGATCCCACGGCCGGACACGACCGGCGGGAATTACAACCAGAGGAATTCTTACCTTGCACGAAGACGTAGATGCTGGCCGTGAGCCCCTCGTGCTCGGGGTCCCCTCCGAGGGCGCAGGTGAGCTGGCCGGTGTCGCCGGCCGTGGCCCTGCGCAGCACGAGCTGGCTGCAGCCCGGCCCGGCCACGTCGCGGCAGCCGCTGCGCTGCACCCGGGGGCTGTCCCGCTGCTCCCCCCGCAGCTGCCAGCTCACCGACGGGGCTCCCCTGCCAACGAAACGGCCACGTTACACGGGAGTTGGGCAAAATTCGGGAATCCTGCCCGCCAATCCGTGTTCCCCACCCGTGTCGCTCCCACACGAGCGCTGAAGGTCGCTGGGTGGTCGCGTTTCCACCCACGCTCCTCCCCAGAGCGGGGAGATCCCTGAAATACCCGGTGGGAACTGCAGCAAGCTCCTGGAGGAAAGTTGGATTGTCCTTCTGAGGCGCTGCCTGAACGCGAGTTCACGCTCGTAGCGCTGTATTTGAGCCGCTTCAAACGTTAGGAAGCGTCAGATAAAATTCTATGTTTGTTCCAGGCTGAGGGTTTGCACATTTTAACAGCTCAGTGAATGTGTGTTTTCTTGCTCTGGGGCTGCATGGAGAGAGGAGAACGTTTGTGTAACTTCACCTTTCTTGCTTAGTCAGCAGTGACTCAGTCTTGATTTTTGTGATGGGCCTGAAACTAATCAGATTACAAATCTTGGAATATCTGCTCAGGACGCATTTTTTCCAATTCCCCTCGTCCCAGCAGCCAGAACATCGAGCCAGGAGGGCAGAGGATGCACCATCCCAGCCACCCGACCCCTCTGCTGCCGGATCTCCGAGTGCAGCTCATGGCAAATGCAATTCCATGGAGTTCATGACAAAAAACAGGACCTGGGTGTCACCTGCTGCAGGATCCAGAGCTTCCAGCTGATCCAAGTCACAGCTGGATGTGCTGGTCCTGTTGTGCTGGAAGCATCAGGCCATGGAGCTCTCAGAGCTCCCTTTGAGGGCTCTGGGGATGTGCCAGGGATGCCACACAGGCCTGTGAGATGAAGATTATGGTGGTTTTTGCAGCAAACTGGTTCTCAGTGTGGAAACTGGTGGGTTAGGGGGGTAATCCCGCGTGGATTTTTCTGGGGGAGAAGCTGGTGTTGGAAGAAGGGAGATGTGTCTGTGTTTCAGGCAGGAGCCACCCTTCCACAGGACAGGGGGGTTGGCTCACCCTTCTCTCTCAGTGAATTCCCAGGGGCATTTGCTGAGCTGAGGAAGGAGTCAGAACCCCTGGATGTCCCCAGCCGAGTGCTGCCAGGGAGAAATCCGGTCTAGACACATGGACTCAGGATGGGGATGGCGATACCCAAACCGTCTATCCGTGTGAAATTCCCGGTCAGCCAACACTCCAGAGCTCCAGTGGGCCTGCGGTGGTGCACGAGGTGCAGTCAGAGGACGTTGGCCGGGACATTCAGTGACACACAAACATCCTCTTGGCCCTCGTTCCTGCCCGTCCCTCTGTCGCCTTCCTGGAGAGGAGGCGGCCATGGAGCTGAGCTCCTGAGGTTATTCCCAGCACAAGGCTGAAGGGGAGCACTGGGAAAAGTGCGAATATCCTCTCTGGTGAGGAGCCTCGCCCTCGTTCTTGGATGCTCTGGTGACTCGGACAGCCCCAGCCCACGTCAGAGCAGCTTCCCGTCCTTCCCAGCACCCAGAGCTCTGTCCCCGGCTCTCCAGCGTCACTGGGGACTGTCCAGGACTGGGACTGCTGGCCCGGGATAGGGAACAATGGCAGTGCACATGGAGACACAGCTCCCAGCACGTCACCCCGTCCCTGCCCCTCCCCACACACGCCCAGCCCGGTGTCCGTCGGCGCTGGAATCTGCGCCGGTGGCTCTGCAGAGCAGGACTGGGAGTTCACACCTCTGCTTCCTTCAGTGTATGACTTTTTCCTCCTACATTCTTCATCCCAGTGGAAGATGAAGCCTTTGGCTGTTGCTTTGGGATTTTCACACACTTGGCAGAGAGGAGTCGGAGCAGTAGCTTTGGCCCCACTACCAAAAATGAGGAAATCTTGGCCGAGAACCTCAAATGCCTGGAGTTGAAGGGAGAAGGGATAATCCCACAGACCTGCTGGGGCTGCTGCCTCGTGCTGTGCCCCACACAGCCCTAATTCCCTGGAAGTACAAAGAATTCCAGAGCTCCCCTGGTCCAGGATCTAACCTGTGAATGTGCAGGTGCTGGTGTGGCAGAGGAGGCAGGAGGGCAGACATCCCCAGAGGGGCTGATCCAGGGAAGCTTGCATTCAGAAACCACACTCTCCTTCTATTCCCAGCTCTTGCATGACCCGAGCTGAGGAGCTGAAGTGCTCCAGGCCCCTGGTCCCACTGTACCCAGTGCTGTGCTCACATATCTTTGTGTTCCTCAGACCCATCATGTGGATTTTTTTGCTTTGGATCCATAAAGCAACGTGGGGCTGCAGTGCTGACAACTCCTTCCACTGTTTATTCATCTGGTGAGATGAGAAAAGCAGGCTGTTCCTCCAGGTTAAAAGGGCAATGGATGGAGAACTGCTGGGAAGCGTGGATTTAATTGGCCTGGGGCACTCCACGGACCTCGTGTCCACACGGGTTTTATGGAGCACACATCCAGATTTTAAAGGACTGCTTAGGCTTTATTGCCCTCTTGTTTGCTGTTTGCCAGGCTAAAAATACCACTGGAAGGTTGTTCTGACCTCGTAAGCCCCATGGCTTGCTGGAGGTATTTAGAAAAAAAGCTGCAAAAAAACCTGCCTTCCACTCCAGAAGACATCCCAAATTTACACAGTCTGAGTCAATTCACCTTTCCCTATAACAAAGAATTAAACAGCCTGGGACAAAAATCAGAGGGGACATGTGTCAGCAGAAACCAAAGCTTAGATTCACCTTCCCACTGCTTTTTCTTGCTGGTTTCAGTAATTGCTGTTGCAGGAAACCATCCACGCAGTGGCTGCAGTGAAGGGGACCTCGCAAGAAGGTGTAAAAACCACGTTGTGTGTGTGAGAGAGAAACTGTGATAGTTTGTGTTACCTTCAGCCTTCTCTCCTACCACACTTTCAAGAGAAAAAAACTGAAAAACAACCTCTGGCAGTAGTGAAGTGTAAAAATCCCACTCAGAACAAGTAACACCTACACCCGTCTCGCTCTGAGGCCTCTTGTGGGACCCAGCAGCTGCTGCGTGCTCTGGGTTTGCTTCTTCCTCGTGTGCCAGTCAGCTGTGTCCCCATTCCCAGAGGATCCTGTCCCTGCCATTACCAAAATCCTGCTGTTCCTTGCAGTGGCTGGTGGCACGCGCTGAAGAGCTGCCATGATTTACATCAGCAGTTTGGTTTTTCACAAGTCCTGGTGATTTTTGATTTAAAGAACAGGATATGTTTGAACAGGTTGGGTCTTTGAATGTACACACAGTGACTGCTGCTTATTTAAGTGTCACATTATGGGCTGGGTGGTGCTGAGGGTGGGAAGTTTAAGCTCATATATATATATATATATGTATATGTATGTAAAGAGGTAATGCCATGTCCTGGTGATTTTGTTTGTCATTTCCTTATGGAAAGGGAGCAAGAGGGAGATTTAAGCTGCAGAGGAGCTGAACCTGCCCCTATTTCCAGAGAGATTTTCCAGCCGTGTCCTCAAGCACAGCACATCCCCCTCCCATGACCTCTCCCATGTGCTGACTCAGGGCTTTGCTTGGGCCTCTTCACAACACAAAGAATTCGGCCACGCTGAGCCCAGATTTCCCTCCCTGCTCTGGCACAGCCCATCCGAGTCCCTCCAAAGGGATGCACCGAGGGTGAACAGCTCCAGTTCCCCGCTGGCCGAGCACCAGGCTCTGCTCTGTCCCACCCAGGAGCTGTCCTGGCCCAAGGCAACCAACACGAGGGCAGAAATCCAGCATTCTGCAGCAATCCTTACCAGCATTTGATTTTCAGGGTGTCTCCCGCTGAGATGACGATTTGGTCCTTCGCGATGCTCAGCCTTGGCTTCTGGAAAAGCTCTTCCTCGGCAAGACCTGCCCCAGATAAGGAAGAAACCATCATTAGTTTGGATGGGCCATTCACTGGCTTCGGAGCAGCACAATGCACTCGGGGCAAGCCTTTTGTTTTGTAAATAATCCCTAATTTGGGGGCCCCTTGACACTGGTGCGGTCAGTAGGGACATGCCCTCCGTTTGGTTTTGTTTCCTTTATTCCTCTTTCTTCTCCGACACCGAGCACCTGCCTTTCTGCCAATAGTCCTGTGCTTGTGCTCAGAGCCAGCTTTGTTACTGAATTATTGCAGATTTAGGAGAACGGGTTTGTGTCGAAAGGATTGTACGCATAGAAGTGGAAGGAGTCAGATCTTCGGGAAATCGATGGGTGAGCTCGTACATGACACTTTAATCAACAGGAAAAGAGAAAACAACAATTCTGGGGAGCAGCTCTGATTCACCACTGTGCAGAACCTGTGATATTAAAGCCTGGTGTTTCCCAAATCCCCGTTCCCAAATCCCCATTCCCAAATGGTGCACGTGAGCTGAAGCCCGGGCTGCTGGCTCCGTGGGCGCTGTGGCTGCTGTGATGCTCCCAGGGGAGCCCCCGAGGAGGTTTGTCAGGTCTCTGGTGACAAGGGGCGTTCATGACAGCAGTGACAAAGATCCCTCTCATCATCTCCCGGCCCGGGACACGTCTCCTGCCTGTGGAACTGTCCCCAGGGAGAATCTGGGTGTCCATCTACAGTGAGACAACGTTCAGAAAGTGAAACTGAGAAGAACCAGAAGTGAGGTTGGCCAGGCTGGTTTCTTTGTCCAGATTCAAAGGAACATAATTAAGGAGAGGAGAAACTAGGCTTAGATAAGGATCTCCATTCCCAAAGCTCTGACATTAAAGCTGTGTTTTCTTTCCCCTCCTGCTCTTCAAATCTCTCTCTTCTCCTCTGCCTTGAACTCGATAAGCCAGAAATCCTTAGCTGGGCTTCCAGCACAGGCATTATTTGCAGCAGAGGAGGGAGATAACATATCTGGCAGAAAGAGAAACACTAGGCTTTGACTTTTCAACTGCATGAAACTGTGATTTTCCTGCCCCCACCTCTCTGCTCTGGTCTCTTTGTTGCTTGATTTCAATAAATTGCTCTTTGCCTGCCATCAGTGGGGAGTGACTCACTCCCACTTTGGGGTCTCTGGCTCCTTCCACCAGCCCTTAGAGTTCCTATCAGTAACTCGGGGGAGGCCAACTGATCTCGTGGCACCACAGAGTCCTTCCAGAGGGGATCCTGCCCAGACACCGCGGTGCTGGACTCCCCTTGGAGCCACTGACCCTTCCTCCAGGCTCTGGCTGAGACTTTGAACCAGTCCTGGCCACCAGAGACAGATCCATCCCACTCCCCCCTGCTCTGGCACTGCAGCTCTATCTCTTTGCAGAACAAGAAGCTGGAGTTTGGCCAACACAAACTCCCTCCAGTGGATCTGTGGGACATTATTTAGCACAGCCCTACCCACGAACTGCCACTCCATGGAATGCTGGGGAAGGCACGCAGCCCGTGGGGTTCCAGCCCTGCAGCTCCCATTTCTTTTAGGAAGTTTGTTTCTAACCACGTTCAGGATGGCACGTGCAGGGAGCAGCGTCACACTGAGCCGAGGAGCCACTGAAAAAGCCCCAAACCCTGCAGGGGGAGGCACTGCCGGGCAGGTCCATCCTCGCACTTGGCTCTGAGTCCCCTCCAGTTGCCAGGACAGAGCCGGTTCCCACAGGAGGCTGAGGCATTTCACAGCCCCTTAGGACTGAATGTGCTGAGCTTTGCAAAAACTGAGCCAAAATATGGCCAACAGCTCCCAAAATGTTTGTGAAACGCCATTGATTTGCCAGCTGAGGGTGACTTGGGTCCCGTGCAGCTCTCCCAGGACTCTGCTCCTCCCTGGGTTTGCCCTGGGCTGTTGAAGCTGTGAATTCAGCCAGGTGCTGCTTCCACTCAGAAAATCCTGGGGTTTGAAACAAAACTTTGTTTCTCTCCTCTTGTGCCTTGAGTTCTTAGGGCTTAGGGGGGCTCAGGTGGCATCTTGAGCTGGGCTTTTGAAGAGCCTCAGTTGTACCTCTCGTGAGCAAGCGTGGCACTGTCAGAGGGGTCTGGAGCCAGAGCCTGAGTCCTGAGCTGCTCTTCTGACTGCAGAGCAACGGAGCCTTTGGGCTTTTGTAATATTTGACACCACTTTCGCTAAAAGAAAGAAAAGTATTTTTCAATTATTCTGTTTTTACTTCTGAGCTACTTCTTGCCCAGAGTTTATTTTGGCTTCGGGAGCTGAAGAACAGAATAAGCAAAGTGTAATTTCAGTGCTTTTCCACCCCACGGAGGACAGGAGGAGAGATTCCTGTGCCACACACACATCTGGTCTCTGCTGGCAGGTGACAGAGGGGTCAGATAAACACAGCCTGTGCCCTTTCTGCCACACCAGAGCCAGAGCCGAGTGGGCTGGGAAAAGAACATTTTGAGAGCAAAACAGAGAGAGCAGTGGGGGACAAGGTCAGGCTGTGCTAGGGCAGGACTGGCAGAATGAGGCCTCACAACATTCTGAACCTCCCCTCGTCCCACCAGAGCCAGACTTGGGATTTTGGAGGCAGAGCTGGGGACTGCCCTGGGCGTGTTGGATGAGGAGAAAGGGATCTACTCCACTTTCATATTTGAGGAGACTCGTGCCTTTACAAAGGCTTTAGGATGCTGGAAGCAGCTTCCTGCAGGGAGAACCGAGCATGTTCCTGGCAGGGCATCCCCTCCTTTCCCACAACACTGCTCCCTAGCCTTTGTCCCTAAACCCAGGTCCTACAACGTGCCCAGGGTGGGGTGGGAGACCTACTGGCCCTGCTGGAGCTGATGTGCTCTGATTGCCCTGCTCAAATCACAATGCCCAGGCCTAAAAGAACATTCTCCTGTTCCCTGTTAAACAATTAAAAGCCAGCAGCCATTACTGTGTCATTCCCACGGCAAAGTTCCTCATGAAAGCCACCAGCAGAGTCCTTGGTGCCGTGGCTGTGCCTGCCTTTCCCTGTGGAGCTGACACTGCTCCTGGTGCGCTCCTGGAGCAGATCCTTGCCCAAATCCCCGGCGTGGTTCGGGGTGAATTGCTGGAGTGATGATCCTGCAGGTTTGGCAGAGCTCGTTGCCTCCTGCAGAGCTACAAACAGATCTTAGCACAACATCCCCTCTGCCAGCCGGGGGGAAGGACGGGCTCCTCCTGGGAAGTGACACCTCTGATCGGGTTCCTCACACCCCTGCCCTGCCTTGGTCATCACCAGCACGAGTTGGCTCCAGCAGGGCAAGAGCAGCATCACCAGGCTGGGGATGTCCCCGGGAAGAGCCCCAGGCGGGGACAGACCCTCTGTGCAGAACCTCCCTGCACCACCTCTGACCCTGAGAGTCCGTCCTTACCCTCAGCCCAGCCTTTAGCGCTCCGCTCTGGGCGGGGAAAACCGCAGACTCAGCACAAGCACGGCTCCTCGGCAGGGAGATGTGAAAGGTTGGCTCATACGTTATCCAGGGGAGAAAAATATATTGAAAACTGTTTTTCCTGGGATAATCTGATTCTGCAGCACGGCCAACGTCGAGCAGGGGAGGCTCCCCAGGCAGAGGGTAATGGGTGACCTCCCTCCCCTCGCTGTGGGATGGTTTCTGACTCCGTCTCACTTGGCACGGGGAGATCCCTCCCACGCAAAGCCTGATGCTCCATCCTGGGCCCATCAGTGAGCATGGATAAAAAGGATTTTTAATCTCTGTTCCTTATTGTAACAGCCTTCCTCCAGGCACCCTCTGGGCACTGCAGCCCTCAGAGATGGCTGAGAGCCTGGCCCTGCCTCGGTGTCGCACGGTGACAGCTCAGTCAATGGGATACCTGGTTAAGGGATCCAGGGATCCCTTCTGGGCACGGGGAGGGGAAGGAGGGGGGAACAGAGCCCGCACAACCTCTGCTTCAGATGACAGAGAGATAATTGCTGGGCAGAGCAGAGCCTGCAGTGCTGGCAGCTGAACGAGGCAGGTTGGACCGAGGATTCCACCAGGACTCGGGCACACAAACAGCTTTTGGCACATGGTTGAACTCCAGGGACTATCCACGTGTGTAAAGTCACCCCTGTGCATGGAGCTGGGCCCCAGGGCACGGCAGGGCCCCTTGGAAAGGACTGGAAGCCGGAGCTTTAGAGCTGATTTGAGTCGGGGAAGGGGAGAGACAGATACACAACATTTAGAAACTGTTCTGCCATTGCTGGCAAGAGAAGCTTGTGCGAGCTGTGCTTGCCTGACAGAGCCTGGAACAGGAGCACTCTGTGCTCCAGGAACCCTCTGGAATCAGTGGGGAGAGGTGACCACCACCAACAGGGATGGTGCAGGTGCAGAGCTGTCCCCTCCCCTCCTGCCACCGAAATCCTGGGAAGTCAGACCCTCCAAACAGCCCTGTGCCTGCAGCAGTGGATGACACCGAGGAAATGACACTGTGCTCCCCTCTGGGCACCTCATCCCAGGCACACAGTGTGAGCAGGAGGAGCAGGTGCCACTTTGAAAGGTTGTTTTCATGCTTCTATCCCCAAGGAAATCTAGTTTTGCTGGAATTGGAGAGCTCCAGGATTCACTGAAAAGCCGTGTGTGTTTAAGCCAACAGCCTGTAATCATCTCAGGATTTATTTCAAGGTTACCCCCACGGAAAGAGAAGGCACCACAGCACTGCCAGCGTTATTGGATCACGAGCCTTGCAATATTTGGTGTGTTTATTAAGTCTTCAGCTCCTGGAATCAGCTTTCACTTGTTACACTCAAGTGATTTTCTATTATTTTTAGAGGTTTAAAAAGACAGTAGCAAATAACTAAAGAAACCCATCTCCACCCCTTTTTTTTGGCTGTGAATTTGGACATAGGATTTTTGATTCTCCTAGGCTCAGGCACTGCCATTAATGAAACGTTTCGTGCTCTCTATTCACAGTGCAAGATCTTCTAAATGCAATGTTATTGCTAACATTGACTTTCCCAGCAGAGAAGGGAGGCTCTTGTGGGGAAGGTCTTGGCTGTAAATCAGGAACAAAACTCTCTATTTTTGTCTTTTCTGCTGGGTGGTGAGTTCTGTACCGAGGCACTGATGGGCACCAGGTCAGTGCAGAGGGCAAAGCCCTTGTGCTGGGTGCAGGTGGGGAATGTGTAGGTCAGAAAGGAGTGTTTGGGGAAAACTCTGGGTTTGAGTGCCTCTTTCCCCATTTCCTTTGCTCAGGGAATTGGTTTTCATCAGGTTATTTGCTTCTTCAATTCTCCACGTGTCTATTGAGGACAACAATTTGTCTGGAAAGATTTAAATCCTTCATCTTTTCCTGTGCATCTCTACAGGGTCTGTGCTAAACTGCTTTTCCTGGAGGAGAAGGTGAGTAGGGGTTCAGCTCCTGAACACCCATCACAGCCTTTGCCAGAACTCTGTCCCTCACCTGCGCTGCTGCTATTGAAGCTGAACTATTTTTAAGGAAAATGGTTCATCAGCTGTTAAAGATTTTCTAGTTCCTCTGTTTGTTTAGGGGGAATGGTTACTAGAAGCCTGTCTTCCTGTGGTTTTCCACCCCAAAATAACCAGGAATGCCCCGGGGTGGCCCTGCCATGGGTGGGCACGGAGCTGACACCCTCCAGCCCTGAGCCAGAGCTTCCCTTCCTACAGAAGCTGAAGAAGTTCATCCAAAATTAAATTAGCAATCACAAACTCATTAGGAGAGACGGCTGAGATTCCTGCAGGATATTCGAAGGCAAGTGTTAACCCACGAGCATCCCTGGCAAAGCAACAGGATTCCTGTTTCCATTGATCTCCCGAGCCAGAGGAGTGAGTATTTGCTCGGCTGAGTCAGGAGAGAGGGGAGCAGTTCCCTCCCATTCCCCTCTGGCTGCTGCCGATGGAAGTTGCGTGGCTCAGCCCGAGGCAGCAGTTTGGGTGTAAATGAGCCCAAGTGACAACAACGAAAAATTCCATCGTTAGCCTGGAGCTGGGAGGCATCGACAACGGCGCAGTAAAAACAACTGCTGAGCAGAGAAAGTGTTGGAAGATAAGATAAGGCTTCGGCCCCGCTTTTGGGATTTGTTCCTGCGAGGCTTTTCCTGGCCCGTGGATGCAGCAGCGTTTCCCGGTGCGGTGGCACAGGGTCCCTCTGGCTTCCTCCTGTGATCGGAACAACCCTTCGGCAAGGCCACCTCACTTTGCTCACACCAAAGCCTGGGAATTTGGCTCAGGTTTCCTTCTATCCAAACACAACCTTTGGGATTCACCTACACCTGATCTGGAGCAGCCCCTGCCATTCCCTGTCCGTGGTCTGGATCGCGGTATCGGTTGCGGATTTATGGAAAGAGGTCACGGAAAGCAACTCCAGGTCAAAATTGTTTGGTCTTGGGCGGCAGCAGCTCATTAATCAGAGCCATCTTTTCCCTGGGACAGGCAGAGAGTCCCGAGGAGTGACAGGGATCTCACACCCTGCGCTGCCGGGGAGTTATGGAGTGAGGGGAACCATCCTTGCTTTGGGAGTGGACGATAAGCCAGGAACTCGGATCTACATGAAAAAATAAACATGAAATCTGGGAAAGGAGGTGGCAACATCTGCAGTCATCTGCCAGGCACTCGAGCACAATTTGAAGTATTTAGGAAATGTGGTAATCTCGTGTCGATGGAAAAAAAGGCTGGGAATGTTGTTATTTCTTGATCCAAATTATGGCAATTCCTCTGGGAAAGAGGAGACCTGGCACATCTCCATGATTAGGAAATATGCAGACCCAGTGGGAACGAGATGCATAAAAAAGGAGACCTAAAGGCTCTAGGGGGGGAAAAAAAATCCAAAAATGTGAGGTATGAAGCTGCCTTTGCCTCTCCCCCCAACGTGGTCTCCTGGGAAAAGCTCCCGGGCTGCAGATGCGAGCGTTTCCAATGATTCCCAGACAGGATTACTTCATCGGCGCTCCAGACATAGCTCTCCTTCTTCCTCGCTCGGCCATCCCCGGGAGAGGGGGCCAGGCTGGGAGTGAGGAGGAACGAGGGCCCACGGGGGGTCCAGGATGTCCCACCCTGGGAGCAGCCCCAGCCGGAGCTGGACACACCTCTCCAGAGGCTTTGGATCAGCCTCTGCTCCCACTGCCCATCCCTGCCGGCCCTTCACCTCCTCCCAGGGGGCTCAAGGAGCACTTCCTGCCCTCCACAGCTAATCCAGCTTTTATCTGGAAGTGAACCCAGCCAGGACTTCTGCCCTTTCTCCAGAGCACTGGGTAGGAGAGTGGGAAGGTGGAAGGTTTCCTTATGAGGGGGAGCTCTGCTCCTGGTGACAGGGATAAGATCCAGGGAACAGCTGGAGCTGTGCCAGGGAGGGTTGGGTTGGATATCAGGAAAAGGTTCTTCCCCCAGAGGCTCCCAGGGAATGGGCACAGCCCCGGGGCTGCCAGAGCTCCAGGGGCATTTGGACAATCAGGGTGGGATTGTTGAGGTGTCTGGATGATCCCTGTGGATCCCTTCCAGCTCAGGGTATGCCATGATCCAGCTCTGCCTCCTCTGGGCCCTTTCCAGGCTTCCCTGTGTCCCTGTGTCAACTCAGAGCTGTCTCCACAGGTGGATTCCTGGTAGTTTATGTGAGTATTTCTGGACAGAGCTGGAGATTTTTATTGCTTGGCAGCCCAGCAGTTCCTCACAGCTACAGACACCAAACCTGCACCGAGTTATGGCTCCAGTTGTCCAAACCCTGCACTGAGTTGCCTTTAATGCAATCAGAATCCCTCTCCGCAGGTAATTTGTTCGTGGTGAGCAGTTACTCAGAAAGTTGTGGATGCTAAGGAAGGAATGCTTTTAAACACTTTTAGCTTAATTACTTTATCATTTTGAACAGAATCATCAGCTCTGCTCGTTTACCAAAGGTGACAGGTAAGGCTGAGGAGTGAACAGCAGTAATTGCTGGGCTCTGTGTGTGCAGCACTGAACACTCCCATCAGCGGGATTGAGTCTGGCACCTCTCTCGATTTCTTCCAAACTTATTTGTTTTGTACAGCTGCAAATAATGAAAGCAATTGTTGGGCTGACTCCGTTCCAAGAACTGTTCCCCAACCTCCTCATGTGCACGGAGAGGATCAGTCCCTGCTCAGATCCACCCCGATGTGAGCCAGGTCCTCCCGTGAAGAAACAGGCAGGAAATCTCTGTTGATCCACCAGTGATTTCCCTCTTGTTCCTACCCGGTTTTACTCTTTACACTGGATATTTTCACCTGGAGTAAAGGGATTGCCTACACTCTGGTAAAAGTCAAGCTGTCCAGGGTGGATGTTTTGTGGAAGAGAATGGACTTTTTAAAGTTAGAGCAGTGGTAGAGAAGTTTTCAATAGGTTTTCTATACGCTTTTATACTTTTCTCATAGTTTTCTTTTGAAGTGACAAGAAATCAGATTTAAGAAACCCCAATAATTCTCTCTTCTGAGTGGATATGACAAGTTAATATTAATTTTTCACCTGTTAATCACATGACTTCTTGGCAGAGTGGAAATATCTGCGGTGGCTCCTCTGCTGTGGTGGCCCTTCCACAGAGGGGACAGGGAGCACCGAGAGCCCTGAGGCTGCAGGTGGCTCAGGCTGCTCTCCAGGCAGGAGACAGGGAAATTTGAGCTTGGGTTTATCTTTCTGCAGGCAAAAACCTGCCTTAATTCAGTGTTTAAGGCTGCAATAACCCAGGCAGGCATCAGCTCCTGACTGAGAAGCTGCCAGCAGAGGTCCCACTTTAAGCTGGCACCATGAGATATTCAGGAGGGATTTCCCACAGGTTTCTGTGCCAGTTGCCATCGGTTGGGAATGGAAATTTTTGCCAGGGTTCAATCAAACAATGCTGGTTTCACACATGTGGAAAATCTCTTCCTGGTTGTAGAGAGCTGACCTCGTCCCTGACACCTTTAATCAGCAAACAACTTCCAACAGCAGTTCAGAGCAGTCAGACTCATTTTTGAAGCGCAGCTTTGGGGCTTGAAAAGTAACACTCCCATAAACCCACAGCAAAGAGATGAAAGTGAAACTTTCTTGAGTTAAAGAGGCTGGTAAATGAAGTTTCACTGGGCCACACCACACACATTAAAGCACTGCCCAGCATTAACTCCAGATCCAATCCCCCCTGCCACGTGTACATAGCTCTGGAGGGGTGCTGCCTTTGAACTTCACCTGGCCTGGCTGTTTCAGTTCTTAGAACATTCATTCCCAGAGCAAATTTCCACGTAACATGAGGCAATATCAGCCAGTGATACAGGATTTCAAAATACCCAGTCAACTAAATCATTGTCCTGCATGTCAGCTTTACTCCTCTGACAGCACAGTGTGATGGTAATTCATCCTAGGTACAAGGCTTTGCAAAACTGTAAGATGGATACCCTGGAGAGACACTGAAACGGCCAAAGAAGAAGAGAGAGAAGTTACACAATCCTTGAAACTGTGATTTAGCAAGATGTGAGTTCCTCTGAAAGCATTCCACGCTCTCTGCCAGCACTCAGCCTCTGCCTGGACGGATCAGACGAGAGGAGGATGCTCACTCACATCCTTCCTCCACCATCTGCAGACTAAATCCATGATTCCCAAACCTTTCTTCTTGTTCCATCATCCACTTGCACGTGACACTGTTGGGAACCCCTGTAAACCACCTGTACCATGTCCTCAAACCGTGCACAGAATGAGCTTTATAAGAGCTGAAAAAATAATGCTTTAAGCCCAATTGATGGGAATTCTCAGGACTGGATCACATGTGGGCCTTTAGGTGCTCCAGTAATAAAACTGTGGTAAATGGGAGTGCTTAACAGGAGAGGCTGGAATAATGGCAGATCTGATATCAAGGGCAACCATTTATCTGCTTTTTCTGTTGGCAAGAGTCTGGGAAGAGGAAAGAGAATCTTCCCAAGGTTGAGTTGCATCAGCCTGTGTAACTCATCTCCCAAAGGAAGCAGTGATGCCAGCCCTATCTTTAGGAATATTTAAAATTAGACCAGATAAAGTGCTGGGAGATGTCCTTCAGAAAGCATTTGGTGACCTACATGGAACAGTCTCTGAGAGCTTCAGCTGCCACTGTTGGGCAGTGTCGGGGCCCTGACGTTCTGCTGAGTGACCGGGCAGGGCCTGACTTGGGCTACAGGACTCTTCCCTTTCCAAACTTCTTTGGTGCCACCTCAAAGGCAGAGTGGAGCTTCTCAGCTCTGAAGTGTCCCCAAAACAGACCTCAGAGAGGACTGGGGGTGTTTTCTGAGAAACGCCAGAGCTGACAGAGGAATTTGGGTGAGGTTCTGCTGAATGACAGGAAGGTGGCTTGAAAACAACCTCTGACCACGCTCCAGAGCTCAATCCTACTGTGGCCACCGAGCAAGGTGACTGCCCAGGGAACACCAAATACTCATGGAATAGCTGCCCAGGAAGACCACACCTGTCCTCAGGCCATGTTCCCCAAGGTTCCCAGCTTGGAGCCTCGCTGGTGTGAATCCAGCAGTGATCCCTGCTCCCTGGAGCTGCTGGTGTGTCCTGCAGGCAGCACCCCACAAACTGCTGGAAACCGGGCAGTACCTGTTCTCAGGCCTTTGGCACGGTGGTGAATTCCTCCTCTCCATCTCTTTCCTCATCCCCAGCCCTCTTTTCTAAGAAAAATATGAGCCTGCATGGAAAGGCTCCTTTGTACAGAACATCTGTGTCCTCCTGTGTGATGAATCACTGACCTGCAGCAGGAGCAGGCCAAGGCAAGGCCACGAGAGGGATGGAACTGAAAGCAGAGCGGGGAAGGTGGATGCTCAGGGTGAAGCAGAACAAAAGCCCACCCCTGTTAGCGTCGTTGGACCATTTTTCCTGGAGCCATAAATCCAGAAGCGAATGAGCCAGAGCCTCCCGAGGTCAAGTGGATTGATGTGCCACACTAAACAGAGGTGGATTTGAGCAAATACAGGGGCTGTACGTGTCAGAAACATGTAAATGCTCAGTGTCAGTGAAATCTGCTGGGTGGGTAATTGCTTTGTTTTCTTAGTTGGCTTTACCCATTAAGAAGCAGTGGGCTGAGGCTGCCTTTGGACCCGACGCTGGAATCTGTTTTCGATCAGCTCCGTGCTCCGCTTCTGTCGGCTTTGTGTGCCTGTCTCGGGAGGTTTTCCCTTTTTTTTTCGGTTTGTTTTGAAGGATAGCAGGTTGCTATTTTGGGAGACAAGATAAAAGCTGTTTGCTGAGGTGGGGAGAGGGAACCTCACGATCTCCTCAAACCTCAGCTCCATTTCCCCAGCCCCGGGCGGTGCTGTGCTGCCCTGTGCCTGCCTCCCTGGGCAGCTTGGCCTAACCAGGTCTGGGAGCTGCTTTCCTCACTGGTTTGCTTTCAGCTGGAAAGCACCAATGGGAGCCGGGGAATTGGCTGCAGATCACTTGTGAAATGCTCCTCCATGACAAACCCCGTCGGGCCGTGGCCAGGGCTGCGATCGCTTCCTCGCCGCCTCCACCGCGCTCCTACCCTGACGTGACCCCGGCTTCTCCCCTGGTTGGGAGGCTTCTCCACAGCTGTGACATAATGTTTTTGATGGCAGGCTCCGGAGGAATTCTGCTTGTGGCAAAGCAGGAATCTGCTTTGAATTAGCACTGCACATATTTATCGAGTCTGCATAGCATGGCTGCCTGTTGACAAAAATCCCCTCTCCTGTCCCCCACAGGTTCCCAGATGAGCTCACTTGACCCACAAAGGTTTGGAGCTGAAGCAGTTTTTGGTGTGTGGGAGCAGCCCAGAGAAGGGCCAGCAGGTGGGTGATAATCCACGTGCAATGCCCAGAGCCAAGCTGACTTTTTTAGTGCCAAATCTTGCATTTTGGATTGATTTGGGGGCAGTCAGACACTTCCAGGACTCCCCTGCCGGGCCTGGAGCCGATCCCTCTCTAACAGGTTGGTTAAGCTGCAGCACATCAGTCCAGCATCTGGAAAAACTGTGGCACGGGGAAGGAGGGGGTTGCACAGTGACCTGGAAACAGCAGATTAGCTTCGTGGGATCCTGATTTTAAAGGTGCTTTGGTGGAGTTGCTTCCAAGAAAAGCAAACATTGCCAGGTACCCTGGAGCAGCTCCGGGTCACATTAAAGCCACCTACGCCGCTCGGCGAGAGCTGGGCAGGAAATTCTTCCCTCTTCATGTCTAAATATTTAAGACCTATTTATTTATTTTAATTCCTCTTGTGCATAGGGATAAAAACACAAATCCTTCAAAGGTTTTTCTTATTATGAAAAGCAGCGACAGAAAAAGACTCGTCTAAAAATAGCCGGTTATTTAGGGCAGCCCCCGGTAGTGGGAGACAGATCCAGAGGGCTGATTCCACCCGGGAACGTGGTGTCTCCAGCATCCTCCGCCTGCATCCCAGCGACAAGGTCGTGGCATCGTTGGGTTGTGACCGGAAATATTGTCCTGGCTGGAGAACCTTTCCTGGAAATCTGCATCTAACCCGGCCGCTTTCCACACAGGATTTTGCCACAGTGTGATTTTCTAATGGAAAGCTGGTTTTTTTAATATAAAACCCCAAGATGGTTCTGGTTTTAATATTGACTTCAGAGCAGAAACAACCACACACCACTGTCTGCTTTTCCTGAAAATCTCACCTCTTCATCCCCAAAATTTAGTTCCTATACCCAGACAAAATGTGCAGTTGCCATTTGAACAATAAAATTAGTTTGTGTGCTGGATAGTTAACAAAACCAACAAATATGACTCTAGAAGTAATTAAATGAGCTCCTGGGTTTGGAGCTCTCTCCTGATTATCTCTTGCAGAGGATCCAAAGCCCTGGTAAGGAATACAGAACTATATGAAGATGTCTAAGAAAAAAGAGACTCATGAAAGTTCAGTGAGCACCGAGTGAAAACAAAATGAAAACTGGATGTCACCAAGAAAGAAAAATGTCACCAAGAAAGAAAAATGTCACCATTTGAATTCAGGAGGAGAAAAGTACCAAGGTGGGAGATGAAAGAATAATGCAAATCCATGCAGGCAATTAAAAAAGGTTCCTTCCATCCCGAATCCACACACAGAGCCTTGATTTGCTGCACCGAGAATTCAGAGAACTAATCCCAGTAATGAAATCCAGATCTGAGACCCTGCAGAATAAACAAACAGCTTATCAAGGTAGAGCCAGCATTTGCTGGGGCTCTTCTTTCAGAGTTCTCCTCCCTCTTGTCGTGAATTCTCGGTAAAACTTCTGGTGCTGCACATGAATTTTGGGCTGGCGGACATGAACCAGCAGCTCGGAGGGATTTCTGCCCACGCTGAGGGAAACCAACGGGTTCCTGGAGCCCCTTGCCGAGCAGGGAGGTGTCTGGGATGGGTGGCAGGGCAGGAGGGGGAGGAACACCCACTGCAGGCAAAGGCAAAGCAAAGTAGGGGTTCGTTTTCCCTGGACGTGCCAGGAGGTTGCAGAGACGCCTGGGTCTGCGTGGCCAAGCCAAGCCGAGACCAGTCACGGGTGCAGCCAACAACAAGCACCGCTTGGAGTCCAAGGAACGCTCTTGGATTCCAGCTGGAAAGGGAGGCTCAGCATTTTGTTGCGCTCTTAAGCCGTGTTTATATCGATTTAAAACAGGCTCTTGGGGGAGAGTACAAAAACAGAGACGGATTTTCAGGCTGGGAGCTCGGATGCCAAATTGTAAAGCCTTGGCTGGAGGGTGTGAGGGCGGGAAGGAGCGCGCAGCATTGAGCGCATAGCAGTGGTTCAAACGGGAGCCACCGGAATAAAGGGAGCAGTTAGGAAAATTGTCAGGCATTTAGTTTGGGCTCTGGAGCAAGGTCAAGGGATGTAAGCAGCTTTGGGAGGGAAAAAACGCTGCTGGGGAGGGGAAGGAGCTGGAGATCAAGCCCCAGCCCTGCAAATCTTATTCACAAGCTGTGTGTGGATCTGAGCATCTGTGCAGGGGGAAGAGCCCTCGGAGCCCAGAGGGCTCCACCTTGCAGGGCAGCATGAACAGGTCATGGCATGGGAATGGCACTGAAATTAAGGGACAGCTTCCCCTGCCATGAAACAGAAATTGTCCCCTGCTCACATCCCCACGGGAGGAAGGACAGCAGATCCCTTTTGCTATTCTCAATTCATTCGAGCTATTTTAAAACTGCAAGTCCCTAACCCGAGCATTAGACATGTTTAGCTTTTTATAAATCTTTCTAAAAGGGTTTCTGTTTGTTCATTTTTCAGGATTGTTTTCTTGGCTTTGGGCCATGAAAATAAGAGTTCATCTGATGAGATTTGATGTGATTGCACCAGGATATCAGAAAAGCAGGAATTAGTAAAGATCCAATTCCTACAAGTACGATGGCACCATCCTGATGTGTGAGTGCCCCCCACCCCTGTGGCAGAAGTGCCAACGTTTGGGTGCAATCCCAGGGCCTGATTCCCATCATTTTACTTCCCTTCTCTCCCTAAACCCCCCCAGCAGTGATGGGGACTGTGCACAGCTCGGAGTTACCAATGCCAGGCATGACCTGGTTGCTGTTTGGAAATGAGTAATTCTCTGCATGATTCACCTCGTTGTCTTTGTTGTCCCTCAGAGCAGCCACACAGGAATTTGAGCCGTGGTGTTTTATTGCTGCAGTCAACAGGGGAACTTTCTCTTTTCCCCGGTTTCCATAAAAATGCGGGAGGTTGGTAAGGAGTCCCAGAGAAAGAAGGAAAATTTGTCATTTTTCCTTGGAATTCTCCAGTTTTGAATTTGGTTAGAGTCTTCCATGTGTCCTGTAGGGACTTCAACCCCCTTGGCACAATCTCTTAGGCCAGTGAGATGCAGTGGGGACCAAACACAACCCCTGTAACCCTTCCTGGGTGTCTGATTTACCCGTGGAACAAGATCCTTCCCAGCACATCCCAACTGGATCTTGTGCTGGAAGCAGCAGTTCAACCTCTGACATTGCCACTTTGCATGAAGTTTGCAAGAGGGATTGCACAATTTTCTCACGTGCCTCCTGCACTGACATGAGAGCTCATTGTAGTTGAGAGGGGAAATAATTCATATCTCTACACTCAACCAGAAGGGAAAGAAAAGACTCAGGTAGGAACCTTCCATTTGCAAGGTCCTGCAGTGTGCTAATTCATCTGTTCCACCGGTGATTCCCTAAATGAACGTTTATTGCTGAAGACCCGAATCCCGAGGATTTGGAGGGTGCAAATCTTTCCCTTCTCACTAAGCCCAGCTGTAGCTGGGAGGTTTGGGATCTGCAGGCTCTGCTGACCCACCAGGACAGCCTCAGGAAGAGGGAGGAAAGGAAATCCAAATATAAAATCAGCTTGATGTTCTTTTCTCCCTCATCAAGGGAGTCACGTTCCTCCCCCTTCTGCCTTCACCAGCACTGCACACTCGGAGAGCTTTGGGGAGCCCTGAGTGCAAAGCCCAGCCCAAGGATTCATCCAAAGTTGAACATTTTTCCATTTCAAATGAGAACAGGATCAAATCTGCAGCTTCAGCTCTTCTGTTTTCTCACACAAAGTGCTCACCCCAGCCCTGTGCATGATTCAGCACAAGGCTGAAAGGTCCTTTCAGTTACAGAGGACCTCGAGCGCCTCGTTCTTGTTCCAGATCCCGGTGGGGCTCCTCCAGGAGCTCACAGCTTTGGGATCCCGCCCTCACCACCCTCTCTGATCCCATTCCAGGGTGGGATGGGCTGTCAGTGTCCCACAGTGTGCAGTGGGAGGCTGTCTGGCAGGAAGGATCCAGGCTCATCCCAAGATGACCCCGTTTCCCCACAAATTCCATCCGTCTCCTGCAGATCCAGCAGGAACATGCAAGGTGCTGACAAGCCCAGAGATTTTGGGCCGCTCTCTGGAGTTCAATCCATTTTCCTGTGACATGAGCTGTTCTTCCCAAAGCAGAGCCCAGCTGGCAGCACCTCTAACCCGGGGGAAGTTTTGGGGGGCAAAGCTTGGAGCAGGTGGATTTTTCCCCCCAGCCATTCCCAGGGATTCATTGTGCACATGCACCCAGCCCCTCTTTCTTCTCCCAGCGTGCTTTCATCTCTCCTGGTTTTAAAGAAACCAGGGATGGCCCCACCCTGCTGTACGACTGCAGCGCTATTTACCACTTGGAGAGGAAATCCCATGTCACAACCCCCAGGAGCACAAGGAATAATGTCCGGAATTCCTTTATCTGTGACCAGACCTGGCTCACAGGCTCTTTCCCGTCACTTAAGTGTACACAAATATATTCTTTTCTTTTGTCAAGGCAGTGGGCCCAGATTTTAACGATGGTTTATTAAAAGAGAAAAGGCTTTGGCAAGACTCAAGAACAAACGTTCTCTGACTTTGGGACCTTTTGTTCTTCGAGGTGAAAAGTGACCATAAAGAATAAGGAAAATTGAGTCACTGGTCCTTGCCCTCCATAGTAAATTTGACCTCCACTGTTTGTACAGTGCCTAAAATGGGTGTCCCGGGCTAATCAGGGAAGTCCAGTGATAAGCCTCTCTCCAGGGCTGCTCTGCACCAGGAGGTTTTTTAAAGGGATCAAAATGACCCTTTGGGCACTGCAGTTTTTGTAACCCTCAGCCCCAAGGCTTCTGCCCTTGCCTTCAAGCCAAATGTTGCCCAGCTAAAGGTTGTATTTATTTTATGATCAGCAGAGAGATGGAGTGAGAGGCACTGCTGGACACTGTCCCTCCTGAGAGCAGCGCTCCCCTTGCAGGAGAGGATGGGGAGGAGGGAGATGCAGCGGGTGCTGAAATGCTTCCCTGAACAGGGATCCAGAGCCCTGGCCATTCCCTGCACATGGATCAGAGCTCCGGCCATTCCCTGCACATGGATCCAGAGCCCTGGCCATTCCCTGCACATGGATCAGAGCTCCTGCCATTCCCTGCACCTGCCAGGCCTTGTGTCCTGCTCACACCTTGGAAAATAGGATGAGGGGCTCAGGGAATACCTGCAACCTGCTCCCAGGGCACTTCTGAGCTGGAATCCCTCAGGGATACCTGCCAGCATCCTGGTGCCATTCCCTCCTTCCAGACCCACGGAACAATGCAGGGACCAACCTGGACCACCAGCTCTAGGACAGAGGGGAGGGAACTCTCCAGCAGGAAACCTCTGGGAGCAGGGAAGTTGCAACAGAAATATTGGCACCAGCGTTCTGAGGGAGGCGGGGGAAGCAGGCAGGAGAAGGAATCTTTCCAGGAAAAGAACATTTGCATCAGATACTTCCAGAAATAAAACATCACCATGTCAGAGAAACGTTCTCCATCTTGGCAGCACTGCCCTGCTTTGGCCCACCACCCTTTGCGTCACTCTTGCAAATCCTTCTCCAAAATGTTTATGACCCTTCAGTCTGGAGCCCCCTCATGCAAAAAGAAGTGCAAGTGCCAAGAGGGACCACAGGGCAGCCCCAGGTGATTCCTGGCACCCTCTGCTCGCTGGTGGGGATGTGAGGAAGCTGCAGCCTCGTTGCAGGACAAATAGCCCGGCAGCTGGAGTTTACTGCCGCTTTTATTTATGTTCCTGCAGCACACAGGCAGTGCCAGATGTGCTGTCCCTGATTCCTGCACACCGTGTTTGATGTCTCCCATCAGAACCAACCTTGGGCTAACTCCAGCAGCTAAACTGTTTTTAGCAGGGATAAATATTTAGGCGAGCCCGGGATTGGCAAGGACCTGTCCCTGCCTTTGCACCCCTCGCAGCCGGAGCGAAGGCAGCGGCTCGGGGCTCTCTGCTGCACGGGGGGGACACCCTGTGCTCTCCCCGAGCCTCTGCCATCCACACGGATCTGCCAGGGAGGGAGGGTTTGGAAAGAGGGGACATTCCAGGGGTGACAGCGGGGCACTCACACAACGGGGTGTGTGTCACACCAGAGCCTGCTCTTAGCCGAGCGCTGTCAGGCCTTGTCCCCAGGCACGGCAGTGACAGCAAACCCTGCCCTGGGCTCTGACTGCAGGGGGATCAATTGCACTGCTTCCCTCCCTTGGGCAAGGGTGGATGTGTGTGGAATACTCTGGATTGGGAGGACTGGCAGTTGTAAGCCTGGATTTTCCTCTGCCCTCTGCGTTGTGGTCCGCGAAATGTGCACGGAGCAGAAAGGGTCCGTGGTCAGATGGGGTGGAGAGGCTGGATCCACGGGGTTTTCCTTGCTTTCTTCACTCATTTCTCCGCTCACTGAGTGAGCTGCACTACATGGATAAATCCCTGGGCTCTGCTGCAAGGTGTCCTGAGAACGGCTCCTCTTTCCTGCCTCGGCGTCTCCTGCAATTCCCACAGCCCTGGCTCTCCTGTCCTGCCCACGGGGCAGGGGCTGCCTGGACAAGAAGCCTGGTCAGAGCAGGGAGGATGGTCTGGCTCAGAAATCCTAAGGAAAACCTACCTGTGAGAACTCAATTCATGCAAATCGAGGTAAATTAGTCCCCTCCATTTCCCTGAGCTGTCACTTTGCAGTCAGTGGCAGTGATTTAAGGCCACTTTACCCAGGATTTGGGCTTTTATCTCACAGTTTTATTTGCCTGACCTTAGTTTTCCAGCCTGCTGCAACAGGGAGGTGAAGCCACGTGTGACAAACCATGTTTGCGGGGATGGATCCCAAATTTTCCTGCCCTGTGTCCAGCAGGGACAGCACAGGCACTGTCCCAGAAGGGGACACCCTTCCTGCACAGGCATTCCCTATAAATTGCTGCTCCCCCGTGTTTTGGAGAGCTGGGACTGTTGTGCCACACGAGGACAAGGCAGTTCCCAGTGTCACCAACCCCGTGGCTCCGACTGCACGCGAGAAATCCTGATTTTGGGGGCAGGTCCCATGGGGAATTCACAACCGAGGTCACTCATAAAGGCAGGCAAGCACCACAAACTCAGCCCAAAGTCCCCAGATTCGAGGTAGGGGGGGTCAGAAATACCTCCCTGGTTCGTATCCTGCCCGATATCTGCTTTGGAACGAGGTCACAAGGGATTGTTATTCCCATCAGAGCGTTGCCGTGTTGAAAAGTGGAATTTTTCAGGAATTTTTCATTAACGTTGGCTCTGGCAAATAAAATAGTGGCCGTGCCAAAGACAACATGCTTGGGAATATGCTGCTCTGGAGCAGGCAGATAGCATCCCTCAGCACTGCACTCACACAGCACACGGATTGCCCCAGCTGACAACGAGAATAATGGCCAGGGAAGCTGATAATGCCCAGGAATTCTGCTTTACTGGATATTTTCACCTCAGTTAAAATGCCAGGATAGCATAGGAGTGAACGCTCCTTTCTGTTGTTCCCTTGGTAAGAGATGAAGCCATTGCAATTCTAGCAGTGGATGCACAGATCAGCTTTCTGACTCTTCAATAATTGCATCTTTTTCAGATGAAAAGAGAAAAGAGACAGAATATCGGTCTTGTGTAACCAAAGCAGTGGCTGGAGGAGGGCTGAGTGCTCAGGAGCCTTTCTGGGCTGGGTTCACCAATGCTACAGGAGAAGTGAGGAATTCCTGCTGATCATCATGGATAAACCAATCCATCCCCTGGCACTGACCCTAATCCCAATCCCAACCCTCCACAGTGGCCAGTCCAGCTCTGACCCCTCCTGGGCTCCTTTTGTCCTGGTGGCCTCTGCCCTCCCGAGATGTCTTTGTACCTCTGGACACAGAAATGTGTTCTTAATGTAAATACTTCAAGTTCTGCTGCTTGAGAAAAACAAAACACTTTCCAAGGAGGAACAATGTCTCTTGTTGTCCTTCTTCCCACCCTTCCTCGAGACAAAGTATTAACAAATATTAATATAAGCATTAGAGCTTTGCTGCTGAGCTTTGAGAAGGTCTGTAAATGGGTGTTTTGTTTTTATGTGTGTGTCATTCACCTTTTGTTTTCGGCAAGGCTGTGCCCACCCTCTGAGGGTGCAAATCCAACAGGCTGTGCCCAAAAATGAGAATATTTTTGGTGGGTGCTGACACTCAAACCTTAGCTGTGGGTTTGGGCAGGTGCAGCTGTTGTAGTGAAATATCCGTGGCTGAGAAAGGACAATGCCAAAATGGCAATAATAATAATAATAATAATAATGATAATGATGATGGTATAACAACAGTAATGGTCTGCAAGGGGCAAGGAAGAAATCAGGCTGGATTTTGAGCCCTGGCTGGAAGCTGCTCAACTGCAGCTCCTTCCTCATCCCCAAAAGTGAGCAAATTCCACACCAAGTGAGCTCCTAGGAGGGGGATTTCTCCTGTGGATTCTGAACTTCAATAAATCCAATATTCCCCTGCACAATCTGATGCCTGTAATCACCTTAATTCTCCTGCAGAAAGCAGCGAGGAAGCCAAGGGGCTGTAGGGGTGTGAGGGCTGCCTTCCTTCCTCCAAGGAGGAGGGGAAACTCCTCCTGAGCTCCTCACAAGCCCTCGTGGCACTCCAGGCTCATTATCCAGCTCTCCAAGAGGTATCTCCAGCTTGGATGTGCATGGGAGAGATGAGGGTAAACTCTCAGTCTGGAATCCTTTCGCTGTAACAGCCTCTCAGCGGGGGAATCCATCAGATCAGGGCTGGAAATCAGCTTGGCAAATTCCTCCCTGCCTGGAGATGCAGTGGGAATGACAACCAAGAGGCTCCTCGGGATGTGGGTGCCACTGGAGTGACTCTGCACCAGTTCAGGTGTTTGTGGGTGTGTGCCAAGGACAGTTCACTGTGCAGACCTTCAAAGTGCAGTGCAGGGACTGAGCAAAGCACCCACACGAGTTAGTGCAGGGAACAGGGCTGGAATTGCATCAGTTTCCTCATCCGGAGGTTCTGGGTGTTCCTCCATCCCACCCCGCTGTAGCCCCTGTGCTGGGGTCGGTGCTGCCCCAAGGGAACTCCCCCGGGTGTCTGTCCAAGGGCAGGGGACTGAAGCTGAGTCACTGAAACATCCCCTGAGCTCCCTGCTGGTTTGGAGCACAGCCCCTGGCCAGGAGCCCCCACCCAGGAGAGCCAAATCCTTGGAAACCTGGCCTGGTCCCCTCTGCTCCCAGCATTCCCACTCACTCCAGAGCATCCCTCAATGCTCCATCCCATCTGCCCAAAGCATTTCCATGTCGGGCCTCTGCCTCTCTCTCCAGGAAGCACTTGGGTAATGCTCTCAGGGACATGGGGTGACTCTTGGGGTGTCTGTGCAGGGCCAGGAGTTGGACTGGATGATCCTTGTGGGTCCCTTCCAACTCAGCCTATTCTGTGGTTTTGTGGTTCTGTGGTTCAGAATGTTGAAGGAGGCAGCAGCTCAGAGCAGAGGAAGACATCAAACCCAATGATGCCTGAATTCTTGTTCCTAAGAATGCAAAGGAAACAGCCAGAACGAGCTATACAAGCACAGGGAGTCAATGTATGCTCGTTTGTGTATCTGACCATTGTCCAGGGCAACTCTTGGTTTCCTCTTGGGATCTATAATGAATAGACCTATAGGAGAATGTTGTGGTGGCAGCAATTTCTCTTTTCCTACCATTTAACGGAGAACAATATGGAATGCAAACAAAAAGGCAGCCTTTCAAAGGCTGGCAGGACAATGCACCCTATAAGACCTCACTTCGACCATTAAACCCAAGAGCACGGGGGAGACCTTTGCCCTGTGGATGCTGAGAATTCCTCTCAGTTCCTTTATGCTGAGAATTCCTTTATCATGTACCCTGCAGAAGATCAGAGTCTGAGATCCTCTCCTTACATCCCACCACGCCCCGAGTGCCACCACTCCGCTCTCACTGCCAGCAGATGGCAAGACCAGAACTGAGATAAGCAAAAGAATTTAAAACAGGAAAGATGACTAAAGGGACTGGGCTGCTCTGGGCTCTCCTCTCCCTTTGTGAGTCTGGTTAGCTCAGCTCTAAATTTAAGGAGCCTTCTGGTGACACCAGATGAGAGCAGATGTATTGGTCAGCCTGGGAATTAAAGAATCAGCAGCCCAAAAAAAGGCTCTGCAAGGCTTTAGCTATGGGATGGATCCAGGTGAAGTGTTCATCCTGAACCACAATGGGAAAAGGAAAAGCTTTCTCTAGGGAGCATCAGCCTGTGCTTGTGGACTTGTGGGATGTGGTGGTGCCTGTCTGGGGGAGCCTGCCCTGGTTGATACTGGGTACCAGCTCTGACATGCCACATAGAACACTAGGAAATAAGGTTATTAATTGGTTTTTAATAGCACTATAACAACCATGGTTATGCACAAAGTTCAGTAGAAAGCAACCTCAGTAATCAGAAGGCCTGTGGCTTCATGATTTATTAAATTCAATTAATAATGGCATTTCAGCACCTAGGTCTGAACACTACTTTGCAAATACAAAGTAGACAACAATAAAAAAGGCAAAGTATGTGGCTCATTTATATAATAAATCAGAATAGAGATAATAGATCAGAATAATTCTATGTCTCCATAGTAATAATAAGGAGAAATCAGCCTTGTGTACAATGACAGAATTCCTGGTGGGGACTGGAGCTTGCAACACTGTCTGGAGCTGGATGGGGGAACCCCTGACAAGCCCTGCTCAGCAGCCTCCTGCTTTCCTGAATTCCCCTTCCCAGGCAGCCCCTCCATCCCGGGATTTGGGCCATCCTGGGTCTCTCATTTCAGCCTGCACTTCTCTGTCGCTGGAGCAGGCTGGTATTGCCCAAACCGACCCAGAGAACGGAGCTCATGTTTGTTTAACTCATTGGGAAAGCCAGGAGAAAACATTCCAAATGTGAACACAGCCTGGAAAACCCACAGCAATCCCAAACCTATAAATTCATCCCACTGGAGGCTCGGTTTATCTCCTTGCTGATGGATCAGGGGATGGGGTAATAAAACTGTTAACAGGATCGTCAGTGGCTTCATGGTAACAACACCCAGAGACCCACGGTGCCATTATCCATGGAAAAGTCCCCCCCCCGAGTGGGATGATGAGCTGGGAGAAACACCCTGAGATGTGCCAAGAGCTTGGAGCTCCCAGGTAGAGGAGGCTTTGCCCCAGGCCATCCCTCCCCGCCACGCTCCGCTCCCTTCGTGCTGACAGAGGATTTTAGGGATTAATCACTCTCTCTGGGAATTCCTGTTGGGCTAAACACTCCTGCTCTGTCCTGACTCAACAGAAAATCTGCCCAGACTAAAGGAAAGTTGTTTAAAGCAGGGGAGTCTCCAGGAGCCCCAGCAGAACAGGATTTGTGCAGCCAAAATAAATGTTAGGTGAGTGCCTGGGAATAGCAGGAGGGGTGGTTGTGCTGCCTCACAAAACTGGGGGCTGCTGCAGGCTCAGCCACACTCTGGCTTCCCTTCCTCACTGGAAAATAAGCAGGTTATTTTGGTTGTTTTGCTTTCTCACAGTGAAGCAAATCAGGATTTTCCAGCGAGATGGGTAAAATCTCTACCTTTCAAAGCATGCAGCGAGGGAGCAGCTTTCAGCCAGCTCTTTTCTCCCTCAGATTCTGCCGCGAAATGTGTAAACAACCAGAAGAAAATAAATGTTCCCAGTCATACAATGGGCAATTCAAAGCCAGGCTATTGTCTTCAGCCAAGCACAGCCTTAAACCTGAGTAAGTGAGAGGCAAAGCTTGTCCCGAGTGCGTGAGCATGAAAATAAGCCAGACATCATCCATTTGGAGAGAAAAAAATGTGGCAGGCCAAAAGGTGACCTGACTCTCTCTGCTTCACACCGTGTAATAGCTTAAATTGTGTTTCAAAGGTCCTCGGGCTGATGTCACTGTTTACATTGACTGGAATCATCCTTTAATTGCACCAAACCCCTTAAACCAGCCCGGCTCACCGTGTGCCTCAGCCCTGCTGTGCCATGCAGCAGGAGCTGGCACAACTTCCTCGCCTCATCTACATCCCGAAAAAGACCTGGGAAAAGCATTCCTGTGCACTGCATTGTTATTCCTTCTCGCATTCCTCACGGGTTAAGGAGCAAAGCGGTGGAAGCTCCTGAAAACCTTTCCCTTTTCTTGGCACATGAAGGTGAATTGAGGAGCAGCGGTGGATGCAGGGGGACTCTGCCCCAAGGGGAGGGGGATGTTCCAGTGACCCAGTGCTGGCCATAAGGGCACCTGTGGGGTCGATTCTTCTGCAAGGAAAGGCAGAGACCGTGATGTTTGCAGCAGATAATCCACGGAGCTTTCCTTGCCCCCGTTCCGCCCCAGCCGCACGCGCCTTCCCGCTCCGGAGCGGTCTGGGCAATCTCTTCCAACAGCCTTCTCCGGGATGGAGGCTCCTGGAATTAGGATTGCCCACACCAAGGCTTTCCAAGTGCTACCGTGTGGGGGTGTGTGATGGCTCCTGGGGGAGCTGCTCCTGGCAGCTGGAAGAGTGAGTGGAGAAGCAGGAGGGAAAAAAATCCCATTTTACAGCTCCCGGGGGACACTCTGCAGTGGGTGTCTGCACATGGAAGGGCTCAGACACTGACCCCTGCACGACCCAGCCCAAAAACTGGGGAAAGCCACGCTCAGCATCAGCTTTCAGGGATGATCCTATAGCTGCAAAGGGCCAAAGTGAGCTCTTTTCAGTAGCTGTGAGGGAATTGAGAAGGAAAACTGGGATGCTGGGAGGCCCCGCACCTCACACCACCACGGAGGCTTCTGGGGACTGGGAGGAAATTGCTTTAAATCCTAAATGATTGTATTCAGCGCTGATTTGGGTTAACGAGCTATGAGTTAACAGCAAACAGGATGAATGTCTCACACATCAGCTGTTTCTGTGTGTGTTTGGGATATCCCCGTGAGCAATCCCATTTTCCTCCTATAGAGGAACGGGCAAAGTAGCCCCAAGGTGGTTGGTGCTTTTCCTGCACGCTGACCCCGGTGTATCCGTAAGGAAGGATCCAAGGTGAGCGATTTCGGAGCTGTGGGCTCTGAGGAAGCGAACATTTTGGCCGAGGTGTTTCAGATTGGTGGCGGTTTTGTAAAAAATGGAACAGGTAATGAGTAGGTCAGGCTTCCTTGACCCTCAAATCAAGAACAATCCCAGCAGGGCTGAAAACTCCCCTCTCCACTTCCTTGGCAATCACGTTCCCACAGTTCAGAAAAACACAGGAAGATCTAAGGAAACCTACGTGGAAATGCAGAAGACAAAGGCAAGTGATCTGAAAATAGAAGGCTGGTCCATATATTTCCTTTACATTCTGGGCCTCAAGCTGGTTTTTGGCTGGATTTTGAAATCTGAGGGGCCATATGCTTTTGCCATTCCCCGCAGGGCACAAAGGAAAAGTGGCTTTTTCAGACTTCCATCATTTCCAGGGTTAGATGAGGTTCTTTCCTGGTTGCTTACTCAAAGGCTCCTCAGTGCTAAAAGCTTTCTTGCCACAACAAAAGCCCCGGACAGTGGTCACACCCCCACCCCGTGCATGAGCTGTGGCTCCTCCTGCATTTCTAGATACTGGGGGGACTTGCAAAAATTATTTCTTGTAAAATTCAGGGCAGCAGGAACACGAAGAGCTGGCAGAAAACAAGAGATTCAGCTGCAGGTCTCGGGCAGTCCCGCTTCGGCTCGACACAAAATCTCTGCACCAGGAAAAATGGGAAAGGCAAAATCCATTTTGGTGCAGAGAGGAGAGACTGTGCAGGCTCCTGCTGGGGAAGAGCTGAGAAATTCCTCTTGGCTTTTTCTAATGTAAAAATTCAAGGAATCCTGAGCCCTGAGGGGATTTTAGGAGACATCCAGGAAAGAGGGGGGGGAGAGAAGAAGAGGGATGTAGGATGTAGTGGGGACGAAAAGTATGTGCTGCAAAGACAGGCTAATCCAAGGACTTGGGGATGAGGGTATTGGAGTGACTCATAAAATGCCCATGGATTTAGTCACTCTCCATCATGAAATAGCTCCCAGATTGCTCCCTGTCCAGCAGAATGCAAAGCTGTGTTACAGGGCCAGTGACTGATTCAAAAGTTAACAACTGCACGGGGCAGCAGCTCAGCTCCCCTCGTGTGTGAATTCGCTGCTGACATTTCCAAACCCTTTGGAAGCGTGTCCAGCCCTCGGCAGCGAGGAATTTGCACAGGATGGGTAGCCATCAGTTTTACTCATCGCATTCCCCTGAGATCGGGCTGATCCTGATCCTTCCTCCTTCCCCGCTCGAGGAAGCAGCTCCTGGCCGAGCCTCTGAGGTCACACCTCGTGCAGAAAGCTTTGATTCCCATGATTTGTGCTAATCTTGCCCTGCTCCTGATGGTTGCAAGCTCTGCTGCTGAAGTCCTGCTCCCTGGGGCAAGCCTCGAGCAGGCACTTCTAGTAAATGCCATTTCCAGATAATAACCTTGCCTGGCGGATTTTGGCAGCTTCTACTCTTTTCTGCTTGGCCCTAAAAAGAGAAATTAAAGATGTGCTTAACGTGGAGCTCGGTTCTCTATCACACAGAGATTATCCAGCTCATTTGGGTTGTTCTGGGGGGGCTGTGACTGAGGGCAGCGGGATGCTCTTCCCGAAGGAGGAATGGGAATGTCTTGATGGGCACTCAGAAGCCTTCACGTCCTGTCAGCCACCTGAGCTGCTTTCTGAGGGAAAGCACTGGGGACTCATTCATGTCAAGCCTGGCTCTTGTTTAGATACTCCAATATCCCTTAATTACTTCCACTCGTCATCCCCATTCCAGTGACATCAGGCTGGTTCGGAGAAGAAAGGGAAGGTGGATCAGAGGAAATACCAAACCGAGCACGTGGAGTTCAGTGGGGCTGTGCTTCGGCGCCCTCCTCGCGCTCCCTTTGCAAGTCCAACCCTGCTTCCTGGAAATTTCCTGGGCAGTTTTAAAAAGCGCAGGTGGCTGCTGCTGCCCCCAGAACTCTTCTGCAACGTGAACTGAGAGCTGCTCCTCTGTTCCCCCTGTCCTTTGCTGGGGATCGAGGGACCTTTCCTGCACCACTCTTTGCAGATGTCTCAGGGAGCAGCAGATGTGTCTCACCTCTGAATAAATATGGCACAGGAGGGATTTTCACCCTCCAAACTGCACTGGAAATTTTTAAAGACAAACTTAAAGAAAGTAGAGATCACCTACCACTGGCTGTACCTGAGGAATCTCCTTTCGTGCTTGGGAACCTTTTGCTCTTGTGCATAAACGTATTAACAACACAAATATTCTGTATTCAGCCCAGCTTGAGGTGTTAACTCAAACTGCAATAGATTGAGCTATCACAATGTACAAATAATTTGCCATAAAATGAACCACCCAGGGGTTGTGTGAAAGGGCAGAGATGACCCAAACAGGCCCCGTTGCTCTTGCTCAGATCTCTCTGTGTGAGCAGACCAAGGGGGAAACATGCACAGAGAAATCTTTTGTACAATTTTTAAAGAAAATATTGCAAGTTCTTACAACAGAAACCTTCAGCAAACAATCTGGTTGGTGTTCTCAGTGCTCTTTTGGGTAGGATGCTGTTTTTTAGAAGTTCGGGGACTATTCAGAAATACTTTACATTTTTTTCCTGGCCTTAAATGGATGAATTGGTATAAAGAGATTTCCAGTTGGTTTCGAATGTGGCAGCTTCAGCAGGAGGCTCATATATCACCATCTTAAAAAAGGCTCCTCTGCTTTTTATAACATTTTCCCACAGTAAAGCAAACATTTAGGAAGAACACCAATTAAGAGACACGTTTTTGGGGAAAGCAACCCCTCAGTGCCTCTGGCTTGGTCCACCACTCATCCTGCTGGACACTGTGACCATCCCGGCTGGAAAACCGGGAAGAATCCAAGCTCCTGGAGCTTTTATCTACTGCTACATGGTATAATTGAAATCTCTGTTAACAAGCTTCGCTGCCCATCCAGTATATTCAATTTGTAGAAGACGTTGCAAAATTAAACAACAACAACAACAAAAAAATCAATTTCAAACGTGCTTTAATTTCAAAGCGAACGGGCAGGACCTGATTTTTATCCTTCAATCTTGAATACTTTCCAGTATGAAATCACTGAAACGGCTGAGTTTATTCCAATACCTGAAAAGTTACTTGGATTGCTCCTCTCTTAAGAACTTGGTGATGATAATGTCAGCGAGTAAAGGAGACTGAATTTTTCATGCACGATTTGAGGTGTCGCTCGTGTAAAACTTTCCTTGCAGATCGTTTTTCCAAGGGCTGGTTGGGAACCATCCCACTCCACGCCTAAAGCCCGTGCCAGCTGTTGGCACCTGCACCACCATTACCACACCAAAGGTTCTGAGCAGCAAGACCCCAACCAGAGCTCTGAGGAGTTGAAAATGAGCTGAGACACGAGCAAAAGGAAAGTGGGAATTTAATGATCCTCGTAGGACTCTCTAAGGAAATTTAAAGGTGTATTTAAAGCTGTTCTGGGAAGGTGGGAAATCACTGGGGTGATGTTTGTATGGTCTCTTCCCCCTGCTGAAAGCACCAAATAAGTCAGGAGCTCTCCAAAGGAGACCATCCTTTGAGCTGGATGAATGCAATGGCCAGAATTTCATTGCTGTGGATGAGCTTTGAGGGAAAGGTGGCCGAGGAGTCAATCCCTCAGCACTGAGCAGCTTTCCCAGTCCCTGCAGGACTTTCCTCCTCCCTGCATTGCAGATGAAATTGTTTGGATTTGAATCCGAGTCAGCCTCTTCAGCACAACTCTGCCTAAGATCCCAGAGAAGGTTTCTCCTACAGCTGAAGGATAAATCCAGGCCTCGGGGAGTCAGGCAGAGATTCACTGAGCTCGGTGCTGGAGATGAACTTTGAGGAGAAGGTGGCTGAGGAGTTAATTCCTCAACAACACCAGAGCTCTCCAGAATCCTCAGGCTTCCTGGCCCTGTCTCACTTTGGCTTGCAGCCTAATGAGGGCACCCAGAGACTGTGCTAATGTGTTCTCTCTCCTAATGATGGACAGAGCTCTGACATCCTCAATGCTGCTTCCAAGCCCATCAGCAGCCTCTGCCTGCGGGGACAGGGATGTGCCTGCCTTCCCTCCTTTCTCACAGGATGCAGGCATTGCCTCCTCTTGGCCTCCTCTCTGCCTGGCACCGATGGGAAAAGGAATCTGGACCGAAGTCTAAGGTTATTAGGGCTGAAATCACTAGGAAAGGAACCTGGTGAGTAAGGACCTGAGCAGCCCTGAAATGTGGGCAGCATCTCTAGCCAGGCTTTTCTCCCAGCTCCTCAGTCCCAGACTCACCATGCTCCACTTCTCCCTGGAGCCTCAGGAACACTCAGGGCCCGCCACATTCTCTCCCATCTCCCAAATACTTGTTATTATCCCTCTCCGATCCACGAAAATCTGTGGTGATTTATGCCTTTGTGGATTCCACCCTGGATTTTGGGCCACTTTTCCAGACTATCCAGACATTGGAACTCGCAGAGCATGCAGCTGGCTGCTCCTGCACGTGTGAGCCAGCTGGAGCACAGCTCGGGAATTCTCCGGGGCTGCGGAGCTTCCGACGCCGCTCCACGTGCGGCTCAAGGTGTGGGCACTGACCTGGCACAGGGATGATCCCCTGGATCAGGAGGATTCCTGCTGTGGAAGGGCTCCCTTCCACCTGCCGGGTTTGCTGCTTCAGCTTTCCCTGGAAAAGCTGGACAAGGCCTTTGGAGCACAGAGCTGTTTATTCTGCAGGTAACTTTGGGAAGGTTCTGCAAGGGAGATGTGAAATTCCCTGGGGCTTGTGCCTGCCAATCAGTCCCTTTCTGCAGAAGGAATACATTAAATCCCTGAATGAATCCAAGAAAATCAAGGACGGTGGTGCTTCACAGCGTTCCCAGAAGCTGTCCTCTTAACTATGAAAAGATTCTAATATGCTAAAGAACAACAGCCTCGTGCTGTGAAGTACATCCACCATCCAAAGGACTAAAAAGAATCCTTTCTGTCAGAAGGAATTCCCCAATAAACACCAGACTGTCTCCCTTACACAATTTGCAGCGTCATGAATGAATAGCTCAGTAATCCAGCAAAATCCTCGTGCTTAATGAGATAATGAAAAGTCATACGGCAGATGGAAAAGCTCTCCCAAATCTCATTAACCTGCCTCTTGGCTCTTCTGATATCGGCGAAAATTGGGAATAAATACGGGGGGACAGGGAGTTTGCTGCAAAGGAAAATGAGTTTTGGAGGGCAGGGAATCTAACCTGGCACCTGGGCTGAGAAGGGGAAGGCACTGAAGAAATAGCATGTGAATAAAAACCGAAATATCAAAGAATCAGACTTGGAATATTGAAGGGAATCGGGGTTTGCCCGCCTTGTCTGTGCGCACAGCTCCAACATGAGCCCCGGGACAGCGGGATAGCCCAGGCATACCCAGTCAGCTCCTCTTTAAAGCCTTTTCTACCTCAGCTCTGCCTCGAGTGATCAAACACAACCAGAAACCCTCCCACACTGAGGGGAAAAAACCACAAATTGGCCAACAATTGCAACTCGCTATTTCTAACCAAGCGTCCAGACCCCGAGGGGAAACACCCATTAAAACGCTGACCTTTACCCGTGACACCTTCACGGAGGTTTAATTTATTTTTACCTCCATTCCCAGAGATCAGTTTTACCGGAGGTGCGAAGCCCGAGGCGCCGAGCGGGTTTGGAGGCACAGAGGTGCCACCGGCCCGCCCGGGGGTCTCGAGTGGGTGACACCTCCCGGGGCAGCCCCGGCAGCCAAAAAAGCGTCCAAAAGCGCAAAGAGCATCCCCGAGCGCTCTCCCGAGGCCCCCCCAGGGACGGCACCGCCACGGGGGCCGCCACACCGGGCTGGTCCCCACCCTGTCACCCCCCTCCCGTGCCCGGTGCCCGCGGGGGTCTCGGCCGCTCTTACCGTGCAGCAGCAGCAGCCCCTGAAGGGCGCAGACGGCCAGGACGGCGCTGGCCCGGGCGAGCATCCCGAGGTCGGGGCCGTGCGTGTGTCCCGGGCGAGTTGAGGTCCGCCGGACAAGTTTTCCTCTCCAGCAAGAAGTTTGGGAAAGCCTGCGGGAAGGGAGGGGAAGGACGAGGCGTGCGGGAGTTCCCACTTGTTGATTCCAGTTAAATTGTTCCTTCCATTTACTGCTCCATCCTGGGGCTGCGGATTGCGCTTTCCTCCCGAGGTGCGAGTTCTTAGTTTTTCCTTCACCCCCTTTCCGCAATCCCCTTATTCCTTCTTTCCCCTCTTTTCTCCGATGCCTGGGGTGCCCGAGGGGAGCGCGGCTCTGCCTCAGGAGCCTCTCCCAGCCCGCCCGGCCGGTGCGGAGTAACCCGAGGGGTTAAAAAAGCGAAGCGAAAACACCAGGAAAAAGTTTGGCAAAAAAGTTTCCTCCGCTCAGCGAGCCGCTGCTCCCGGCAGCCCGGAGTTTGGGATGAGGTGGCCGAGCCGCGATCCCGCTCTCGGGATCCTTTCACCCTCTGGGCTGCGTTTCTCCAGGGAGGTGCAGGTGCGGCGGAGGAAGGGGAGGAAGGACAGATCCCGGCGCTCCAGCGGGGCGGGAGGAGCGGGAGCTGCCCCGGCTCCCACCTGGCTCTACCTGCCCGGGGGCGCGGGCGGGCGGCGGGGCTGGGGCATGGCCGGAGCCGCTGGCTCTGCGCTCTCCCTGGCCCCCCACCCCTCTGCCTTTGCTTTCCCTTCGCAGGGAAGTTTGATGCGAGCCCGAGATTCTTTATAGGGACAGGAAAAAAAAAAAAAGGAGGAAGGAGAGACGTCACCAGCCGAGGCAAGGGGACTTCACTCTCTCGCTGCTCCCTGTCATTGCACAGAGATCCTGGGCTTCCTGTTGCTGCTGCCTGAGATGGGGCGAAGAAGTGAATTCCCGCTGCTTTCCAGCACCGCCTGTCCCTGCCGAGCCGCAGCTCCGTGAGCATCAGGTGGCAACACCTGCCCCCGGTCCCGGCCCCGCTTCCCACCGGGCAGAGAGGCGGCATCTCCCTCCCGGCACCGGGACACTGGGAAGGGGAACACTGAGGGGCACCGCTGAGGAAGAAGCTCTCTTGCAAGAGCACCCTCCGTGCCCCCCTTCCCCCGGTAATTCAGCAGTTTGGGGTTCCCGTTATGCTGCTCACTGTATCCTGCTGGAATGGCACCTCCATCCTCCCTGCCCTGCTGCCTCCCCTCCTGTGGCAGCCACTGCTGTGCCTCCCTGGCTCTTGGGGCACAGAGGAAATCGCTTGTTTGAAAGGACAGTTCAGGGAACCCAGATGTTGTTATCATTTGTACTGTGTGGCTGCCAGCCTGGTCCCTCGTGGGTTTCTCACAGCACCCGCGGCACCCGGGCATTCTCTGCAGGCACTCGGGAGTGGACAGAGCCACCCACACGTGGAGGCTCCCAGCCTGTCCACGGGGCTTTGCTCTGGCTGTGCCAGGCAGGATTTCAGCAGGGCTGGGCACTCCTGCCGTGGGGGGCACAGGCAGATGTTCCCCTTCCCCTCCACCCTGGGTGATCCCAGTCTAGTCCTGGTTCGGGGCTGCCCCTCCAGCCACAGGTGCCTCGGCTGTGGGGGTCACAAACTGGTGGCAGATGTCCCAGGAGATGTCCCAGAGAGTGTAAGGGACACTTCTGGGAGTGCAGCACTGAGGTGACCGGGAGGGAGCCATTCTGTGCTATTTCAATGCACAATAACCAAATCTATGGCTTTTAATGCACACAAAACACTGTGGCACACTGATAATGAGAGAGGGGTGAGCTCTACAGCTGCCCACACAGATTGTCCTTCCCAATAATCCCGACAATCCCAATCCCAACAGGTGAGACACTGGGGATACTGCTGTTCAAGGCCCTATAAAAGCCCTGTCAGTGCTCAGTGACGGGGTTGGTTTGCATTATTTTGTTCCTCTTGCTCAGTTTGCTTTCAAAAGAACAGACAGAGCCAGCAGGTGCATCAGACCTTCTGTGGATGGAGATCAGGGGGTTTAGTGACACTGGACTGTGCTCAGGGCCTCAGGAAGGTTTTCATGCCTCAGTTTAGGCCAAAATTGAAATCCTTCGTGCACAGGACAGGTCTGTGTTACACCACAATGCTCCAGGGCAAAGGGAGATGTAGGTGAAGTTCCAAGAGTTACAAAGCCAAAGGAAAATGGGCACTTCAGAAGATCCAAATTGATACCTGGTGGAGAAACGACCCAAATTCAACAAGAAATGGAACACAGAAGGACCTCAGATATTCCCAGGTTTATGAACAAGAAGCCTCATTTCTCATGTCTAGCGTTAAATCAAGAATGCTTTTCTCAACATGATCTTCATATAAATGCCCAGATCATTCTTAAAATGAAAAATGCATTTTCTGTGCCTAAAATTAATTTTTAGAATATACAACTTTCCCCAGATCTGGGTTGCAGTAACACATTTCTAAATAATTACAAATAATAGTGAAGACCAATCTTACAGGGAATTAAGTGCAGAATGAAAATTCTAACATAATTATAGGACTGTAGTTTATTTGTAATTTATGGGGAGGTGTTGAAGAATTCATTAGAGGTTATTCACCAGCTGGTAATAAATTGTGTTGTATCTGTGCAATGCCCCAGATAATCTTTTATCTGTTGATAAACAGAATTGATCTTTTAATTGAGATTAAATGCCTCTAATGTGTGGATTCACAAGGAATTCCGTGAAACTGGTCAAGTAGTCCTGGGAACTATTTTTAATTCTTTATTTTCTCCCTCAAAAAACTCAAAATAAAACCCCACGGTTGTAAGAAGGGCACGTTTTGTTCCTGAGCACCTTCGTGTGCCTGGAGCAACAAGTTATCCCATGTGAGGAACTCAAAGCTCTTTACTGGCATTAACAAATATCAGCCTCACAACACTCAGGGGAATTGAAGCAGGGCTAGAAAAGGTCATTTCACTTCCTAATGAGGTGCTTGGAGCTTTGCAAAGGCACCCAGCAGGGTGACCAGAACTAAATAAAAATAATCACAACGTGAGGAAGTGGAGGTTGCTGTGTCTGTGTCCCAGACAACTGGGATGGAAAGCAGTAACCTGCAGGAATTTGGCCAGAATTCCAGGGATATGGAATATGCACCATGTGCCCTGTGTGTTTGGTAGGAGCAAGGCAGGGCAGCCTGTGAGACCTGACTGACCCCGGGACATGCCTGGCCATCCCTTGGGATATCTCCCATCCTTTATGGCATTGGCCTGGCAGAGGATTCCATGTGTCACTCCCTTCTGTCAGCTTGGCAGGGAACAATTCCGGAGCTGGGAAATCCCCTTCATCTCACTCCTCTTGGAGCCCATCCCAAGCAGTCCCATGGAAGGGGGTCTGGAATTGCATCCTCTGCTGTTTGTAGCCATAAAGGTGAAATGTCTCTGTCATGAGTGGAGCTGTCAGGACTCTGGGTGTGTGCCCTGGGCTGCTCCGCTCGGGGCTGGCAGAGTCAGGCTCTCCTGGCTCATTCCCTGTTTCACAAATGCCTCTGGAAGGTCCCTGTTTGCCTCCCGCAGAGGGAAGGGACGAGTTTCGCCCATAATCCTGAATTTTAGATGGGTAATTCTGCCCTGTGTCTTCAGGTGGCTGCACTTTGATGCCTTTCCTATCAACCCCACGCAGAGATTCCTGCAAAAAGCGTGTTCTGCACGGTGCAGTTGTTCTCCAAAGGGGCTCCAAAGCAGTTGGAGAGAGCTGGAGCTCCTGGCCGTGGCTGAGCTGGTTGGTGCTGCCCGGGGCTCCCAGTGCTGAGCTTTGCCCACGGAAAGAGAAGCCAGCAGAACGTGACAATGGATTGAAAGCCATTTTTCCATGTTGGTGATCTCAGTTCCAGTGCCTGTGGCCTGGGGTGGTGACTGCCTTTAGGGCCAGGGAGTTGGCCCACCCCTGGATTTCCATTGTGGCCGTGCTGTATCCACATCCTTATCCCCTTCCTGGATGGACAGCATCCCATATGATGTAAATTCAAGCCCTTGGAAGAGGTGGTGGAAGAAGGGAGGACATTGTGAAGGTGCCTTGCAGTTTTCTGCATTATTCTGGGATAAAACACTGCCTGTCCCACGAACTCAGCTATTATTTATTTGATGTACAGGCTGCTTTGGAGTCCTTCCTGACCTCCAGGACAGGCAAAGTGCTGGCTACACACGGGATATGGTCCCTGAGCCATAAACAGAAGCAAAGCCACCAATTCCCGGGGCACACAGTCCCCCCCAGTCCCACACCCCCTCCCACGGACTCAGCACTGCCCCAATCCCGAGGAAGCTGCGGAGCTGGGGGTGCCTCTCCCCACAATCCAGGTGGGCTCACTGGGGTGCACACACATCCTCCAGTCCCTTGGGGATAGAAATCCCAGTTGGCATTGTCAGGCTGTGGGCAAACAGGGTGGAGAGCTTTTAGGTAAAAATATTTTTCGCTGGAAAAACATCACGGTATCCAAACAGAAACCTTCCGTGGGAATTCTCAGTTTGGAGTGACTTCTGCTGGAGATGGGCTTTCCAGGGAAAGGAGGCACCATCCCAGCCTTGCCTGCAACTTGGTGATGTCCTGTGTGTGCAAGGCCTGGTTTCGAGGTCAGAAAACTGTATTTTCACATCTTGCAGAAGTCCTTCACAAGTCCACTGGCTGTGCTTTGGCTGTTTCCACCAGCTCCTTGCGGACATGTTTGCTTACTTATTCCTTTGTTTAGGAAAAAAAACGAAAAAAAAGGCCTCAAGAAACCCCCGTTTGGCTCCAACACGGAATGGGAACAAAATGTTTCTGGAGCTGGGAAAAACATTTCCTGCCCAGCTTTGCTGGGACACCCAGCAGCACACGGGCCCTTGGAGGGCTGACTGCAGGGGGCTGGGACCTGCAGAGCCATGGGCACCTTCCTGCTGTCCCCAGGGGGATGGCAGCTCCACAGGGAAGGGCGGGAAGCACACGGAGCCTCCCCGCAACTTTATGCGAGAAGGGAAACCAAAAATAAGAGGGTTTAATGAAATATTCAGAGCCACAAAGCAAAGCTGGAAGGAGCCTCAGCCACTTTTAGCAACAACAAAGCAAGAGTATAGGTGAAGTAATACATAAATACATTTTATTTTTGTATAAAAGCTGTCGAGAATGAGGAGCTTTCCCCTGGTGCCACCCTTTATCCATCCCTGCCTGGCATCCTGGCAGGCTCCTCCCTGCCTGCCCAGTCCCTGCTGCATCCATGGCCATCCAAGCCCTCATCCCAGCCTGTCCTGCTGCTCTTCCCTCAGTCGACCTGACTGCAATGGGGACCTGGCTGAAAAGCTCCTCAAACACGTGTCCAGACAGCAGAGGAAAGCAGGACATCTCATCCTTGTGCTGGAAACACGGGAGATTCAAGGATAGAGAATCCCCACCTCCCATCCCATGGCTCTGGGAGCTGCAGTGTTCCTTTAACATTCAGCTTGGGGGGACTGGGTGATTTGGGTTTGCTCTCTGAGGTTGTTTTTGAGCATCTCCTTGTAGCTGTTTGACTGGGATCCTTTATTTCTGGGTCTGCCTGGGGAGATCCTTACAGTTTATAAATATAATCCAGGCCTTGGGCCCCTGCAGCTCTCAGGGAGAACGAGCCGGGTTGGAGCAGCAGCCAAACTCCTGAGCCAAGAGAACACAACAAGAGCACTGGTAAGGAAAATAAATAGCCACCAACAAAGGGAGACAGGCACAGGGCTTGATCACTGCTTTGGTCTGCCAGGATCTGTGGCAGGAAGACAAAGACATCCACCTGAGGGGGACGGAATTCCCCAGCCAGGTTTCATCCGCGCTCGGCATTTCAGGTAAGGAAAATATTCCAGCCTTTTGAGGTACCTTCATCCAGGCCTTTTCCGTGCACCAACCTTCCTCAGCCAGAGGCCAGATTTCATGTGCAAGGTTTTCCTTTGCCAGAGTAGGAACTTCAAAGTGTGAGAAAAAATGGGTTTCAGCCAGAGACCAAGAATGCTCGTTTTATTTATTTTAGTTGGGATTCTAATTCCTCTCTTACTCTTTCTCCCTCTTTGGGGATAAAGCAGGATTTTCTTGCCACTAGGACTGAGAATGAGAAGCATGGTTTGTGTCTGTGGAACTCTACAGATGTTCCCTGTTCACTGAAGGTTCCTGCTCACGTCTCCAAGGCACCACTGCCAGTGAGAACTGATTCAAATAACGGCAGTGGAGGGACAGAAAGAGGAAGAAAAAACACAGATAGGCCCTGCCAGGGGCAAGGCAGGAAAACCACGAGTCATTTGCATTAATCCAACTCCATCCACGTGGATCCCAGAAGTGTTGGGGTTAACTCACCAATAGCACAAGGCTGGAATTCCCTACTGTGAACTCTTGAATTTGGCACCAGAGCGGCACCAGTTTATCACTCAGGTCTTGCCATGTACCATTGCTTAGTCTGAAAGTCTTTAAAAGCAAATGTAATAAATGCTCCACCCCCTCCTGTCCCTCCTCACGCTGCCTGATGCCATGGGGCGAGTTCTGGGCCAGCCTTCCTGGCCTGTTCCCTCCCTCCTTGGTGGCTGCAGTAAGCACAGGGCAGCATCTGGAGCGGTGTGAGATGTTCCCTCCAGCACTGACCTGCAAGGCCAGTCCAGCCCCAGCTGTCCCACTGCCCACCCAGCAAAGCTGCCCAGTCCATGTGGAGAGCGCCTGCTGGGCTTGCAGAGACGGCAGCGTCATTAATGTGTCATTAATCACTTTTTCCCCCCGTTGCAGATGCCACAGGAACATGCCCAGCGCTGCTTTCCCTGGGCTGCCATGGCTCTGTCAGATTCCACAAGTGAACGCTCCTCGTCTCCATAGGACGGGCCTTGGGATCATCCCTGGTTTATGCTCTGGCTCCAAAGTAAACCAGCACGAGCTCCGTGACTCAGCGCAGCCAAGCCTGGGAGGCAAAAATAGCAGGCTGGTGAGCCGGGACGATGGGCAGAATCAAAGAGACACTGTCTCCCCAAACTAAAATGCCTGCAAATGAGCTCGCAGCCAGCGCAGGGCCAAAAGAAATGTTTCTTCCACGGACTTATTTATTTTCGAAATCTGAAGGGGAGCGGCTGCTGCAGACAGGCGGGCATTGTGCTGAGGGTTTGGGGAGCGGGACGTGGTGGCACAAAGATGCTGATAGTGGAGCTGCCATCGCTGATCTGCATTGTCCACGCCAAGAGGGACTGAATAAAAGCTTGAACTAAAGCCAGTGGGAGCGAATAGAAGAGAACGGGGAGATTCCCACTGCCCTTAATGAGTTTTGGCTCTGAACCTACATGAAGAAACATAACTAGCAGTGAAGAAACCAGATTCTGAAAATCCTTTCACCTTCAGCACAACAGAGTGGTGTTAGCAAAGTGACAGAGGGAATCTGTTTATGATGCAGTTTGTTCCAAAAGGAGCTGTGTCCCACATTGAATAGGAACTCTGAGCTGGGAGTGTTGTCCTTGCACAGGTCTGCAGCTGGAGCCTTTGGAATCTCAAAGCAGAAATTCCAAACCTGTCCTGGCTCCACTGCCTTTTCCAGCCTCCTTTGTCCCCCTCCCACCGAAGCCAGCCCCTGCTACCTGTAATGGAGGTGTCACACTGAAAGGAGCCCCGATCATAAACTGAAAGTGCTTTGAGGAAATAAGCACCTGTCCCGAGGCCGTGGCGTGTCCTTCTCCTGCTGGAAGGACTTGGTGCAGCCCCGGGGCTCTGCAAAAACAAGGCTCACTGGCACAGTTAATCGGAAAATGAAGGAAGGAGATGCAAAGAGAGGACAGCAGGACAGATTCATCCGTCTCAGTTCCTGCTCACCCCAGGGGCTGGGTGTTGAAGGAAAGCAGAAGATTTTCATCTTTGTTCATCATCTATGCCTTGAATAAAATCCAATCTTAGGAGACCATGATGGCTTTTGCAGGCAGAGCTGGATGTGAGAGCCTTTCTCAGCAAGGTCACCGAGTGAGTCAGTGCAGGGCCAGGAATAGCGCTCAGGAGCAGCCTGGCTGTGGAGCTGGAGACAACAGGCCCTCCTTTGTCCCCCAGGAGCCACCACCCCGGCCAGGGAGCCCAGCTCAGGCCCTTGTTTCAGCACACTGTGCCAGGAATTCCAGAGATAAAGCATACATTTCTTGGATGCTGCTTCCCAGGAAAAAAGCTGGCGAGACCTTGCCATTCCCAGTGACTGCATTCTGCTGTTTGGCCTGTAAAGGAAGCCAGATCTGTTCTTCCCATTTGGTGCTTTTCTCTCTCCAAGTTTCTCTCTCAGCAGTCTCTTAAACTCAGTGGGATGTCAGACATGGGATGGGAGGAAGGATCTCCCTGTCAGGGCATTGGGCTCTGGCTCAGGGGTGTGACTCAAACTGCTCCTTCTCCAGAGTGTTCCTGGGAAAGCCACCTGCTCTCTGTGTCCTGTTCCCATCTGCACAGTTGGGTTAAGGATATATCCCATGTTCCCATAAAAGCTGTGCTCCAGATCTGCAGTGACCCTATCCAGAACAGGGAGTCTCAGCCTGGCAGGATCCCAGATTTACTGGCAAGGTGGGAATGTGCTTTAGGGTTAAAGGAGAAGGATGTCACTGCAGCCCCCCATGGCTGTACCATGGCATGGGGGTGAGCCCAGCTCGGGTGCTGGAGCTGCAGTCCAGCCAAACCCGCACCCCATGGCAGGTGGGTCCTGCTTGTTTCTGTCCAGAATATTCAGTAATGGGTGAAGCTCACAGTGAATAAAAATGCTGCTTCTTTTTTCTCAAAGCCCCCAAAGTTTGTGTTCTCTGTAGGCCGAGCACCTGCCATCTCACAGCCTGGTTAAGCAGCATTTAAAGAACAAACTGATTTTATAAAAGCCATGGTATCCCCAGCAATGCCACAAGGCTCTTCTGCACAGAGGTTTTTTGTCTTCTGGGCATCAGGAAGAGTAAAAGTACTGCAGGGATTTCCTGCTCTCAATGACAGAGGTGGGAATAGCAATGGCTTTTAGAAGGAAAAATGAGGATTTAAAAATCAGCAAGGTGGGCTCTGAGGAGTGGCTCGTGCATTTCTCATCTCTGCTTCCCTCTCTTATCATTTCCTTGTACGAGCGTTTGTCTCAGTCTCCCTGCTGGTGTGGTTGGCAGTGAGGGTTGAGATCAACACTTGTAGCTGCGTGTGAGGTTGTACTTTCTGCAGATAAGGGTTCCATTCACAGCCTGGTTTCAAAACGAAACCAAACCCTGAAAGTGCTGCTTCATCTTTTTCCTCTGAGCTGTAACTCCTCGAGCCAGACTCGCTGTGTTTCTCCAGGCAGTGCTGAGCCCACACTGGCTGTTGGAGGGATTTTCTGCAGCTAAAGGCACGTTTGCTCTGGTGTTCTGTGTCTCTTGTTGCTCAGAGGTTTGCAGCAGCAATTATGAGGTCACAGAAAACTTTCTCTTCTCCAGAGTCCAGGGACATCCTCAGATTTATTGCCTCTTGCTCTGGCTTCGTCCAAGATGGGAGCGCTTGGTGGGAAAAGTGCAGCCTCAGCCTTTTTTCAGGAGGGGCTCAAAGGGGATCTCCACTGGGATTGCTTTGGGTTTGCCTCAGTGCACACTCGGGTTTCAAAAAAAAGGACCCAATCTCTGAAAAAAAGTTGGGAAGGAGGGGAGGACTTGCACTTCTCCCTGCCCACACAGTGTGTCACCCTTACTCTACGCCGCTGCGCTCCCATAGAACATTCCTGCAGGATCCTAAGTGGCTTTTAGAGGAGCAAACTTCCCCGGGGTGCTCAGGGTGCATGAACTGGCACTGTCAGCTGGGATTTCCCTGGGGACACCCCCAGCTTGCAGAAGGATTGAAGTGGCAGCTTCCTTGGAAGGAAGAGGCAGCCGTGGGGAATGAGCCACGGAGGATTCCTGCCAGCACCAGTGGGGTGAGAGGGTGTTCCAAAGCCAAGAACTGCCTCTTCCTTCCCAGCATTATCCCAGAGCACTAAGGAAACCGGTTGTCCTTAGAGTCTTTCCTTTAGGAAAGCTTCCTATTTCCACCTGCTGGAGCCAACTGAGGAGCACGGACACCGCCAGAGCCTCCTCGGGAGGATTTGGCTGCTGCTTTCCCGCCTGTACCTCTGGTCCCAATACCCCTCCACTTCCCTTGAGGAAGGTGATGATGGTTAGTGTGGAAAAGGCAAGGTGCAGGGTTGGAAAATTGCACATTCGTGTCTCCTTTCCAAGGATAACTCTATTGGAGGTGTACAATTGTGGGGGTGAAACTCAGCACTTCTCTGTTCCCCACCCGTGTTGGCTTTGCTGCTCCTTTTCTGCAGGGTTTTGTGGCTCTGTTAGAGGCACATATCGGTGCTCTCAGCAAAGCTGCCACTTTTGTGGGATTATTTCAGGAGGGAGGGACCCTTCAAAGTGCATAAAGGTGGGATCTGGCAGATGGAGACTGACGCAGAGACATAACAAGGAGCATTTCACAAGGTAATTTCTGCCAATTTTATCTGCTGTATTAAAGTTCCATAGGCACGAAACCACCAAAATGTGGAAATCTAGCAGTGTTTTATAGAAATTGTTTAAAAACCAGAAGCATTTTCTGTGTTTTCTGTCAGTGCAGATTGGCACAATCAGAAGTTCTGCTGCTGCATGTGTCTGTGCCATAAAATCCAGTAACACAGGAATTGTCTGCCATGGGCTGCTGGAGGATGGTCACAGATTGGAGACTGAAATCCTCAGCCTGTGTTAAAACACTGAGCATTCCTCTGGAAGAGTTTTTCCGTTTGTTCCATGAACATCAAAGTAGTGCTACAGCCTGATGGCTGAATAATCACAGAATCACAGATTCATGGAATCGTTGTGGTTGGAAAAGCCCTCGGAGCCCATCGAGTCCAGCCATTCCCAGCACTGCCAAGGCCACCACTGCCCCATGTCCCCAAGTGCCACATTCACGTGGCTTTTACATCCCTCCAGGGATGGGGACTCTGCCACTGCCCCAGGCAGCTGTGCAAGGGCCCCTTCTGTGGGGAATTTTCCCAATATCCAACCTAAACCTGCTCTGGCACAGCTTGAGGCCGTTCCCTCTCCTCCTGTCCCTGTTCCCTGGGAGCAGAGCCCGACCCCCCCTGGCTGCCCCCTCCTGTCAGGAGCTGTGCAGAGCCAGAAGGGCCCCCTGAGCCTCCTTTTCTCCAGGCTGAGCCCCTTTCCCAGCTCCCTCAGCCGCCCCTGGTGCTCCTGACCCTTCCCCACCTCCATTCCCTCCCCTGGACACGCTCCAGCCCCTCAGTCCCGGACTGAGGGGCCCAGAGCTGTCCCCAGGACGGGAGGGGTGGCATTGATCACTTCCCTGCTGGCCACACTACTGCCGATACAAAATAATGTAGTCAAATAATAGCATCCTTAACCAAATAAGAGCATCCTTCCAATCCCTTCTCCTGGCACTGGAAACCCACGTTGGAGTTCAGGTGTCCCTTTGACAAGGAATGTCATGGCATTCTTACAGCTCTGATAGCAACTCCGTTCTGTGTGATTTCACTGTTCCCTGTCCTCTCCCTTGAATCAAGAAAGCAGTGCCTCTGGATGACAAGGAAAATATTCCAGGGTCAGCTGCTAATATTTGCTTTTTGCCATCCAGCTTGGCAGTAGCTTATTACAAGCGTTGGGCTGGACAGCAGCAGAGATTTTGCCATGGTTTGCAATGTTGTGGTGACAAGGAATTATTTACGGCTTCAATCCCACAGCAGCTCCTCCACCCCCACCAAACAACACAACGAGACAGGGAAAATGGTCCAGGGAAGGAGGGAAAGCACGGATCTCATTTTAATAGGGAGTGTCCACGGAACACTCTCCTAGCCCGGGTGAGTCTCCAGCTCCCTCCTTTCCAAGGCCCACATCCCTCTGGCAACCCTAGCAGCTGCTTCCACTGAAAAGTCCTGTTACTCACTTCCACTCCTACCTGCTTTTAGTGCAGTTTAGCAGCTGGAAATCGGGAGGAGAGCCAGGAGCACGGGAGCAGGGAGCTCCTCCACGGCCGCCCAGCTGCGGGACCGAGCTGCTCCCAGCAGAAAGGCAGCAAAGCTTTCCTTCGGCTCCCACATCCCTGCTGCTTCCTGCACTGGAAGGGAGGAGAGGCAGGGGTAAGACCTCGCCTGGGGATGCTTGTGGAGAGGCAGGGAATATCTGAGGATGCCAGCAAGAGATAGACTCAGTCGGGAAGAGCACAAGGGAATGGGTGAGGGAGAGGAGCTTCCAGTAATGCTCCCCACTCAGCACACAAACACTGAGGGACATAAAATCATCCACAGCAGATCATGTCAGAGATTCATGTGCTCCATCAGCCTGCCTGCCAGGGCCTCACATTGGAGGCCTTTAAGGAGGCAGTGAGGAAATTGTCTTTTACAGGCTTGGTTTCCCAGCCTGGGACCGTCGGGCACGAGCTGACAGAGAGGTGCTGTCTTCTGGCTGAATAATCCTGGTGCCTTCTCTGTGACCTTCCCCACGCTCTGCTTGAGGGCATGTGATGCTTTTAACCCCCCCAGCAAGGTTTGCCAGAGCCAGGTGCACACAGAACCCCTCCTTTGGCTTCTTTCCAGCACATCCCCTGCTGGTTTCATTTGCTGCTCCCCAAGGTTCTCAGTGCAGCTCTTGTTGCCTCTTCGCCCTCCTTGAATTTAAAGACCTACATCATTCCCAGCCCCTCTCCCTATTTTTCAGACTGGAAACTCACAGTGGGTGGGTTCTCACCAGGATGCTGGAGAAGCCACCTGTGCCTGGCAGCCCCAAGCAGAGACCTGAACCCTCATTCAGAAACTCCATCCCCCTGCAGAATTCCATTCCCTCTCCTTGCCCTTCTTACAACCGCCCCGTGCAGCTTTCCCCCCAGTGACAATGATTTTAGGGTCCCTCCGTGCCCAGCAGCTCAGCCTGAGGTGCCTCAGAGGTGAGTTAAAGGGAAAGATGTTTGCCCCTTCCTCATTCTTTTAAACATTCTCAAGGCCAGCGTGTAAATTCCCACAGGTAAACCCCAGCCACGGGGTGAGGGCTGAGCCCATAATTCCGATTTAGGAACCCAGTGGACGTCTGACAGTGCCCCTGAGTGGGCTCTCACTCTGTTTTATCCCGACCACTCTCACCGAGGGCTGTCCTGCCCTCTCCTCCTGCACGATACGACAGCCAAAGCAATGCTGCAGATGATCGGATCATTTCTCCCCCCAGCTGCCTGTGGTCTTTTGCCACGTGCAGTCCCCGATGCGACAGAGGCCCCCAGAGCCGTTACATAGGAAACTCCGGGGAAAATGGGAAAGCTGCTTATTTTTCTTGGCGTTCGAATGATTGTTCTGGCCAAGCTGAGTCCAGTTTTGTGTGTGTTTGTGTCACACTTTATTATTTGCCTGGCCAGCCCTGGTAAGGGTTTCAGGGGCCAGTGGTTTTGTCATTTGCACAGCCCTTGCTCTCTCTGCCTTCGCTGCTCTCCGCTGGAGTTGTGGCTGTTTCCTTTTTTATTCCCACTTCCTCCTGAGGGAGCAGTCATTGATGGTCAGAGGTTAACCTCGTTTGCTGAAGTATCCAGCTCCTATGCCAATGGATCTATAAAAATGGAGAGCGGGGATGAAAAGATGGGAAATAAATAAAACAGATATTCCTCAGATGACACACAGAGCCATTCTTGTGGAGACACGGGAACAGAGGAATTGCTGCAGTGGCTGAGATCAGGATCAAATCCAGTGTTGTGCCTCTGTTGGTGAATTTGCTTCCTGAGCCGCACGTGAAGTGATGGACACCTTGGAGCAGAACATTCCCTCATCATTCCAGGTTTTTATGGAGTTCTGCGCAACCCTGGCCCCTCCCCTTGTGTGAGCAGCCCTGCCAATCTCCTGGCTGGGGTGGCATTGTGTGGTAATGAATTCCATGGATTAGCTGGACATAAGGATGCTTCTTTCCTTGGCATAGCAACGGCAAATGGCTGCAGCTCCAGCTTCCACTTTGGGATCCCTACCTGTGGCTTCAGCAGGAGCTGGAAAAATGTGAGGAGCTGCTGTGAGGCTTCACACGAGCACGAGGGGGAGGACAGGGCTGTGGTTGTGTTCCGAGACCTGGAGGGTCCCAGATCTGCCTGGGCAGCTCACACCAGTGAGGGGTTGCTGCCTCTGGCTCTTGGGATTGCATGGATCCAGTGCCAGGTGCTGATGTCGGGCTTTTGGGGTTTTTTCAAGGTAGATTCCCACTCCTGTATGTCCGTGTGTCTGTGTGAGACTGCGGAGTGCAAGGAACAGGGGCTGGGAAATGTGATTACCTTTCCTTCAAAAACGTACCAGAGTTTATCACTGACGTGGAAGGAGGAACGGAACAAACACTTCATTCTCCAAGCTGTGGGAGCAGCCACGAGCTTTGTGGCCTTCCCTACAACGAGACCTTGGGCTGCTGTGCACAAAGCTCTGTGTCCTGCTTGCAAGAGGGACTTCCCCAGAGCCTGTCCCCTGTGCAGGGGCTCTGCTGTTGAAGGGGGACACAGACCCCTTAGGACTGTACAGCCTTAGGACTGGTCCTACAAAACTGCAGATCCCTCATGGGTATCTCTTTAACCCCACATGGAGAGCTGTTTGATCCCAAATGGAGAGCTGTTCCCTCCTGCCCATCAGCACTGTCTCTCCACTGATGTCTCCTGGTCCTCCCCCAGTAGCCCCCAGAGCACGTGATCACCCTCCCTGCTGCTGTTCATTGATCACTAGATCAATTCCTGGAATTAATGATAACTCAGGTGCACTAAACCATCAGGAGGCTGTTCAGGCAGGTGAGCAGAGCTGGAATAATCCAGCTCCTTTACAGGCTTGGATTTCTCACTCCCCTTTTCCCTGGGGGGCATTCCTGGGACAAGCTCTTGGCCCACAGCCCAGAGGGAGCTCCTGTGTGTCCCAACCAGCCCCAGCTCCAGCTCCCACGGGGCTGATGGAGTTTCCTTGGAGCAGCCCTGTCCTGATTTTGGCTTGGGCAGAGCTGATCCTGTTAGCACTTGCTGCACTGGGCAGCTCATGTGGGAGCTGGCAGGCCCTACAAAGGATAAATCACTCAGTGTGTTCCTGTCCTGTCCCCCAGAAAAGGGCTCCGTGTGACAAAGCCATAATTTGAGGTTGCAGGAGTCACGTTTGGCTAAGATGAGCTGGCAGCTTCCCTGAGACTGAAAGAAAATATTTAAATATAATAATGAGCACTATGAAGCCTGGCTTTAAATAAATATTAGGCTTTGACACCAACTGGAAGAAGCCACGTTTCCAGCTGCCCAGCTCCCAGGAATGTCATCTGAGGTATTTGGCTCGCTTCATCTCAACAATTTAAAAACCATTTGGGCTGAAAAAGCCCCGAAGTGCTGTCCATCAAAGGGATCTTGAAGATAGGTTAAGATGGTGCAGAAAACTCCTCTAAGGCCACAGCCTAACCTGGGCTCTGCTCCTTGCTGCTGGAATCTCCTCACCCCAGCACCTTCTCCATCCTGCTCCGAGCACTGCCCTGCCCCAAACGGGCTCTCTGGACCTGGGAATGGGGGGTGACACCACACCCCGACCCCCAGCCCTGCGCACAATCCCCATGGAAAGCACATTTGGAGGTTGCTGTGGTTATTTTTTGGCAGCCCTGTTTGGTCAAGTGCCCTCGTTCGGTGTGTGCTGATGGGAGCAGGGTGGGGATGCCGCTGCTCAGAGCCATTATAAATAAATTCCACATCCTCCCGGCCACGGATAAAGCACCTCCCCTCCCCTGGTTTGAACCAAGCGGCTCCAGGTCAGCTGTCCGAGCACCCAGGCTGCGGGATCCATGCTCTGCCACATTCCCTGGTGGCAGACAGAACATCCTGGGAAAAAACCCCAAAGCCTAAACAAAGTGGCCTCCAGTGAGCTAAATACAGGGGTACACAGGAAAAGCTTTTCATGTCGGACAGTCAGCCTTAATTGCTGCGTCTTCCTCTCCCTGAAGAAAAAAGAGAATCCCATAAAATAGATTTTACTACCCAAGATGCCGTCTGATAATGGGAGAGGGGAAGTGGGAGAGGAGGGAGCACCTTGTGAAAGGATGAAATCCTGGGCTTGGGTCTAGGATATGAATCCAGAACACAGCTCCTGCTCACGGAATAAACAGGCACGATTCCCACGGGACGATTGTAGATGAGCAGCATCAATGTTGCATTTAATTTTCTTTCTTCTCTTCTGGACAGTTGTTTTCTCAGGGATCGATAAACACTTTAAGGCTGGAAATCCCACCAGGAGAACAGTGAACTGTATTAAAAATGTAAATCCCACTGAAGGAAACACACTGAGGAACACCAGGTCGGCCCTACAGAAACCAGAGGGGGAGATTTAGGGGTCGTGTCCGTGTGGAATTGTGCTCAGGTTACCTCTGGAGCATTCAGAAGAAGTTGGTACTTTCTGCTTCTCCATTTAGACCCCATGATGGACAGAGCTTGGCCAGCTCTGGGCCTTGAGAGAGGTATCCAGGTGTGCAGGATCCCAGGACATTCAATCCTCCATCCCAAATATCTGTGTCATCCTCACACACCCAGGCTGGTGGCGAGTCTCCTTCTCTTTGCTTTAAGTCAGCTTGGGAAAATGACAAAAAATCTCTTTATCATGGATCCATCCCTGCTTAGGAAAGGAGCAGGGGATTTAGTGGGGAGAGAGGAGAGCAGAGAGAAGACAGACCCCAAATAAAATCCGTTACCACATCGCTCTGGAGTAGCAGGAGTGTGCAATGAGAGGAGCCCCACGCCACAGGCTGGGAGAGACTCCAGGAAGAGCCAGGGCTGGCAGAGGAACAGGACACATCCCAAACCTGCTGCCAGGGAGCAGGGAGCCCTCCCAGCAGCTGCCCCGACCCACGGTGCTGTGTGTGGGGAGCTGAAACCGCGGGGCCACGCTCGGGTTTGCCAAGCCCTTGGTTCGTGCCAGGTACAAGGTGGGGCACCAGGGCTGGGTCTGGGGTGTATTTAAAGAGTCAATAAAAATGTCCTGTCAGCTTTGCTCTGCTTGGCCTTCCTGCCCGTGCTGGGCTGACTCGAGTGGCAGAACTGCACTTCCCGTGTGCCATGAACAGCACAATCACCCCCGATGTCCTCAGGAGCAAACTCTGTGTCTTAGGATTGGCTTTTCCCCTCCATGAAATGTTCCAGAGCAGCCTCACCAAGGCTCTGTGCTCTCTTCTTTCCAGGGCTTGCAGTGAAGATTTGGGATCTTGAGTTTCAGGGTCTTGATTTGATCACAGAACATTTCATTTCATGTCATTGTCAGGTGGAAATCTGGATCTTGAGGTTGCCTCTCTCAGCTTCCTCCAGCCTCATTCTAAGACAAATGCAGGCAGATGAGGCTGGAGCTGAAGGGGAGCGTTAAAAGTTCCTTTTTCAGCACGATGGAGCAGTCAAACACCCTGTAAAGGGTGTGCATGTGAGCTCTGCTCTGATGTCCAGGAGCTGAATTACACCCCCTGTGCCTCAAAACTGCTTTTTCATCATCACCCTTCCCTCCTGAAGTATTAACAGCTTTATGGGGTAATAATTTCAGCTGTAAAAGGAGATTGAAAAAGAAAAAGTTGAACAAAACCTCGAGCCAGATCCTCAGCTGAGGCAGCGTCCACAGAAGGAACCAAAGCTGTGTGTACCCCAGAGCCTGTGTGTGTTTGCCACCCAGGCCAGAGCTCTTAGCAAGGTGTGAAAACATCCACAGGCACAGAGACAGGCAGCTGCTCTTTCGTCAGCTCCATTACTTCTGCATCCCAAATATGCGTGGCATGTTCAGGACACTTCTCACATCAGAATCTGAAGGCAGAACGTGAACATTTATGAGCTTCAGGAGGGATTTCAGCTTTCCCTTGATTTCCCATTTTCCCTCTGGTTATGTGTTCCAGTGCAGCGTGGCAGGAGCAATGCATTGTCCTTCTGTAATTCCTTTTATTTCACGACTTCAAAATGCTCTGAAACCATCTGACATTATAGAATAAGAACTGGGTCAGTCCTGCCTTCCTCGTTTTGGAGATGAGGACAAACATGTAAAGGGGTTAAGTGCTTTGCCCTGCAAAAAGGAAATGTGTGTATAGCACAGTTTGGAGGAGGACTTACAGCTTTTGGCTGCGTTACCTCTGTACTCACCACAGGAATGAATTTCCTCCTTCTGTGACCATTGTTTCCTCTGTGATCACAGCACTGAGGCTGCCAGCCAGAAAATGACAATCAAAGGATCCCAGAGAAGACCAGCAGCCCAAAGCCGAGTGTTACGTCTCTACCACAAACGGGAGGGATGATTTAGGGAGCTTTTAGGAGAGAATGGGAGTGGCTCACGTGTGTTCAGTGGGTGGGTGAAGCAGTGACTGCAAAAGGTGCCAGAGCCTCCCAAGGCAGCCTCCCAACAGCCCAGCCCAGCCTCCTGGGAATGTGGAGCAGAGCTGGAGTGAGGCACCAAATTCCAGGGTATTTGCCCCATCAAAGGCTTGTAGGAAATTGCAGAGTGGTGAAACCTGGCTGCCCAGCACACCTCATGGGGTTCCTTCTCTCCTTTTCTGCTTGTTTTCGTGGCTCAGCAGACCCTGAGTGTGGCACTCACTGGGAAGAACATTGAGGATCCCTTTGTGCAGGGTCTCGTGATCTTCATGTTTGCCAGGCAGTGACAGTTCCACGGAGCAGGGAAGTTTGCAGCCACCACAGCTGAAGGGAAAATCCCAGTGAGAGCTCCCAATCCCAGTGTGCTGTTTTCCCCCTTGCACAGGCAGTGCAGGCTCGGGAAGCAGAAGCTGTTCTGGAGCTGTGTCAGCTCCGTGCCCAGTGTCTGTGACAGTGCAGAGACAGGAGGTCAGATGGGACCGAACAGCACTGCAGTGACATCTCCACAAGGCATCTCAGGAAGCTTAAAAAAACAAAAGTGTGATTTTGCTACAACATCTTAGAATTACAGACAGAATAATCTGCATTTATCTGCTTCCTACCCAAGGCTGATGCAGTCCCATCCATGCAAACTGAAGTGCCCTCCACACCCTCTGCTTCCAGTCACAGAGTACCTGAGGAGTTCCTGAGTGGAAAAGCTGCTTGCTAGAAAGAACCCCACGGCAGTTCCTTTGGTGGCCTTCACCTTTGGCTTGAACCCTGCCTGTATTTGACCTTCACCTTTGGCTTGAACCCTGCCTGTGTTGACTTCCAGCTGTGCCTGCACCACGTCGGCTTTTAATCATCAGGTTGTGAATTACGAAGGAAAATCCCCCCATCTGGTGATTCCTGTGGGACCATCCCAGTGCTGCTCCAGTCAGCATGAAGTGCTTTTGGCAGCAATATCCAATGTGCCATGCAGGCCTTCGGGGGGAGTCCTGACAGCTGAAGCACTCTCAGACTGAAGGTGAGCAAGGATGAGCTGGAGCAGAGGATTTGGGCAGCACTGCTGGCCCTGGGGACCCCAAAGCTTCCCCAAATGGGATGTCCAGCGAGGGGGTGTCCCTGCTCCCACTGCATCCCAGCTGGATTTTGTGCCCCCAGTGCTCCTCAGAGTGGTACCACAGTTCCTCCTGGGAGGAAACATCCATGGCATTGTCTTTGTTCTGTGGAAAGGCAATAAAATCTCGACGGAGCTGGCTCAAGGATCTTACCTGAAATTTGAAGTTTAACACACCCCCAAGTTTTATTATCCTAACAATTTTCCTGGTACCTTGCAGACAAAGGGGAAAGACGAGGCCTCCAAAACACACCGCAGGCTTTCCTTCCTTGGATTGATCCCAGATGGAAGCTGCCAGGACCAACGGCTCTGGCCTGGGCCTCCTGGGAGATTCTCCACTGCCCCCAAGACCCTGGGGTGGAAGATTTTCCTTCCTGTGGAAAAGAGCTGTCCTTCCTGGCCAGGCAGCCAAGGCCAGAAGTGGGATTCTGCATCCTAAAATTGCTACGGTCCAAGGAAGGACATTTCGTCCAGCAGGAACGGCAGCGTGTTCTTATCCAGGCACTTCCTGGAGAGGGAACGATGGGAAATTCATCCGTGACTGTTGTGGAACAAATGTTTCAGAAATGTCTACTTATTGTTTATAAAAAAATAATATTTTTAAATATCTCGTCGAGTGGGAGATTGTGCCGGGAATCGCTGGTGGGATCCTGGTTCAGTTTGGAGACGTTGTGGGAAAAGCAGCACCTTTTTTTAGTTCTCCACAGCAATAAAGAGGGTGTGGGAATCCCTGGAGCCACAACGATGAGGGATCAAGGAGTTATTTAGAGCAATGGACTGGAACATTCCTGTTTCAGCAGGAACCATGAGGTGCACAGGGGAGCACAGCATGGCCAGTGGAAAACATGGATAGTCCCTTCTAATTCACTTGGAATGTGGCAGGAGCTGATAGCAGCTGCAGGAATGATCTTTCCAGACAGAAATTGATTTTCCCGAGATTGCCAGGAGAGAAAAACAGTGCCTGGGATTAACGGAGCACGTACAAAACCCGGTGTTTGCTTCCCCTGCTCCAAACGGACAAAGCATCAGGAATTTTGACAGTGAAGGGCCTGACTGTCTGAAAAGCAATTTCCAGTGAACCTGCAGATTGTCTTCGGGCAGCTGAAGGACAGAAATGAGGATTCTTTCCCACAGTGCCTGGCCAGCAGCTCGGGATGGAGGCATTTCCCTGTGTTCACTCCCTAAATGCCCCCTGAACTGTCCTGGAGCTTTGCTTTGTGCCAGATCATGATCATTTAAGGGCAATATCAATGTTTATTTAAAACTACTGTGTCTAAAACAGCAGAAAAAGAAAAAGATTATATCTTGAAGTTTCAATCTGGACAAAATTGTTGTTGAATTAGCTCAAGATGTGTCAACAAGACAGAGCCTGTTGCTTCCTCCATCCTTTTCCTGTTTCCAGGGATGGCAGAGGACACTTTGCCTTTGCTCCTCGAGGCCAGTCCTTCCACAGCTTTGCTTTTAAGCTGTTGGTGATTTTCCTGTCAAAAGCAACCGGATTTCAGGAGTCAAGCAGGGCTGGGCAGATGGTTCAGGATTTGGGGATTGAGGGACTGAATGCAGAACAATCCTTCACTTTGGGGCAGGCAATGGGGAATGAGAGAGAGCCCAAAGGGATGCATTTCCCCGCTGACACACGCGTCTGTGAGAGCCCTGAAATGCCAAAATCATGAAAAAATGGTTCCCAGAGCTTTTAAAGTGAGGGGAGGTTTTCCAGCCAAGGAGCAGTGGGTGGAGATGGGCAGGGTGGAGCCAGAGGGGCTTTTTGGGGTGGGACTGATCAAAGATCAGCACAGTTTTGGCTAGGAGGGAGCCTGGAGGTCGCTGGTCTAACCCCCCCCTCAGGGCCAGCCCCTCTCCAGCTGAATTTTGGTCATTTCTTTTCTAGGAATTTGGGAATTAGCCAAAATCCAGCCCTGCACATCACCTGAGCCCACCTGGCTGGGGGTTACTTCTTTGTTTGGTTGTTAAATGTTTTCTTTCTCCTTTTCATAAACAAACAAGAAATATTTCCTGGTTCAAAAGGTGGAGGGAGATGTGGGAAGAGGAGCACGGGGAGGAGGGGGAGACCAGGAAATCCGTGGAGAGAAGACACAGAAGGTGGGAAAGCCACCAACACACGAGTTCTTAACAGGGCTCAGGATGTGTCCTTTTACTGGCAATAACCAACGAGACCAGCTAATAAAGGAAAACTCTGTTTTTTAAGGCAGATGAAAGGTAGTCAAGGAAACACAATATCTTCCCTTCTCCGCTGTCTAGCCTCGGGAAAAACACATCTCTGGTACTGATGGCATCATGATAGAATCATATTTCAGAAATATCTCTACCTGTGCTGCTCGTCGTGCCAGATTATTAAACCGACGAGAGCTGCTCCCATCGGTGTGGCAATTCCCATCCCTGTGCCACTATTAACTGGAGCGCCCCTGGGTGGGAAGCAGCACCCAGGGCCTGCCTTTCTGAGTGAATTGGGTGCTTAAGGACCACGGGTTTCATTTAACACGGGAGGAAATGATCTGAAGAGCTGGCAGAGGTGGGAATAAATGGCCATGTCCGTGCTGCTTTCCCAGGGGAAAACTGCATTGAGCTGAGACTGGGCTGCTGCTGTGGGAGAGGAGGGATGGGGTAGAAACAGGAGCCTGGTGTGGGCCTTTTCCATTCTTGGTGCTCCTTTTCCTGGTAGTGATTTGGGATGGACCTGGCATTTCATGTGGGGATGTGGTGGTGGCTGCAGCAGCTGAGCTGTGGCCAAGCACTGCCCATGCTCTTGTGCACAGGCTCTGGGCATGGAGTTAGGTCTAGGGATGGATTTAGAATCTAGGGATGGATTTAGGATCTAGGGATGGATTTAAGATCTAGGGATGAATTTAAGATCTAGGGATGGATTTAAGATCTAGGGATGGATTTAAGACCTATGGATGAATTCAACATCTAGCCCACCTTTGTTTCACCATCCAACATTTTCCCTGTTTCTTCCCGGCTGGAAGAGCACCTGGGCAGGGGGGTTTTGTTGGGCTTGTGCCTTAAACCCATCTTTGGCTTGTTAGGGAAAGGGCCCCTTTGGCAGTCCCAAAATACCTCGGGGCTGACCTGGAGAAGGAGAGGGGGGTCCCGAGCAACCTGGTGTGGGAACTGACATCGGGTCAGGTTTGAAGAGAAAGATTTCCGTGTGTGGGGCTGATAAAGGCTCCTCGTGAGCTGCCAGCTTCCTGCCAGCGGCTGCGAGGACGGCTCCAGCCTGGCTCTGGAGGAAACGGGCTGGGGACTCACCCAGAAAACGCATGAAATGTTTTCCAGAGGAACTGTGGAGAATCCAGCAGGAAGCAGAGGCAGGGCAGGGTGGGAAGGGCAGTCTGCTGACGCCGCCTGGCACTCCCAGGGAAGGGTAAAGGCAGGGATAACCGGGCAGGGAGGTGGGTGGATGTGCTCGGCTATACAAGGAGTTTCCTGAGCTTTTAAATAGGAACAGAAAGGTCATCCCTGCCTTTCCCCTGACGTGGGGCTGCTCTTTGATGCCCTGCTGCCCATGCCCACCCTGCCCTGGCAGCACCCACAGCATCTCCTCCCTCGGCCAGAGCCATCAACCCAGGCTGAGGGGCAGGGAGCGGAAATTCCAAGGGTTATGGAGTGGACACGTGGTCAAATTTCCACTGATAACACACTCAGACAGCACCAGAGGCCTCATGCAGCTTTATAATTTTTTCATGACATCTCTTAATGATTTTCTCCAGCCTGAAGAGCACCCAGCATTTCCACCCAGACGACAGCGACAATCATGTGGGAACGCGGGGCGAGATAGCAGCCATGAGGAATTCCCAGGGATAATTAGTCGGGCTGAGCTCTCCAGGCAGAGTGCTCTCCATCCCAGGTGATTCCATGCACTCGCAGGCGCTGCCCAGGATGGTCCCCATTCCCGTGCTGCGGGAGCTGGGGCTGTCCCAGGGCCGGGAATTGGGCAATTCCCTGTTCCTGCCCCTCGCTCTGGCACAGAATTTGCTGCTCAGGACACACATCCTTAGGAAACTGCTTTGAGCTCAGCTTTTATTCCTCAGGACCATCCCTGCCTTCTCCCAAGTGATGCTGGGAACTGATAGTCCCTGGGAATGCTGTGGGGAAGCTGAGGATTGCTGAGCATCCGGGGTGGAGTGGAGCAGCCGGTGGATAAATCCCAGAACTTTCCCGTGCCATGTGGGTCCTCAACCCATCTGGTCCCACCTGCAACCCAGGCCCTGCCCGAGAGGAGCAAACCAGACTGGAAGGATTGTTCTCTGGGAGTGAGAAATGTGGGATGGCTGGGCTGTCCCCCGGCACTGCGTGGAAATGATCCCTCCTGAGGAGCAGAGAGGAGAGGGGCAGCACAAATGGCAGTGTGAAAATGAGCTGCTGGAGGCAGGTCCCCGGAATTCTTCTTTGGTTCATTTATCCAACTTACACAAACAGATGTAAAAAATAGATAGAACAAACAGATAGAAAAAAAATATATTTTAATTTTGAATACTTCCACTATTAATCAAATTAGGCTTGATCACGAGCCACGTGACACTGACTGAACGACACAGAAACACCCCCTGTAGCTCCAGGTGGGCAGGTTACAGCGAGTGTTTTAAATGTCATTGGGATTTTAATGGGACATCCACATATCTGCCCCATCCCTGGAAGTGTTCCAGAACAAGTTGGATGGGACTTTGAGCAACTCAGTCTAGTTGGAAGGTGCCCCTGACCACAGCAGGGTTTTCCAGGAGGATCTGCTCCATGCTCTTGCCAGGCACAGGGGTGAGACTGGCCTGTAATTCCCAGCTCTTCCTTTTTCCCCTCTTTAAAAACAGGGGTTCTGGTTCCCCTTTTCCAGGCAGTGAGAACTGCTTAGATATGATGGGTGGTGGCTTGGCCACTGCATCCACCACTTCCCTCAGGACCCATGGGTGCATCTTCCTGTTCCTTGGATGTTCCAGCCTGAGCTGCTCCTTCCTTTCCCCACTCCCTGCCTTTGCCTTCTGTGACTTGGGTGGGGTGGCTGGAGTGCAGCCTGACCTCCTCTGCTGGGATGTGCCGCTCCTGAGCTTGGAGAAGGTGATCCTGGAATATCAGCCAGCCCCTCTTCCCTCCAGGGCTTTATCCCGTGGGACTGCACCAGCAGATCCCTGAAGAGGCCAAAGCCTCCTGTCCCAAAATCCAGGATGATGAGCTCACTGTGTGCCCTCCTTGCTGCCCTAAGGATCTTAATTCCACCATTCCGTGGTCACTGCGTTTTGAAATGGAGTGGAACAGAAAATTGATACAAGAAGAGATTGGTGAAATGGACATTTTTTATGTGGCACGCAGAAATACACTGTATTCCATTAAATTATCCCTTCACTTGGGGGAACAACATTCAAGCTCAATAAGATTAGGAATTTAAAAGACTTCCAGAGAGCTTCATTTCTCAGAAAGAACATTCGGGGACATTGTGACATTTAATTTCTTAGCAAACTGCAAAGCGAAGCTACAAAATTGGCCACAATTAACATTTCCTTACAACTCGGATACAGTTTCACAGGGCTTCAAACAATGTGACGGGAGTCAGACGGATAATTTGCTCCGTGATTTTGCCTCTTTATTTCTGCTCACCAAAGTTTTCTGAGCAGCTTCCAAAGAGCTGCAGTTTTCTCCTAAACCCCCCTTCTTTTCCGGGAGGCACCAGGTAATCATCGGATGAGTTTTCTGAGTAATTCTGCCTTTCCTTGCTCAGTTCTATATTTAGATTTTCTGCTGCAATGGCTAATCTTGAGGGGAGGCTTAGGTCACCCATTACTATTTCTATTCTCTGACTGAGCGCAAATACACAGAGTTCTGAGCTCAGACTTTGCTTCAAATGTCCTCAGATTTCTGCTCATTTCCTCATCCTCTCCAGCACCGGTCAGAAACGGATTTCAAAGGAAAGTGTACAAATATTAATTGACCTCAGCACCCCTCTGAGCAGCTGTGGCAGATATTTGATGTGCGACACTCTCGGTTCTAATTTTAAAAACAGAGAATACGAAAAACTGAAGTGACATTTAGAGGAGGTGGTTGGAAAATGCCTCTCAGCTTAGAACTTTGCTTTGCCGTTGCCCTCTCTGCAGAGCAAGCTGAGATGTCCAGCTTAGATTGGAAATCCTTTTTTTAGACATCCATATCTGCATGAAATGAGTCCTGTTTGAAGTCAAAAAATACCCCCCCAAAATCTCAGACAGCGTTTTGTTGAATGAAGTTTCCTATCAGAAAAAAAAAAAAGAAATCATTTTAGCAGACACATTTCGATCTCTGGAATCTATTTTTGTGTCCCTACAAATACATCCTGACCCTCTCTATTTTATCTGGGCTCAACGCTACAATTTTGCTTCGATTTGCTCCCATTCCTTCTCTTTCCCACTGACAGGCACAAATATCCATTTACATTCCAATGATCCCAGATTAGACCCTCTGTGGCTCCCAGAGATCTCCACTGCCGCATCTCCGTGCTCTCCATTCACAGCCAGATTTTACTCTACCCTATTAAGGGATAAACTCCCCCTGAAATGGAGACATTCCTGCTCAGGAGGCTTCCTGGTCTTATTCAGGGCTCCACGTGGAATGCCAGCTCCATCCCAGCGCTCTGGAAATGTCAGGAGCTGTGTTTCTCCACGGGGGCTCTCTGAATCTCCGCTCTCTGCTCCCAAATTGAGATGCTGAACGTTGCAGGCGTCTGTGTTTGATTCAAAAGCCAACAAATAACGAGCACTTAGGGTACAGCTCTACGCTGCTTTCTGAAAGAAAATCTCCTTCGAGCTGTGAAAAACAAAGTGTTGGACGATTTTACCCGGAATTCCGCACCCGAGGGGAGGTTTGGGAGAAGGAGCCAGGCTGGGGCGGTGCTGTGGGAGCTGCCCAAGCAGCAGGAGGGGCTGGGATGTGCTCTGTGGGGAAAGGGGTCAGACCCAGACCCCACAAAGGAGATGTGTGGGCCATGGGACACTGGGCAGGGGCTTGGAGGGCCATGAGAGGAGCCACGGCTGTCCCGGCTGACCCGAGGGTTTCTCCTTCCCAGCCTCACCTCCAGCAGCTCCGGGGCTGCCCCTGCCTGGGGGGGATGGAGTGGGGGATGTGGGGCTGTGTGTGAGCAGTGGGGAGGAGACAAACCCACGCTGGGCTGACCCCAAACAGCTCCAGGGTTGGTTGTGCTGTCTCTGCACTGCCACGGGCCAGGCTGGCGCTGCGATGGTGCAATTCCTGCTGGAATGACTTCCAGGACCTTTGGCTAATTCCCTGCTGGTGGTGAGCAGACACGTGGTTCTGGTTGTTCTGCTGAGGGCCGGGTCCTTCCCACGTGTTTGGATAAAGAACTGAGGCACCTGAGAGAGCTGTGCACACACAAATAATTGTGCAATTCCTGCTGGGCCAAGGCTGAGCAGCACAGGGTGGGAGGCACCTCCACTCATCCTTTAGCTGAGGGTTTCACTCACCTGCAGTGGTTTTGTCTGGGCTTTGCCATGTTTTTCTACACAACCTAAAAGATTGGAGACTCCAGGTTGCCTCTTTGCAGGGGCAGATTGCTCCAGACCCCAGTGGAGGATGTTTCCAGCTGCTGTCCTGCTGTTTGTCTTTCTTTCCTCTTTTTTTTCGTAGTTGCCTCCAGCAGACCAAACCAGAGGTTTGTTCAAAAACCATTTAGAGATGGCTGAGCTGGGGCTGTGTCAAAAAACCTGTGCAGGTGTCCCTGAAAAACAGTGGTTTTGGCTTTATGAGCTGCCTGGCTGCTCACTTTGGGGCTTAGGTTGTTTACTGTGTTCAAGGAAGTTTCTCGAATCCCCACCTAGAAAAAGATAGGGAAATGTGAACAAATATCAGAGCATATCACGAAATCTCTTAGCAACCCTGCAGGCTGAACTGGTCTGAACCATCTATTTTTATGGTGCTTATTTGATGGAAATTGCAGAACAAACCCCGGTGACGCGTTCAGGAGTTTTTCCAAGAAATCACCGTTAGTAAAGACGAGGTGAGGTGAGCTCGGAGCAGAACTCCCAGCTCTCTGATTAATGGGTGTGTTTAAAGGATGAGTGGGAGAATTAGTGGTTGTGACTCACTGGCCAGGCCTGTTTTCCAGAGGATTTCTGAAGTCAAGGTGTGCCGGAGGAAGGAAGTTGGTAACCAGCTCTGCCCTGTTAAATGCAGACACCTCAGGGCCCCCTCGGTGAGAGAATTCACTCCCAGAGTCCCCTCAGCAGGAGAACTGAACCTGCCTGCTGCTCCCAGCCCTTCTGCCCAGCTCAGGGGCAAACCCACAGCTCGGTCCATCTCTGTTTTCCGAGCTTTTTAGTTGATGCTGAGGAATGCAGCAGCACAGAGCCGCTTCTCAGGGGTGGGTCAGGGCACAGGTCAAGGAGAAAAAAATTATTTCCACCACCCTGTCTATCCATAAACAGCAAAGTGAAGGGAGGTGCTGCTGGAATGGGAAAGCTGGGGTGGTTTGGAGGGAGGGAATCGCAGCCATAACCTGAAATGACCATTACCATCCAGCTGTAACCATGGCTACCCCTCTTGGAAAAGGAGTGCAGTGAGATGTGTAAAGCCATCTCTGTTAATGCCAAGTGGAATGACTGTCATAGCCACTCGGAGCAAAACAATCCAGCCTCTCTCACAGCTCTCAGGACAGCTTTGTTCCTGTTCGGCTGAGGAAATGGAGAGGGAAGGTGAGGCCGTGGTGGAAATGAGAGGACCTGCCGTGGTTCTAAGTTATATTTTAAAATAATCCACGTAAGAGGGAAATATTAAAAAAAAAAAGTGGACATTAGTAAAAAAAATTCACTGTTGCTACACTAAATAAAGTGCAGAGTGGACCATGTATAAGCACACATGGGCAGCGTGTGACCCAAAAAATTATCAATTCAAGATGAGATTGCCTCCTCACAGGCCACTCAGGTGCTTCTAGAAGAATGCAGTACTACCACTTCAAATCAACCACTTTCTGCTCCTAATTAAAATACTGTCAATCAGAAAAAGCCTTGCTGGCTGAAGCACAGGGGTTGCTCTTTGCTGGCTTAGCTCAGCACAGAATTTCATGGAGGGGCAGGAGGGAGCACAGCTTTTTATCCTCCAAAGTGACCAACGGGAGTCAAAATTCTGCGAATGGCTTTCAGCCACCTCTGGTTTCAGATTTTCAGATCAGAATTAAGAAATTCTTCAGCAAACTGGGGTGTTTATCAGTCACTTTGGAAATAAAAGGAAGAAAAATTAATCCCTTTACCAGTCTATGAGTGAGTTTCACAAAGTCCTCATGGCCTCTTCTGGAAGATAAAGCGTGCTGAGAGCTCAGGAATTCCCAAGGCAATAGGCAATATATGCCTGTGGAAAGGCAGGAATTGCAACAAGCTGAGGAAACCACTGTAAACTGAGAATGGATGTGGAGAGAACAAAAACATTTAGGTAGAAAAAAGGGGTTTTTTTAGGAACACAGTTCTTTATTTCTCTTCGTGGCTATGTCCTTAAGGAACTGTAGGGCAAACTGACCTTTAGGACTTTGAAGAGAATATATGGAAAGAGATTTGAGTTTTCTTTTTCCCCCTCTCATCGCTTTTGAGCCCCACATTTATCTTTGCTGCAGCAGGCTCCTTGTTTCCTTGGCTGATTTGTATAATCAGCTCTTATGGAAGGTAACCAAGGATGAAGGAAATCATCAATAGTGCTCATTTTAATAGAAAGTGGAGTTTGGTGGTGCGTGGCAGAGCCTCAGGTATTTGGGTTTTAATTCAGCATTGTCCACTCCAAGCTTTTCCAGAGCAGTTCTTTCACTGCCTGCTCCTCTCCAAACTCCTGATAATGGCTGAAAAAAAGAGAGAGCCCTTCCCTAACAGGGCAAGGAGTGAAGGGACCCAGCAGGGACAGCTCTGGGCAGGCATTCCCATCTGCTTTTACAAAACTTTGGCCCTCACATTTGTTTGTCCCCAGGTCCAGCTGGCTGGGATAAATCCCACCAGCTGTAGGGTGGCCTTTCAGGCAGGCTGGGCACCTCTGGGCCGTGCTGTTTTCCAGAGGTCAGCTCAGCTTCCTCAGGAACTGTGACCAGTCTCCAGGCAAGGCTCAGCATTTCACTCCAAGTCAGAATGCTTTTTTTTTTTCCTTTTTTTTCCCCCTTTTAGCTCCCTTGGAAGTGGTTGGATCTGGGTTGTGGCAGGTGGTGGAGAACCAAGCAAGCTGCATCCCTGAGCAGTGTTTCTCTTTTGCCACAGGGGCTTTTCAGCCCTTGCACGAGTGACCAAAGCCTCGTCACCTGTTGCTTTCTGGTGGGTGACTTTTCCTGCAGTCCCCGTGGTGTTCCCTGCTGTGTGGCACAGTTCTCCTTTCAAGGTTAGGGAGATTGGGAGGATTGGAGCTCCCTCCCTTCTCCCCTCCTGTCACCCTCATTGCAGCTGGGATGTCCTGGGTAATCCCAAACCCGGGAAGGGGCAGATCCCTGCAGTTCCCCACATCCCATGGGATCCCATACTGCTCTCCTTCCAGCTGTGCAGTGCCAGACACTTCTGGGAAACCCTTGGCCATTTCCACGGCTCAGGGCATCAGCGACCACAAATCCTCCCAGGCACATCTGCAATCGTTCCCTGTGCTGAAGGGAAAGTGAGCAAATCCTTTGCAATGCATTAACCTTTGTCCTGATGATGGGTGTCTCTCGAGCTGTCCCTGATTCCTGGAAAACAGCACTGTTACACCACCAAATTAATCCAGCATCTTCTGTTTTCCCCACCGAGTGCCTTTTCCTCGTGTTACGTTCCGCTGATTTTCTCCAGTGGATACGTTGCCTGGTTTTGTATTTTCTCGGTACTTAAGAGTGGGAAAAACTGAAGATCTTTCTTCGCAGAAGTTGTGCTAGAGCTGCTCTTGAGATCCATCCTGTGCTGCCTGATGCCTGACGTGCGTCACGAGTAATTGAGGAAATTTTTCTGCCTCAGTGACAGTAAATAATCGGTGTCTGTTTTCCTCCGCAGAAAATTATTCCCGTGCTCGTTTCGGAGACTGAAATGACTCTTGTTTCTTTGAAAGGAATTATCTTAAATGGCTGATGTATTTCCACCACTGCTGTTGTCAGAATCACATTCAAGGACAGGATATGGGGATTTTTAAAGATAATTTAATAACACAGGATTGTTTGGCTTTGACCTGCAATAAAAATCGTGCGAACTGCTCTGCAGCACATTTGATCCCGAATGAGATGGCTCAGGGAAGCTCAACAGTCTTCAGCAAATTTAGTTCGTTTGAAGCCGCTCCTAATCCTTCTCCCAGTCATTCCCATTTCCTTTGACTCACAGGTCCTGGGGTGCAGGATGTTGTGTGGGCTCAGGGGGGGAATCTCCATCCCAGCTCTCTGCTTGTGGGGGGATCCTTCCCTCAAGGTCAGAGGCTTTATTCGTATCCCAGACCCACAGGTGAGACCTGCCTTGAGCACCTGGGGACCCTGGAAGTGCTGCTGGGGCTGGATGGGACACGTGGACTCAGCTGCTCCATTGGGAGCCTGGGGCTGCATCCCTCATTTCCCAGGCACTGGGTTCTAGCATCTCCAAGGGACAGGGATGCCGTGCTCCAAGGCTGGCTGTGGGGCTGCATCCCTCATTTCCAACATCCCCAAGGGAGAGGGATGCAGTGCTCCAAGGCTGGCTGTGAGGCTGCATCCCTCATTTGCAATATCCCATCACTTTCTGCTGATGGGAACACCTCCACCCACAAAGGAGGGAATAAGCAGACAAACAGCTTGGAAACAACATTCCGGAATTCTCAGTGTGACCATTGGGGCAGAGACAGGAGAAACAGAAGGACGTGGGGCAAGCAGAGCATTTTGAAATAGCAAAAGATGGAGTTTCTAAGAGCCTCTCCAGGTCACTGAGTGCTGTCAAGTTGGAAAGGGCCTTGGAAGCTCATCCAGTGTATCCTGCTGTTCAAAGCAGGACCAGCTTTAGCCTTAGATTGGATTGCCCTGGGACATGAAGCCTCCACGTGTCTCAGTCTCCACTGCTCCCTACTGTTTGGAGAAGATCCAGCCTGGTGGGAAATCGTAGGTGGATGTACTGAAGATGACTTGCATTTTTTTGCTTCCATAAATGCTTCTTTCACTTGGATTCTTTGCAGAAATTCTTCTTCTGGCCATGTTTTAAAATGGCAAAATTAAGGCCTCTGCTACTGTGGTGGCTGGTGTTGATCTGCAGTGTCTGTGCTGTGCCTTTGCAGTTTGCATTTCACTTACTGTGGTCAGTAAAAACAGCAGATTGTTGGATTTTGGTTCCACTTCTTCCTGTCCATACCCATATTCTTCATCAGACTCCTCGGTGGCTCCCTGCAAAGTGTGAGGCCACGAGATTTCCTGCCTGCCCCCGTGGGATAACTCACCTGCTTTTGGTGCTGCCACCAAAGTCTGGGGGTTGTTCATGAAATCTGATGCAGTGCTCTTTGCAAAGGGTGTTTTGCAGCAATCTTTGGCCAAACCTTAAACATTCCCAGCCTGCGTAAAGGAATATTCTCTGCGTGGCAGCTCACCCCTTAAAGGCCTGAAAATTCCCAGTGCGGGAGTGGAGGGAAGAATGCTGGGTGAGTACAGAGCGTGGATTCTTCAGACACAGTGCGAGCCTCAGCTTATCCCTCATGGAGCTACAGGGATGCACTGGGAACTCTGCATTGCAGAGGGTGGAAGGTCGAGTCTCGAAGAAGAAATTTGGAGCCAAACTCAGCTGGAGGTGTGGAGAGTGGCACAGGCAGCACTGTGCACAGACCTGGGTGTGCTGGAGGTGCCAGAAGAGGATTTCCCTGCTGACTCCACAGTCTGTGTGAGCTCCCTGGTGCTCCACAGCAGGGCTGGTCCCAAGGAAAATACCACGAGCTGGAAGAGTCCGAGTGGAGGGAGCAGGGCGAGAGCAGCGCGTGGGAGCCGAGCGCATCCTCTAAATGTTACGGGGCGAGTTCCAGGAGGGGCTTCCCAGCCACAAAAGGTCACCGCTGCCCAGGCTTTCAGGAAAACAAAGGCCAACTATTTTTAACTTCATTTCAAGCGGGAGGCCTAAAGCCATAAGCTGGCCTGATTGCAGAAGGCCTCGGTGATAATCAGAGCTGTTTGCATAAGACGAGCCCTGCTGCCTGCGCTGGGAGCTGCATCCCGAACTGATGCTTTAAGTTTTAGGCATCAAAACCTGCCCTGCCCCTGTGCTGCCTCACAGCCGGGCACGCACACGGGGCCCGACCTCCCGAGCTCCTGAAGCACCGCACTAAAATCCCTTCCTGCCTCGGAGGGTTGTTGTAAGAGACGGCGAGTTCGTGGGCCGGGAGCGGGGGTTAACAGAGGGATAATTTGCATTATTTGGCGGTGCCCCCACCTGCCGCTGCCAGTGAAAAAGCAAGAGGGATTGCCAGGCAGAGGGGACAGATGCCATCAGATCCATAGCAAAGGGATCTGGTGTTCTGCTCGGAGAATCCGGGGCTCCTGAGGTGTGGCCTCCACAGGACACAAGGCTTTGACTCCGAGGCGATTTTCAAAAATAAAAATAGGTATTTTCTTTTGAAAGCAGATCTGCAGAACCCCTGTTAATGCACCTGCCAGCAGCAGTACCAGCACTGACAGGACAAGGTCTGCACCTCTGTTTGTTTGGCTTTCTTCACCCTGCTGATGGAGCCAAGGGAAGCCAAGTGCTGGTCTGGGATCATTTCCTAACATTTCTCCATGCTGCTGTAGAAGGTGGAGCTGCACTTGCAGGTCTCTGTTCATACTTGTTTCTGATATTAAATAAAAGCTACTGAGACTTCTTGGTGAACTTTATGAACCCAGCAGGCTCTGAACAACATCTTGGATGGATGAGCAGTGCCAAGGTTGCCCCACACTTCTGACAGTTCAAATTTTCTGGTGTGATAAAGCTGAGTCAAGGAGAAAAAAAAAGCAAGTTTGGGCCAGCCTCATTCCTCCTGAAACAGTGTTTGCAGCAGGACTTTTCTCAATCTGATGGCAGAAATATGGAATATTTTCCTGGTTTCTGAGCTGGCTGGCAGCACAGGCCCAGTGTCCAGCAAGGCACAGGCTGCAGGGATAGTAGGGAGCACTCAGCCGGTTTTCTGTAGCTGTGGAATGGGATCGCTTCCTGATTATGGCACTCCAGGGGACCTGGGCAATGGGAAGACTCTTTTCTCAAGAATAAGCTTGGAAAGCTTTCAAATAGTGGAGCCATTTGTTTCCTTGGCATTGCTGAGGGCAGGGGACAGAGGGTGGCTCTGATCCTGGAGCGCCCAAGCACATCCCTCCCCTTGGAGTCATCCTTTCCCTGGGATTGACACTGCACGGGAGCTGAGCTGTGGGGCTGGGAGGCTGCTGGGGCCCCATGGGGTCACCGGGAAGGGGTTTAGCAGATCAATAAGTGCAGGCAGTGCAGGCTGGGCCTGCTCTGGGCCGTGTCCCCACAGCTCTGGTGGGGTCACAGCGAGGGGTGACGGCCGCCCACGCTGACCCCAGTGTGATCCCACAGCTCCCACTCCTCAGCTGCTGGCCAAACTCCCGCCAGGTGATCCCACAGCTCAGCTCCCGAGTCACGCCTGGCGTTCCAAAGGGGAATTCCGCTGTTGCTACGCTGGCTCTTCCCAACGAGCAGGGCCAGGGGCAGGGAGCCTGCCCGGCTCTGCTGCTGTGTCCAGATGGTGGGACTGTGAGCCTCTTCCCTCTTTGCAAGCAGCCCCGCATGGTTTTCCATCGCACTGGGAGAGCTTTGGAGCTGCAAGCCCAGCTATCCCCACCCCTTGGGATCCGATGGGTGTCCCAGACCTCCTGAACACATCCAGCATGGTTCTCTCTTTAGTTGTCTGCGTTGCCACGTGCTTTTGAGGCAATCAGCACATCCCCAGGCTGTCAGAGTGCACTGAGAGCAGGGAGACATCTTATTTCTGGGATTGCTCTGTCCCCAGCTATCCCAAGCACTGTGAAGGCCAAAGAGCAGGTATTGTTTTTGCTTCCAGGACCAGCTTTGGGATCCCAAACTGCATCCCAGCCGAGGAATTGCCCTCATTTTTCCATCGAGGCACAGAGCTGTTCCGTGGTCTGTTGAAGTCATAGAATCATGGAATTGGCTGAGTGGGGAGGGACCCATCAGGAGCAACCCAACTCCTGGCCCCACACAGGACACCCCAAAAATCCCACCCTGTGCCTGACAGATCTCAGCAGGGGAGTTTCCTGATCTTGCTCTTCCAGGTCTGACACCTTCCTATGGTCCTACCCTGGCGTGGAGCTCTCCTGCTCTTCAGAAAACCCCACACTTGGTGGTTGTACCTAAAACCTCCCTGTGCTCTTTGGGAAAACAGCCTCCCAAACCAAGTCCGAGCTGCATCTCCACGGTGTCCTGCAGTGCCCCCTCCCCGGGGGCATGGCAATTAATGCCAATTAAGAGCAGCGCAGAGAGCAGGGGGAGATGCCGGGCTCGCTCCAAGATCGCACGCTCCACATCACACGAGGGAGCCGATGCCACGGGGAAGGAGCAATGGTTAAAAAAACCCTGGCTGCTTCCCAGAGAGCTGAAGGACTAATTAGGGCCACGGACAGTCAGCTAATTCAGGCCTTAATGAGCCCTGAGGGACTGTGAGATAACAAAAGCCGGGCTGGAGCAGCCCTGGAGCGGCGCTGGTTTAGGACTGAGAGCCCTGACAGTGCGTGTGGCATCCTGCTTGCACGTGGGGGGAAACTCGGGAAAAGGACCCTGTGGAATCTGGACTGTGGAGGCAGATCCTGCCTCCTCCAAAGGCAAATTTCACCTGCTAAAAAGCGAGATTTGGAGTGTCTGGAGTGAAAGCTGCAAACCCAAGTTGCTGGTTTGGGGTTGCAAAGAGGAATTAAACCTCTCCAAGGGTGAGATCAAAGTCTTTGTTTTGTTGGGAGGACTTTGGATTGGAGCTTCAATTTCTTCTCTAGGCAGGGAATTTTGGGCCTGTGATCTGCCCTTGTCCCCTTGTCACGTGTGTGGGAACAGGGCTGGCATGGGACACAGGACACTCCTGAGCCTCTGCGAGATAAGGCAGATACAAGGCAAAAAAAAGAGAAAAACCAAAAATCCTCACATCTGATCCTGTAACTCCTCCCAGAGAATCCCCTGCATCTCCTCAGTGAGCAGTGCCTGGTGCACTCTGGAGCCTTTGTGGCCACGTGCCCTCCCCAGCAGAGCCTTCCCCCCCTGGATATTTGCTAAATATTTAATGGAATTATTTTGAACACAAACGATGAGATTTCCTCTTTGAGGGTATCCTGGCAAACCTGGGACCCCCCATGAGCTCCTGCTCAGCCAAAGGGAACGTTCCCACTTGCTCCCTGCTGGCCACCGGGGCTTGTGCTGCTCCCATTCCTGCTGTGCCTGCACGTGTGGGAAGGAATTCCTGTCCCATTCTTCCTACTGGGAGTGAAGGGCAGGATCTGGCCTTGACTCACAGGCTTGTGCCTGTCTGGCTGGAGCATCAATGATCTGCCTTCAGCCCACTGGGAAGTTTGGGATAATTGACACAATTTGCCTTCAAAGCTCATTTTTAATGAATTAGATTTCGATGTAATGAACTATTTCTCACATTTTTATACTTCTCACTAAGCTCAAACGCTGTTGCGGAGCAGATGAATGTGATAAGTTTTCCAACAGGGTGATGGAGAGGAGGAAATCTCTGCACAGGGGATGGATCCTCCCCACCAAAGGAGCACCTCAATTCCTTTCCTTCCCCATTAATCCAATTTTCTATCCATGTACTGTGTTCTTTGTATCTGGGAATCCTCCTGATGGGGTTGCAATATTTTCTGTTTAAAAAATAAAAAAAAGTGCTTTTTTGGCAGACCAAACCCAACCTTAGTGGCAGCCCAGGAGCCCCTTCCCTGATGTGCAACTGCTGCTCCCTGATCCCTGTGGTGCTGCGTCCATCCCATGGATCATCAATCCTTTTGAAATACAGGATTTGATTTTTATTTTCTATTCCACGTGCTAAACCTTTGAACACCAACCCCTTCGAGAGACAGGAGTCAGGAATGGGCTCACCTGGAGAGGTCGGGCAGGGCAAGGATGAGGAAGCTTGGCCTTGTTTCCCTGCTGGAACAGAGGATGGTCCTTGCTCCTTCCCCGTGTTCGCACAGCTCCGGAACAGCTCCCGGCTCCGTGGATCCCACCCTTCCTGCCACGGCCCCAGCCTTTCCCGGGAAAGCACAGCCCGTCTGCTCCAGCTGCTGCTGCGGCAGGAAGAGCTGGGAGGGAGCTCTGCTCCCCCTGTCCCGCGTGGGAGGTGCTACTGGAGGCTCCAAACTGCCCGGGGGCTGCCTTGGAGCTTCCCAATGGGATCGAGATCGGGCAGGGCTGCTCGGGGATGGGATGGGATGGGATGGGATGGGATGGGATGGGATGGGATGGGATGGGATGGGATGGGATGGATGAGCCGGTGTGTGGCACACGTGTGTCAGGAGCAGCAGGAATGTCTCCCAGCAGCCCCAGGAGCCGGAGCACAGTGTGTCCAAAGCCCTGCTGGGGCTGCAGGTGCCCAGCACATCCCCCCCTCTGTACAGCCTGGCTACCTCTGGCATTCTGACCCCTCATCTCTTCCTTGGATCATATTTTCCTATTCCTGGCCATCTTTGCAGCTTTGGTCTGCCTTTTGCACCGTGTCAGGCTCAGCAGCTTGCACCCTGCAATATCCCAGCCAGGAATGTGCCGTGTGTGACCACCCTCCCTCTGCTCCTCTCCTCCTCCCCTGCTGCGTTTCCCACACAGGCAGCGTCTCTCCAAGGCTCTTTGTACCACTGCAAGTAAAAATAGCTGCAGCAGGGACAGGAAAAGAGTCCTTATTTTTGGCCTTCCGAGCTTAGTAGCACAAAATAATGGCATCTGTTGCAAGTGGTGACCTTTCAGTCGTTGCTTCTGGCATGGAATCCTCACGTTCCTCTTGCCAATATTCTCGATATGTGAAGCTTTGAAGTTTTATTTTGTGAGTGAAGACCCTAAGAAGAACACGAAATGGGAGCTGCAGGACCATTGCAGGGGTCTTCCTTGTCATGGAGCGAGTCTGTCCCATTTCCAGAGCTTTAGGTAGGGTTTTGGCCCAGGTGTGTGAGGGGCTGCACTGACCTCAGGGTGTTGGTTTTCCTCTCGTTTGTAGTGAAGCCTCTGGTGTCAGGCAGGTTTTCCAGTCGAAATTCCCCAGTGACAGTTCTTCTGAGTCAGCATTTTTAGGAAGTAGCTTTTGGAAGGCTCATTTCCCCCCCCATTCCCAGCTCCCAAAGGATTTCAAAGAAGTGTAATGGAAATTAGAAGAGTCTTAATGAGAGGTGAAGAAATGAAACACCCCTGAACTCCACTCAGCCCCTTCTCCCCTCCCCACGCATTTTTGTGCTCTGCCTCCCACCTCTCCCATATCAGCTCCTGGCTCCCCCTGAGTCTGGCACTCGGCAAAAGGGGGGACCTGAGGGGAATGCCTGGATGGAGAAGGGAATTCAGACCCTTCTGTGCTTGTGTGTGCCCTGATCCTCGACCCTGGCGTGGACAGAGGTGTTGTGTTATTGCTGGGAAGGTTTATCCTGGGGTTTATCCTTGGCCATTGACTCTTGGAATTGTCTCCCTCAAAGCCGTGTAGAGGATGATCCCTCTCCCTGTGTCATGGATATGATGTGTGTGTCCACTGAAAGGAGAATAATGTGAAATTCTTCTGGATTCGTTGCATTTTACTTCCAGCTGGATGGCATTTGTGGATGCTCCGCTGGAGGAGTTTGATCAGGGTATCTGCATGGAAACGACTCTCTCCTGAGCACTGAGAGAGTTTTTATTTATTTATTTAAAATCACAGACATGGGAAGACAAATCCCCCCTCTCCCTCAGAAACATCAACCCCCCAGGTCTGTAAGAACCACAAAGAAATCCTTTTCTGTGTGGGTCTGGTTTCCTGCTCCCCCCAAACAGGGAAAGACACGGAAAGTGAAGGGCAATGTGATTCACCAGGTACTTTGCAGCCTTGTCATTAGAAAACTGGGTGGAAAAGCTGGGTTTGGGTCAGGAATTCCTCAGCCCTCCCTGTGCTGAGCCTCCTTCTCCCTTTTCACCCCTGACTGCCTCGGGGGAGGATTCATCAGCATGGCAAGGATGTATGAGGAGATATTTTCCTCTCCTCCCAAGTCAATCCTCCTTCCTCCCCTCGTGCTCCTCAGCTGCTTTCCGCCCCAGTGCTCCCACATTTTGGGCAATAACAGGGCTTGGGTTTCTATCTGGAATGCCTTTTCCCTGGTTTTTTCCAAGTGTCTCCTACACGTGGGGAATGAGCCCCACTTGGTGCTTTCCCTCCTCCCCACTGATGGCGTTTCCTGGGACAGCAAATAGGAAAAAGTAGGAAAAAATAATCAGTCTTTCTCAGAGCAATAACAAACCGTGAAAATCTCTGCCCTCCAACCCCACTGTTTGGCATTATCAAGAAGGAATGTGAAAATGGTAACACTCTTTAATTCATTAACGTGCTAATTGATTTCACGAAATTAGTTTGCAGACACTAAGAGCAGCTTCTCTTATCTGCTTTTTATGAACTGCGAGTACAAAGCAGAAGTGGGGAAGACAAGGCTGCCACTCGCACAAATAAATGGAAATAGTGATACGGCAAACGCTGCCTGAAAGCAAAACTCCAATTCTTGCCTGTTCTGCTGAATTTGGAATGCATCAAAAATACAAACTTGCTGCAGTTCCAGCACTCTGGAGAAGAAAAGGGCCAATCTTTTTTCCCCCATTAACAACAAACACTCAAGGAACAGGGAGCAGCCCAACTCCATGAATTTATTTTATTGTCAGAAACCCCCTCATCAATCTTTTGTCAGAGATCACAGCCAGTGAGAGAACGGGGACACAGAAATGACACGAAACTGTTGTCACACAAAGTGTCTCCTTTCACAAACACTGCCTGGGGTGGTTATTTTTGGTGCTGATTTCCAGAGGCTCTGGCTACAACACAGGTCCTCCTCTGGCGTGGGTGCTTCCCTGGAGAACGTTTTCCAGGTGTTTGTTTGGGCACAGATGGATAGCGGAGAAATCAGGGAATGGCTTCAAAGCCCCTTGGAATGGGTGGTGGTTTGGCATCATTTTCTCAGCATCTTTGCCTGGATACCTCAAGCCAAAGGCTCTGTTGCTCTGGGGGAAGAAGAGCCTTTCTTCCCTTTCTTTCCCTCTAACCCACATCCAGAGGTTAGAAATGATGCTCTTAGCATGAGGAAAATAAAAGTGCAGGTTGCTCCGTTTGAAAGAAAACATTTTATTTCTTTCTCCCATTTTAAGAGAAGATGGGCTTTAGTAAAACAGAGCTGCTGGGTGGGAAGGGATTTGTCCTCCTTTCCTTCTGAGGGAAGCAGGGCTGGCTGAGCAGGGTGCTGCTCTCCCCGAAATGAAATCTGAATTTGCCTTTCATGGCTGTTCTCAGATATTTTTCCCAGGACAGTCGTCAGCTGCCCAGCCAGTCTGGGTCATCTCCATGTCAAGCTTTGATTTTGGGAAGTGGTTTGAGACAGAAACGGGGCTGCACTCCGGGGCTTTGCAGCTGAGCACAATGGAAATGGTAATCCTGGCCCTTGGGCCGAGGCTGTTTGTTCCCATCCTGTCCAAACCCGTGTCTCCCTGGGAACAACCTGCCCCGCTGGGGACGGCAGCACGGTCAAGCACTGACACTTGTGCTTGGTGCTACCGTGAAGCTTCCAACTGTTTGGGGGTTAGGGAAAGTTCAGGCATCTGAAAGTGCATTATCTTCACATTTGGCAAGAGGGAAATGTGGAGGAGAGAGTATTACAAATTTACTTTTCATTAACACGAGCTAATTAAACCCTTCAGCCAGCACTCCCCGTACCCGGAGCGGGCAGCCACGGTCTATTTTGAGCTCTCACTTTTCCCTGCCAAGTCCCGGTCTCCAGACCAGCTTTACTTTGCAGTGGGAACTGAGGACTGTTGGACAACGTGGAGCATCATGCGCTGGATCTGCTAATTTGTGGCTGGGCTGGGCAGTTCTTGCCCAGCCAACGTGGCAAATTCGAGATGTGCCTCGGTGTGGGACAGCTCTGGGGAACAGGCCAGGGGAGCAGCCCCGAGCCCTGGGTTTGATTGGGTAAGAACTCAGCACAACCATGAGGGAGGCTCATGGGATGGAGCCTTTCTCTAATTCTGCCTTGTTAAGGGAGCTTTGCTGCCCTCGAGCCTTTCCTGAGGATATTATTTATAAAACACTTGGTTCCTAACAAACCTTTATTTTTCTCAGTGGCAGAACCTCACCCCTTGTGTGGTTTCAGCACAAAGCCTGGGAAAAGGGACTTTCCCCTGGTTTGTTGTGTCTTTGCCATTCTCCTCTTCTTTGCATCTTTGTTGGATGTGGACTTTGTTTTCCTTTAATAAACTTATTTTTAGCTCAATAAAGTGCACTTGAGATCCCATCCTCGCCAGGCAGCTGCTGCCTAAGCAACCTTGTTCTTTCTGGAGCGTTTAGTGTGGGGTTGGTTTTTAAGTAGCAAAGCTGCACTGAAATGTTTGTGGTGCTTGGGCTGGAGCTTTGCTCCCCGAGAAAGGCTGGAATCCTGAAAGTCCACGGCAAAACCCTGAGTGACTCTGGAGAAGTGAGGATAAAGGGGGAGTAGCTGATAGAAAATCTTGATTAAAACTGGGAATCTGTGGGAATCCGCCAAGGACAAACCCTGACACAGCTCCTCGCTTCTCAGCACCTCAGAAGGCCAGTCAAGGTACCCATTCCCTGCTTGTTCCCCACTTTTCAGCTCTGAGTGGAGCCTGATCCCTGGGATGAGGCCCTGGGATGAGAGCTGATCCAGCCCTCTGCATCCCCAGGGTGGCTTTCCAGGGCCTGGAAGAGACCCCAGAGAGCCTGGCCAAAGGAAAGAGGGAAATCTGCAGTGAAACCTGAGATCAGACTTTGTACTGGGGGGATTTGAGGAGAAGAGTAAAAAACTGAGAGCAGAGTTTAGAATGTGGACAAAAGCACTGAGATTGGATCCTGGTGTGTGGCTGATTAATCCATTAATTCCCATGGAATTCTGTGGGCTCTTCCTGCGCTGCTGTGCCAGATTTGGCTCAGTTCAGCTTCAGTGGGATTTGCTTGCTGAGGATGAAGCTCCAGCACCTTTCCCAAAGGCATAACTGGGCCCTCCCACTTATCCAGCCAGGGATACTGTTAAATACATGGATTTTCCCCCTGGCCACAGGACCTGGCTGTTCAGGGTTGCTGTTGGGAACCTTCCATGGGAGAAATAGAGGGAAAACACTGCTGCAGGCCAGGGAATGAGGAGAGATGGGCCAGGACCATGGATTTGATCCTAAAGGTCTCTTCCAACCGAAATGATTCCATGATTTGTGTCTGTCTGGTTCTCAGCAGCTCACAGAGCTTTGCCCAGTCTCATCCCTAACATTAGAACAACTCCTAAGGGAATTCCTGCTTGCTCCCTAGTCTGAGATCCATCTTTTCCCCTCACTGCTGTAACTTTGGGTTCATTGCTCCTGCCTGATCGCTCAGTGCTGCTCACTCCCAGCACCAGAGCTCAGCTTTAATTCCATGATCAGGAGCTCACAAAAGGGACTTTTCCAAAGTGCCACATGGATCAGCAGCTCAATTCTGGGAATGCTGCCTTTTCCCAGTAGCAGTTCTGACCTCAGTGCCTGGCTCCCTGCTAATTCCCAGTGCCCGTGACACATCTGTGACACATCTGGGACTGCTGAATGGAAAGCTGGGAGAGAAACAGGAGAGGAGGAAAAGCAGGAGAGGCAAAAAAGCAGGAGAGGCAACAGCCTCTGTGCCACAGCAAGAGGCAGTTTCTAAGCAGGGAGCTTTGCAGATGTTCGTGGAAAGCTGCCCCACATCTGGGAGGATGAGCACAGACAAGGGCTGGAGACCTGGATGTGGGGATGCACCGGCTGGAAGTGGAGAAGGACAAGGATTAATGCGGAATCCAAGCCAGGAGAGGGCTGGAAAGGAGTTTGCAGGTGGAAGCCAAGAGCCCTGCGAGCCAAAGGGCCCCTCATGCTGGGTTTCTCCAGGGAGATGAGGAGGCTGTGGAGCAGGGCTGGCACTGGCCAGGGAGAAGGAGCCCCCTGCAGCTGCCCTGGCTGCTGCCATGAGCAGGGAGAGAGTGGAAAGCTCAAAGAGAAGTTATTAAATGCAAAGAGAAAATATTGAACCCAACAGAAGTGGAGAAGGAGCTGCTGTGCTCCTGCCTTTGCCATTATTCCAAGATATTTCAGGATGTCCCGGCCAGCTGGGACCTGGGCTCCAACAGACTCATTTGGAGTTTGTAAGAGCTCTAATTATGCCATTTACTGCTAATTGAATCAAACCATGTGACCCAAACTGCTGAATTTAGGGGTGTCCTTCACCCAGGCTTCAGGTTCAGGTTCAGCTGGGCAGTGGGGAAGAGGGGGGAGGGATAAGGGGGGAAGCAAGAGGGGGAATCACAAACTGCCCCCCTGTGCCAGGCAGGGTCAGGACACCCTCGTGCCTTGGGGTGCTGATTTTACTCATTATTAAAACCAAAGGGGTGAGGGGGGGTGCACACAGAGCCCAAGCAGAGCCTTCCCAACCTGTGCTGGGCTGCCAGGCACCATCACACGAATAGCAGGAATTAATGTCAACTGGAAGAGATGCTGCTGCTTAAATGACTCACTCACGGCTGGGTTCAGCCCTCACAGTGCAGAACTCATGGCCAGTGACCAGCACTACAGCCCAGCACTGCAGCCACGAATGAGTGCACACCCCGAGCTTGATTCCTGCAATGTCATCGCTGGCACAGAAAGAGAAAGAATTTTTGTCTGGAAATCGCAGCACGTGGTGAAATCCACAAGCAGAAGGCAGAGGAGCTGGTGGATCACCTCCCTCATCAAGGATTTACAGCCCTCAGTGCTGGGCAGGGCGGGGAAGGGGGTGAGGACAGGAGTCTGTGCTTGCTGAACGAGCTGTACCAGCAAGGCGTGTCTGGGAAGCAAGGAGGGAGTGAATTAAGTATAAAGGGAAGTATAAAATGAGAGAGAGGGAGGAAAAGAAAGGAATAAATAGAAAGAAAGGAAATAAGAAGGGAAGGATGGGAGCAGGACCCCCAGAGCTGGTGCCCAGGCCAGCCCCGCTGAAGATTGGGGCTGGCAGTGGCTGCAGCCAGGGCCTGGTTTGGATGGAAATATGGGAATTTGGCCAGTCCAGCATTCCCTTCCAGCCATGGGAAAAGGGGTTCTGCAAGTTCTGCTCGGACACAGGGGGAGCAGCCAGGGGAGCAGGTGGATGGGCTGAAGGACAGGGAAGCAGACCAGGAAAGCAGGTGGAGAACAGGGCTGTGGGGCAGGGGGCTGTGGGGCAGGAGGCAGGGGGCTGTGGGGCAGGNGACCATCGGATAGAAACGCCTGTGCTCCCTCAGAGGGGCTGGGTGGCCCCTGGGGACACCCAGGCGGGTGGGAACAGGGCACAAAGGGCCTTTCCGCTGTGCTGTGTCCCCAGGTGTCCCTGCAGTGGCCGCTGTGAGCCCTGCACAGGCTCCCTTTGACCACCGTGTTGGTTTGTAAGGCCTCAGCCTCCCTGTTCCTCCCAAATCCTGCTGAACTGCCTTGTCCCAGCGGGCCTGGAGTGATGTCCCCTGACACATCTCCCCTTCCCACCAGCTCAGCCCCCCAGCGCAGCCATTCCCAGCTCCAGCACTGAGCTCTGCTCTCGGGAGCCAAACAGAAGGGAGGCGTCTTCAGGAGCAGCTTTAATTCACCACGAGCCACAAGCCAAGAGGAACAATTTAAAAAAAAATCAATATATTTTACCTAGACAAGCGTTACCACGTCATTAATTCTGCCTCCGCTGCTGAGCCCTTTTCCAGCCCCCTCAGCCTGGACCCTGCCTGCTCCTGGCTCCCAGCTCAGTTCCACCTGAGGGACCCCCACTGCAGTGCTTGGATGGAAACACTCACAGTTATTTATTTAATCCATCTGTTTCCACTGGCACAGAGGGAGCCCATCACGGGATCTCTGCTGGTTTTTCAGACTCTTTGCACACCTGGCAGGTCCAAGTGAACAGCTCCTGGTGTTACCGACAGCTCCTGATGGTTTGGTGCAGGGATAAATAATCCTGGCGCTGAAGGCAATGCCCTTTTTCTGCTGCCCTCTTGGAATTTCTCCCGGGAATAGTAGAGGAGTTGTAACTGGAGTGAGGGGGTGGAATTCCAACTGGCATTTCTACAGCATGGAATTCACTGGCATTTCTTTCTTGCATCAGCCTTTGTCTTCCAGCAGAAGCTTTTGTTGGTGTTTGCTGCAGGATGAGCGTGGCCTTTAACCCTCCCCACCGCTGCCTGTCACTGATGTGCCTTCTTGTGAAAAGCCAAAAGAATTACAGGGTCAGCACAACACCCGGTGCTGAGCAGGTTTTCTCTCTCCCAGGGCTATCTCTGGATTTTTGGGCACTGGTTATTCCCGAAGTGGAAACCATCCCCGTTAGCTCCTGACCCTGCTTCCAGTCCCTGCCTCACAACGGGTCCGTCTGGGGAGTGGGAATGAACACTGGGAGTGAACGTGGGCTTTGGGAACAGGCTCTGATTTCTTCTTCACTCCCGCAGGAGATGACAGGGACTCAGCCCCTGCCCCCTCAGGCTGCCAAGTCTGCTTTCCCATGTGCTGGAAGTCAGCAAGGTCAGCGTGTCCCATGGGCAAGAAGTGGACGGGAGAATCCAAGCCTCCCTTTCCCTTTGCCAGGGAAGCGTTGTCACCCCCTGCTCCAGCACAGACCCACCTCGAATCCACACACAACCAACCTGCTGCTCCCTGTCCAGGGATGTTTTAATGGAGCCCTTTGGAGGCTGAAACCACTCATCTGTAATCAGGCAGCAAAATCAAACTTGTTTAATGGTGCATCCAGACCGGGAAACGAGGCCAGAGCCCCCGGCAGCTCCGGGAACGCCATCCAACAGTTCTTCTTTTCTCCATCCGTTTCCTCCCGGCCGGGGGATGCTGCCCACACCTGAGCAGCAGGCTGGGAATTCCACAGGCATGGAATGCCGGCCGGGGCGGGGCTGCCGGCGGGATACAAACCTGGAGTGTCCCAGCCCCTTCAGCATCCCCGGCACAGTCACCTCTCCTGTCCCCAGCCAGCAGCAGGTGCCTCCAGGAGGAGATCCAGCAGGACCAGGCACGGAGGGGTTGTGGGGAGCCTGCTCAGTCCTTGGGGAACGGGAACAATCCCTCCTGGGAGCGGAATCAGAGGCCACGCCGCCCTCTCGGCTCCCAGCACAGCTACGGGTATTGATTGTATTTGCTCCTATTTTCTTTTCCTGGTGCAAAGATTCGGGATTTCCTCTGAATAGCGTGAAACCACCGCAGCAGCAGGGCCGGCCAGGGGCTCCTCTCTTGCTGCCCTGGATCTGTGGGGGAGTGAAACTTTGAGGAAAGCAGTGGATTGTCACACATTCCCTGAAAAAGCAGCCTGTGGGATAAGGCTTTGTTAAGGCAACGCGGTGACAGCTCCCCTGAAGGATGAGAGAAAACCCCACCTTGTGCAGCCCCACAGCCCCACCCCTGCCATGGCACCACTGCTTTTGTCTCTTGGAGTGGGGAGGGCTCTCGGTGACCGTCCCAGGCTTTGGTGTCACCTGGCAGTCCCCTGGGAACAGGAGGGCCCTCCACAGGCAGGGGACACGGACACCGTGGACGCCAACACGACAGAGCTGGGCTCCAGCCAAACCAAAACATAAATCACAAAGAAAATAAAATAAATCACAACATACAAACAGGGTGGTTCAGGGCAGATAAGGCAGCAAGTGACAGAGTTTCTGACAATTGCACTGTTACTGCAATTTGCTTGTCTTGTCCTTTGCTGATTTAGGGCCCAGCAGGCTCTGTAAAAACCACCCACTCTCCTGTCACCTGAGCTGTGGTGCTGTCAGGCTGCTCTTTTTTGGCACAGAAGCAGCACAGTTTGGCTGCTGAGGAATTAAACTAAGGCAAATGGCACCTTGCATTTATCCAGCTTCCAGACAGAGGACAAAGAGCTCGTGTGATGGCTCAAATGTGTGGAAGGCAATTCCGCTCTGAGACACCTCGGACTCAGAACTCCCTGTGGTTGGGGCTGCACAGGAGCGACTGATGGAGGAAAAGCCTCAAGTGCCCAGGTCAGCCAGCATCAAATTGATATAAAAACAGCCCGGGCAGTGCAGCTGAGCAGAGCTCTGCCCACACCATTCATCTGGAGAGGCCAGGGCTCACCAGGCTGGAGAAGCAGCTGGTGACAAAGGACTTGGTGACACAGCAGCGGTGACTTCGCTTCTGTAAATGAATTATTTGTTCAAACCTGCTGCACTCTTCACATTTCTGCAGTGTTCAGAGTATTAACCCAGCCTATACAAAACCAGACTTAAAGACTGCTGGCTTTAGGAGGACGAGGCACTTCTTAAGTCCTAAACCAGTTCCACCCAGGGCAAACCATGCTGTGGGCAAGGGCCAGCTGCTTTCTCATTTCCTATGACCCTGCAGAGGTTTGAATGCACACCCACACCCTCTGAGGATTTAGTGAATAAAAGCTCCACAGCTTTTGTAAAGGTGAGCTAAGAAGAGAAGCAAATACACCAAGAGAACCTGTAATTGCTTCTCCAGATGAAAAACAGGGAATGAAACTCCTCTTCTGAAGTGAACTCCAGTGGCTTCCAGGGCTGGCAAGGAAGGCAGCACTGAGTGTCTTGGAGGCTGCAGCTCAGAGGTTATTTATAAGGGAATTTAGTGCCATGGTTTAGTGTGAACAACCCAGATCCTGGCAAAAAAGTGTCTGTATTCCCCTCCAGCTGTGCAATGTGTCTAAGAGCCAGACAGGCTCTAGATGTGTGTATTATGGGCCTCTGCACTTACAGCAACAGGGCAAGAAATTGTGTGTGTAAAAGAGCTCTGTGTGTGTGTGTGAGCTCTGAGTGTGAACAAATCTGTTTGTGTCCATAGCTCTGTGTCCCCAGGAGCTGTGTCCAGCCCCGTGTGTGTCCAGAGCCCTGTGTCCAGCCCCAAGTCCCCCCAGGGTGGCATTCCCAGGCGCCGGGAGCTGTGGCAGCCAGCGGTGTCACACGTGACAAGGTGGCCCAGAGCAGGCCCTGCTTGCAGCACTGATGATTTCTTCATGAGACAAGTGTTCCTGCAAGGCTTGCACTCCTTAACACGCTCTCCTGAATGAAAAATAGATCCCTCTCGGTGTTCCCTGTCTTGTTCCTCTTCTGCTGGTACCAGGAGAAGAGGAAAGGGCTCGTGTGCCTCGGACAACACACAGCCCACCCCTGGCTTTGGACAGCGAGGGGCTGCAGGGAAATTTGGGGACGTGCCCTGGGGGGCTCTTGAAACAGGGAAAATTTTGGAGCCATTTCCAGCCTGTGGAAAGGGCTGAGCACAGAGACCCTGCCAGACCCACAGCAGGTGACAAACTACTGTGGCTCTGAAAGGAGAAGGTGCAAATCTTCACCGGGATGGGTTTTGCCTGGAGAGAGCTGGAAGAAAAAAGGATGTGAACATTAAAAGCATTTCAGAAATACCTTGTATCTCTTTCCCACAGCAAAGGTAGGAGGTGTAGACAAATAAAGACAGTTTCACAATTTGTACCTGCAGTTTTGGGGATTCTATTTGCAGTTTAACAGCTACTGCCCTTCCTTAGCAGCTGCCCGTGGAACCCTCAGTGAACAGGGCTTAGAAACACTCTCGAAATACCAGTTATTCCCATTGCATCTCCCCAGCCCATGCAATTCCAGTTGTTCCTCACAAACAGCAGATGGTGCATTTCATGCTTTGGAGGATGCTGCCCTGCTGCTGCACTTAGTGCAGAGCCCGGTGCTGCTTCTTAGCTACAGAATTACAAGAAAATTTGTTTGGGCTGGATTGGGATGTGTAATCCCTGCACCATCAGCCACACCAGAAGTCTCATTCCTTAAAAAACAAAAGCCCATCTGCAGTACCACGGATACACACAGAGGGATAAACCAGGGATGGCTTTGACGCACAGAGCCCCCCACACAACATTCCTGCCACGTCACACACACACCAGCCCAAGAGCTGTATCACTCCAGGAGCAGCCAGAGCCCGCCCTGCCCGTGGGGCCTGCCAGCTCTACACAACTTCCCTGTGTCTCCAGGCGTGGCACAGGCAGGGGAGGCACAGACAGACTCAGGAATACGCCCCAACCCTCCCGGCGCCCCGCCACAGGAAGGGATTGCAAATGGGTTTCTTTGGTTTTGGTTTTTGTTTTATGCAAGCGAAGGTCAGAGCAGCTGAATGCTGGGTGGCTGGAGAAGCTGAAACCAAACAAATTCCGTCACTCAGGGAAACACAGAAGTCGACCACCGGCTACAGGCGGCAGCGGCATTCCCGGCCACGGAGCGCTCTTCCCACTGCCAGGAAAGCAAGCCGAGGTGGGAGCAGGCTGCAGGGCATGGAGCTTTATTTAAAGCCGAGTGAGCTCTTGCTCCCAGTGCACATGCTGCGTGCCTGGGTTCCTTCCCCAGTCCCTCTCTGCCAGGGCTTGCTTTGGGTGCATCGCCCATCCCAAGCAATGCGTGCGGATCCCGCGCTCCCGGATCAGTCCCTCCTTCCCCACGGCTCCCTTCTGCAAGGAGGGGAGTGCAAAACGCTGGCAAAAATCTGCTCTGGCCTGCAAAGCCAGCGGTGTGGGAGGAGAGGAGTTCTCCACGGGGAGGGTTTACATGGAGCTGCGTTTTAGGTCTGCTCTCCCCTGCTGTGCCGCTGCTCCCGAGGGACTCCGGTCACACACCATGAGGGAAATGGGATCACTGGGAGAGGTGAACCCCAACGTCCTCTGCACTGCAAGCAATGCAAGCAAGAGAAAAAGCTTGGCTGGGGGCACTGCTGAAGCAGGAGGCGAATGTGAAGCAAATGTTTGAGGGCTGGGCGAGTCTGCTCCTGAACCTGCTCCAACTCCGGCCCCACAGGAGCCTCCGTGCAGCTTTGCCTCTCTCCTCCCTCTCTGAGTTTTGTACTTTTTATTCCCTTGTCTGACTGGTTCCCTCATCCGTGTGGGCCGTGTGACAGCCCCTGTCACCCTCACCCCGACAGGCAGCCTGGGGCAGAGAGGGAAAGGCCAGTCCGTGTCCTCCCTGGAAAAGGAGCAATCTGGCTGCAGTTCTCCCCATGCCTGTGGGATTCTCCATGGGATGACAGGCACGGCTCCCAGCCCCATTCTCTAGGTTCTATTTGTATTTTTAGGCTATCTAGAAATACACAACTCAACTGTCTTACCTGGGAAATGCCACTGGGATTCTTGGCTTTTCAGGGATAATGCCCCCCCGTTCCTTGTCCCAGGGCAAGACCCTCTGCCGCAGAGCCGTGTAGGGCCAGGCTCCCTCCCCTGGAAAACCCACCCCTGCTCTACTTCCACACGCTCCAAACTGCTCCTGAGGCTGCTCAGAGCATATTTGGGATCAGGTGTCTGGAGATCTCGGGTGTCTTCCCATTGGGGTGGGAGCTGGACAAAGTGCAGGGACAGAAAGGATTTAAACCCGGGTTTTATCCGAGCAGCCCCTGCCAGGGATTTTGTCATCAATCATCTCAGTTCAGAGGGAGGACACAAAGCAAGGGGAGGTGGGATTTTTCCAGGACAATCCTACTTTCTGGTGGCACACGACTGTCTCAGTGTCCACTGGAGCCCCACCCAGCACCTCATGCTCAGCCTTGGGAGAAGGGTGACCCCGCTCTGAGGAAAATGATTTAAAATGCCTTCAGATGCCTTTTCACTTCTTTTTATTTAATTCCATAAATATTTTCATAAGGCTCAGTGTCTTTACAACACTTTTTTTTAAACACTTTTTTTTGTTTTATACACACAACTTTGACACTTGTTTGACAGGGTCAAACAGTCCAATATAAACAAAATAATAAAACTGGCAAGTGCGGATCAGCTGGGTTACCAAAATCCTTTTTTTTCTTTTTTTTTCTTTTTTTTTTTTTTTTTGCTCTTACTGTTAAAACCCCAAAAGCACTAAAATTTCAGTATTTGGCTTCAAACTAGAATTTTAAAAACCTTTTTTTTTTTTTTTTTTAAATTCTCTGCTACAAGTCCCTGTCGTCATAGTGCCTTTAAGCTCCTACAGACTCTTCTTTTCTTCTTAAGGAAAAATAAGCTTGGTGATGCCATGCAGAACTTACAATAGCTACTAAATATACATGTTCCCTGAAATGTAGCTGCAATGAAAAGATGACAGAGCATAAAGAGAACAAAACCAGAAACCCAAAGCACCACAGTGTACTATCAATAACATTGCAATGGACGGCTG